>CM040987.1:9579652-9676219 GCA_022985145.1 Pangasius djambal
TTTGAGGGTGACACTGTTTCAGGTCAATAAAAGGTTATAATAATTTATTTAAGCACTGAATAGACTTACCTGCATTAGTTATTAAAGGACTGTGTACGTCAGGCTAGTGTCAGGTGGACTTGGCCTTCAGCCAAATTAATAACACAGGGCTATAGAGAGCTTTCTTTACACCGATTAGTCAGCTAGTCATTCAGAAAACCCACTGACTCATGGGCATAACTTTGTTTTGAAAAGTGCTACGGGACAAGAATAATGAGAGTGCAAAAGGAGAAAACCACTGTGTGATCAAAGCTAGGAGCATGATCCTACCGTTATAATGAAATTATGACAGCTATAATGAAATTCTGAGAGCTATAATGACAGCTACAGCTGATATAAATTGGCGTAACCATAAAACGCTGGAAAAGAAATTGACTCATGCTGTTCATTTATAGCTGGGAGGATGCAAAAGTTTTAGGATTTATTACAGACGCCATACAGAGAACAAATGCCATTCGGCCTAAACTAACATTTTTAGAATTTGTTTGTCATTAGTTTCTTTTCTGCAAGCTGTTATGTGCAAGACTTACATTTTAGAAGATCTTTATGTACCACATTTTCCAAAAATGGTACGAACCTGCCTCCAGCATAAGTTACACCTATTAGCCAAGACGTATTTGAAAGCAAGTACAGTCAACTCCAGAATTACCGTCACCCTCTTTAATGATGGGAAAGCTAACATTTAGCTGAAAGAAGTTTAAGCATTGATTAACAAACCAAAAGATGTTTAAGCTGTATGGACTTAAGTTGAAGCAAAACAGCACTGCGTTAAGATGTTTAAGTACAATAAGCTATAATTTGCAACAAACAAAGATGATAAATAGTAGGAGTGTAAACCTCAGGCTTCCACACCATATGATAGAATCTCGACTAATAAGGCAACAGAACGATTTTTGACGATGCCAATGAATCTGCTATGATACATTTCAATTTGATTTATAATTGAAGCAATTCTGAAAATATAAAATATCATGAAATTGTGAAATATGGATAATGAGCTTGGAGCTCTCAACTTGTATATATCATCTCTGAAATCAAATAAACGATGTACAGCGCACGAGCTACACACACATTAATGCCACCTTCAGAAAGGGTAAGGGGAATTAATGCTTACACACACAGTTGAAAAAGTTTGCCACAGTTTTAAAATATAAAAGTGTTTGCCATTTCTAATCCGTGGGCCATTTTTCAGTTTAATATTTGTTTTAGCTTTTTTTCCCCCCCCTAATATCTGACTTCATAAGGAATGAATGTAAATAGTATAAATGGTCAATTCAATCAGCTGAGAGTGATTCTGCCTGACTCAACTTGTTTTTAGGGAAAATTGCCCTTCCTCATGTCCCCTAAATTCCTGATCATGTGCTGTTGCTTTCTTGGGAATGTTGAGACACATAAGTTTATGTCTGAGTTTGATGAAAGCAAACGGTACCTTGTTTCGGTGGGAAGAACACATTTAATGAGCTCGATAAAGACTTGTGTCTGCATCCTGTAAACATTCCCCTTGGCTCCCTCCGTTCCCCCTGCTGCTTCACAACTACGCTCAAATTCCAGCCTTACACACAGCTGGCATGCCACGGCGCACTTTTCGGAGAAGCAAGTTTTAAGCACGAACACACACGAAACTTGGATAGGTCTTCTGCAGCTACACATCTGGATAAATAAACCTGAAACTTGACATGTGAAGTCAAAGTAACAGAGCGGGGTCTCGGTTCCCGACAGTCCAACACATTAGAGAGGTCGAGAACCATGGTGTTGTGAGGAAGACACACCTAAATACACAACAAGAGCGAGGTTGGAGGTCACCTTCCCCTGCCAGATTGAACTTGACTGATTTTGTGTAAAAAAAAAAAAAAAAAATCATTTTAAGAAAGCTCACAGGATGCTATTTTGGGGATACTATGTGCGTTAGACACCCTGCACAAAGACCTTCCGAATGCTGAGCTATATTAATAATAATAATAATAATAATAATAAGCTCAGTGGATGACCCTCTTATTCACAGTGGCTGCCTGGAACAGGGCAGGAAACACTTCCTGAGCGCTGCTCTCATTAGTGCTGGACAGACAGAGATGGACAAAGGAGGCGATTGAGGTACGAGTCAAGCAGCCGATGTGAACCCACATGAGTGGAAAGTCGAGGCTGAGTGTATACCGCTGCAGGCTTTCACTGTTTACTTCACCGTGCTAGAACATGAACAGATGCGAGCGCGCGCACGCACGCACGCACGCACACACACACACACTGAGACACACAGGCTCACGGAACCATGAAAGAGAATTTTTTTTTTTTTTTTAAATAAGGTTCTCATATTAAGTGTCTAAACTAGAACAAGCATTTTGAATTAAATCAGTGATCTTCAGCTATTTTATAAAGGAAGTACAGCTAATGCTCAATATTCAAAAGAAGTATTATAAGGTGTTACAGTTGGAACAGTGCAAAAGATCCCTGCACAAGTTGCACATATGTACAATATTTTTCAGGATGTTTTGAAAGCAATAAATTCATCCTCAGCCATTTGAGATTTGGACTAATTTGAATTGGATCACAGGTACAAAATGTAAAATCAAGATAAATGTGGTCCATAAAAATAAAACTATATAATGTCTCTTAAATCACCTCTAAAATAAAGAGGAAGACACAAAAAAATCTCCAATATTTCTCACCATACAATCGTCCACTTTATTAGGAACACCTGCACATTCATGCAGTTATCTAATCAGCCAATCATGAGGCAGCAGCGCAATGCATAAAAATCATGCAGATACGGGTCAAGAGCTTCAGTTAAAGTTCACATCAAACATCGGCATGAAGATAAAGTGTGATCTCTGTGACTTTGTGGCATCGATGTTGGTAGTAGAAGGACTAGTTTGAGAATTTCAGAAACTGCTGATCTCCTGGGATTTTCACACACAGAATGGTGCAAAAAACAAAAAACGCTGAGTGAGAAAAACGGTTCTGTGGGTGGAAATGCCTTGTTGATAAGAGAGGTCAGAGGAAAATAGACAGATTGGTTAGAGCTGCCAGGAAGGATATAGTAACTCATATAATCACTCTTTATAACTGTGGTGTGCAGAAAACATGTCAGCATGCACAAAACATCAAACCGTGAGGTGGATGGGCTACGGCAGCACTGGGTCCACAATGGGTCCACACTGGGTCCCACTCCTGTCAGTCAGGAACAGATATCTGAGGCTATCATGGGCACAGGCTCTGGACAAACCCCTATCCCTAACCCTAAATCGTCCACTGTCCAGGGGGGTTGAGATCAGGGCTCTGTGCAGGCCACTCGCATTCTTCCACTCCAACCTCACTTTGTGCACAGGGTCATTGTCACGCTGGAACAGGTTTGAGCCCCTTAGTTCCAGTGAAGGGAAACAGTACTGCTACAGCATACAAAGACGTCCTATTGTGTGCTTCCAACTTTGTGGCAACTGTTTGGTAAAGGCTCATATATGGGTGTGAAGGTCAGCTGTCCACAAACATTTGGCCATATAGTGTACATATGATCAGGTCCATAAGTAAATTACAAATTAAGGAGATAAAAGGTCTGGAGTTGATTCCAAGTGTTGAATTTGCATTTGGTAGCTGTTCATGGGAACGCTCAATATGCGGTGTTGATTCAAGTGAAGGAGGCCATCATTAAGCTTTTAAAAAAAAACTATCAGAGAGATAGCAGAAACTTCAGGAGCGTCTACATCGACAGTTTGGTACATTCTTAAAAGAAGAAATGCACTGGCGAGCTCAGCAACACCAAAAGGCCTGGAAGACCACGGAAGACAACTGAAGTGGATGATCACAGAATTCATTCCTTGGTGAAGAAAAACCCCTTCATAACATATAGACGAGAAAACTCTTGAGGAAGTAGGCGTATCATTGTCAAAGTCTACAATCAAGAGTATGTAAATGCATACAGTATACCTCAAAATGCAAATCACTGGTAACACTCAAGAACAGACAGGCCAGATTAGACTTTGATTTAAAAAAAAAAAACTTAAAAAAAAAAAAAGAAAAGAAAAGCCTGACCAGTTCTGATACAAGATTAAGTTGTACCAGAATGATGGGAAAAGAAGACTATGGAGAAGAAAAGGAAGGGCTCATGGCAAAGGGCTCAAAGCATACGACATCATCTTTCAAACATGTGGAGGCAGTGTTATGGCATGGGCATGTATGGCTGCCAGTGGGACTGGGTCAGTGGTGTTTATTGATGGTGTGACTGCTGATGGACGTAGCAGATGAATTCTGAAGCGTACAGAGCTATACTTTCAGCTCAGATTCAGTTAAATGCTGCAAACCTGATAGGATGGCGCTTCATAGTTCATATAGATAATGACCCAAAACATCCAGTGATGGCAACCCCAGCGCTTCTTAACACAAAGAAATTAAATGTTCTTAAATGTCCTATTCTATCGACCCAATTGAGCCTGCTTCTTTTACTGAAGACAAAACTGAAAGCAGAAAGACCCTCAAACCGGCAGCTGAATGCGGCTGCAGTAAAGGCCTGGCAAAGCAGACTTCAGGCAGCCACTGACCGCAAAGGATTGGCATCCAAGTATTAAAAATAATCCTTATATTTATGATTATGTTGGTTTGAGCCTGTGAAAATGGAGGGACTCTGCAAAAAAAAAAAAAAAAGTGTCTGTAATTCCTAAACAGTTAATGCAATATTTTTTTAAGCTGAAAGTCTACACTTCAATCATATCTTGATTTCTTCATTTGTGGTGGTGTATAGAAGCAAAATTACGAAAAACCCTGTCGCTGTCCAAATACTTATGGACCAGACTGTAGGTTCTCTCACAAACTGCCAGTGATACACTGTGTTTACAAGTGTTGCACTTATAAATAAAATAGGATTCAAATATAATACATTATTATATAATTATAATAAAAAAATGATTAGATATAAACAAATATTAATACATTTATAATACATTTTCTTAAAAACTATTTTAAATGATTTTTTTTTATATTCAAATGAAATGAACAGGTAGAGTGATCCAGACACAAACTTCTCTCAGTTCACTTAAACTTATTTCTTACAAAGACCTTCTAATTCTTGAACATTTAAGCTATTTTTTTAAATTTAGAACTTGAAACAGTCACATTCTTTAGAATGGGTTTTGTTATCGCTAATGTGTCTCACACATAAACCACACTGTGATCTGCTGGCTTTGTTTCTACTTCTGACTTCCTGTAAGCAAGATACGTCATACTGATACTAACTGCTCAAACTGATCTGGCTTGATGATAACTAACCTCAAATTGTAAAGCAAAGAAAATGTTCAATTCAGGACTTTTTTTTTTTTTTTTTTTCAGCATTCTGGACAACCCCACAGTCAGGAAGAGGAAGGTGAACGGTGTGCATACATATGTTTTCATATCCAGACAATATGATTTACTCAGAGAACTTTTCCCCCCCAAAACTGCCTCACACTAAATATTTTGCAGTCATAGCAACAATAATATTGGTAGTATTTACAGACCCGCTTACAAAGGCTTTTAAAATCATCTATCCATTTCCCCATCCATTATAGCAGTCAGAGTGGATCATTCAGAACTCATCTACCACATTTATGTGCTAAAATTTTTATCTACGATTAAACCCACATTACGGTCGTAAATCAAGAGAGATTTAGCACCTCCTAAAGTGAGAATAAAGCAGTACGTTATTTACTATTCCCCTCATTTTCACTCAACACCCAAAAAAAAAAAAAAAACACATTTTCAGCAGCATTTAAATGACAGCTGCAAAATATTCGGCTACCCTGCAGACGTTCGACGCTGCCATTTGGTGGTTTTAACGCTAATTGATTTCAGTAGGTGAGCAGAATGCAGCTTAATCAGCAGAGTTCACTTCCGAGTGCAGCCTACTTGATGTTTTTTTGCACTCGTGTCCTGCAGCCACACACTACGGCCCGTGACTGATGGGAGGGACTGGCATTTACACCATTGTGCTTATTTTACCATGAACAGAAATGGCACTTTTAAAAATGTCTGACAACAATCCATTTACTGTGCACAGTCAACCCGCTTGGAACGTGAATAAGTGGCATACAGCAGAGCGAGAGGCATATTAATCATTCTGCTCGCACAGAGTGCTGTTGGAAATGAAAGGCTGGGAGGGTCTGTTGTTTTCAAAATGTCATGACCACCAACTCGCTTTTTGTCCCTGTGAGATCTCTTAGTCACAGGGCGAGTGTGAAAAGTCTCCATTGTGTGAGCAGCACTGTTTGCTGTGTAAAGGGAAAAAAACGGCCTTTTTTTAGCCCAAATAAAGCAGAACAGATTCGAACTCTAAACCAGAATCAAGTAAGAGATCGCTTACCAAGAATTTGGAGGCAGTTACTCATACTGATGCAAGACAAAATTAAATAAAAGTGTGAAAAATAAAGTAGTTCTATATATAGGATTTTAAATAATGGGAAATTTCTTTCAAGCGGTAGTAGAGTAGATTAAAACTATCCTACCAGTGGCAATAGATCGCTGCCTTGTTATCTGATTTGAGCTGAAAATGTACTTCTTTTTTTTTTTTTAATAGTTAGACATCAACTGGTGCTTGGGTCAAATTGGTTAACACAATGCCAGAGTCACATAGATTAGAATAGATTTTTTTTTTATTGTCATTGTTTTGAACAACGAAAGACTGTTTAGCAGCTCACAAGGTTTTGGCATAATAGACAAATACAAATTAACCAAAAAAACAACAACAACACAAGAAGAGAGGTATTCCTAAAGGTAATATATACAACGGTTTTTCCATTCAAAGCACACACTCCTCTCAGTGTATCTACTGTCCTTGAATTGGATTAGTTTTACATGGGGAGGTGGCATAAAGTAATTATTGCTAGACTATCTCTGGGATTTTAGTCCCATCCTAATCCATCATGTTTGTAAATTCTACAGATTGTAAAAACCTTTGAGAAATTGGCCAGCAGAAATAACCCCAGGTACTATACAGTATAGCCCATCCAAACTGACATGCTGTAAAAGATTCCATTATATCTTGTGGGGGGAAAAAAAAGGTTTGGCTTTTATTCTTCAGTATGAAGACACTTCAGGAAGTGTTATTTCCTATCCCCTCGCACTAAAACCGAAACCAAAACCAAGCGCTGGCCAAAAATGGAATTTTATATGACTATAATCATGTGTAGACTCCATCTACGTCATTTACACAGATATCGCTTATCTCGTTAAAATCATCAATGTGTGTTCAGGAATCTTTACCCCATTCCAGTAGTGCAGAGGAAAACTGATTTGGGGCGTGTTACGTATGAGCTCAGTTAGTCATGTCAATATAAAAACTTCACAGCTTTGCCCAAGGTTAGATGACAATGTGGAACCCGGAAACAAGAATGTTTATTGTAAGCTAGCTGACGTCGCTAATGTTAGCGATAAAGTTTGAATTGGGTATTTCAAATAAATATGATAATGTAAATCAGGGCTCAGACACTGAAGTCCCACTCATGTTAACCTGTGAAAAAAATGCCAGCTAGTTTACTAGCAATTAGCTAATGGATAAACTAAATTGGCCAATGGTATATTGTTTACAAAGTATGCTTACTGTTAAATACCAGATAGAGATCCAGATTGTGAAATTCAACTTGTGTCTACATGTGATTAATATGAGATCCAAGATATGGCTAAAAGTTTGCGGACAGCTGATCATCGCACCCATGTGGGCCCTCCCCAAACTGTGGCCACAAAATTGGAAGCACACAACTGTATAGGATGTGTTTGTATGCTGTAGCATTACAACTGCCCTTCACTGGAACTTAGGGATCGGGCCCAAACCTGTTCCAGTATAACAATGCTCCCGTGCACAAAGCAAGGTCCTTGAAGACCTGGCTTGTCAAGGTCGGAGTGGAAGAACTCAAGTGGCCTGCACAGAGCCCTGACCTCAACCCCACTGATCATCTCTGGGATGAACTGGAATTCCGACTGCACCCCAGACCTCCTCGCCTGACATCGGTGCCTGACCTCACTAATGCTCCTGTGGCTGAATGGGCACAAATCCCCATAGCCACGCTCCAAAATCTAGTGAAAAGCCTTCCTAAAAGAGTGGAGGTTACTAGAACAGCAAAGGGGGACTAAATCTGGAATGGGATGCTCAACAAACACAGATGGGTGTGATGGGCAGGTGTCCACAGACAGAGTTGTAATACTAAAGCATGTGGTGTGCCCAAAGGTGTAGAGATGTCTGGGCTCTTGTGTGACACAAAAGAAAAGTGTTCATTAAAAACAAGTGCTTGTTGAAAACCCTTCGTCAGGAGATTGAGAGTTCGAATCCTGAGGATGCCAGAGCCACCTGTAGCCAAGAGCCAAGGTAGCTAAACTGGCCGAGTGGGAGGGATGACGTACTGTCAATCACAGCGACACGAGCCAATCGTGGGTGTTTCTGAGCTCACGTATGCCCAAGATGGCAGCTAGCACTTTCCTCTCAGTGTCTTACACTGCCCTGTGATGCTGTATAAGCAAATTTTTTTTGTTTGTTTATTTTAAAAAGGTGAAAAAAAATAAAAAAATGTTCTGTAGAGATGTTTCCTGGGTATTTTGATCTTTTTTCTTCGGTAATTCCCAAGATATCTTGCTACATAGATTATTCTTAATGGTTTAAAATGACATATTGAGGCGTCCTTTTAGAAAGGGTGTGTAAGACAGAACGAGATGTGTTGAACCTGTGGTTTACCTTCCTCTGATGTGGGATTACCTTCCCACAGCACAGTGACGGAAATGAGGTTACCCTCACTGATGCGTCTGATAAAAAAAAAAAAAAAAAAAAGGTGAGAAAAGTGCAATTGTGCTTTGAGGCACTGCTTTGACTTGCAAGTTGTATACATGTGCTAAATCCTCCCATAGTATCAGGTGACTGTGTGATGCTTCACAACTTCTGCTTAACACCTGGAGGGAAATGAGTTAACAGTGGCACTGAAATAACTGCGTTCTTCAGGACAGGATCATGTGTCCAAGTTGAAGAAAAAAAAAGGTTAACATGAGTGTTTTGCAGTGCACTCGGTGCTTTAGCAGATCCAAAAAGGACCTGACGTAAGTAAAATTAGAATAGTAAAAGCAGAAATGTGCATGTGCTGCTAATCATACAACCTTGAAAGCTCTGATTTCTGCTCCCTCATCTGCTTTTAACTGGAAATGCTGCAATCCTGCTGCTGACTTCATTTATTTTAATGTCTGTCGTACCCAAGTTGTTTGTTTGAAATGATTTCTTCAGCTTCGCTTGTGCAGCTGCATTGTTTGATATTGGACAATGATCTGCAAGGTGTATTTTGACTGAACAATGGAAAGGAAAGACAATTTTAGAGACCTGAGATCATTTTGAGGGTGTACTTTCCTCCAATTTGTTGACTAGAATCTAGGGATCTAGGAATTGGTTCAATTTCCTTCATGGCTACTTATTGCTTTTTCACAGCATCTATCGGCCCTCAGGCCGTCACAGCCGTGGCAATTAGATTTCGCCGAGGAACAGAATAAACATCCGCTAGCATGCATAAGTCACACAAATGACATTAAATGTTAGAATGCTTCAGCGAGACCTACGGTGTACTTAAAAATGTTGATGCTTCAGGGCGCTTCTGACATCTAAACAAGCATTAATCATTAATCACACAGGCAACATAACACTCTGCTGTCTGACCAGAAATGTCCAGACATCCGCGCACCTGCTATTTTTTTCTTTTCCCCCCTCAGAAGTAATTTGGGATTTACCTCAAAGCTCCAAATGTTCTGGGGGGAAAAAAACCAGGAATAGAACAAACTAAAGGTCAGATTAAAAATAGTGCAGCCCACAGTCTCTGGGGTTCAGCTAGTCAGTACAAAACCACCTTCTATAAAACTGTTTCTGCCCCTGGAGAGTACGGGCTAATTTCCCTTCCTCCTCATCTTCAGCAGGAAGGGCAGAGGCGCAAGCGCTGCAATCTCGATGACGGAACGAGGAAGGAAATCGAGATGGCAATAATCATTAACACCAAGCTCAATCACTAAAGCATTTCCTTTACATGAACTTGCCGTGCGAGGCGGAACTATGGTACAGCATCGTCATAGTTCCAAAGAATTTATCCATTCTGTGTGTGAACTAAATTCACAGAAGCAAAGAGCGCGCACTTACAACCGCAGATTGTCACTACAACCAAAAACTCCCGGGTCACTTCCAGTACGAGCATTATTCATCTGATCAGCTGATAGAAATACACAGTCAGTAAGCAACGAAAGCTGTACATCGGTTTCATAGGTAGGATTCTCAATATAGTATCTGTCTTGCACAGCATCAATAACAGAACACTGATATGTTTAATCGTATAAGTATAAATGATAGAGGCAGTATGACATTACCAAGTAACACGCATTGTACCAAGAGATGTGCTGAATTCAGTTGTCAGGTACCACATGTATCGAACTGGGACTTCTGGGTGGAGCAGAACACTCAACGGTCGACCTCAATCTTCACAAAATCGTCCTGATAATGCCGTTTCATGTCCATGGTTGAAACCGTGTTTCTACCAAACAGCGAGGCACAGCAATCTTTATTTAATACCTGCTATAGTTTTCCCCTTTTTCAATTGATTTCATCATCGTTTTTATTGTTCCAGGTTGTTTTTTTTTAGTTACTTACCCATGGCAATGCTGTTCGGCTCACACCGAAAATGCAGGATTCTTTAAGTTTTTGTTGTAATATTACATTTCAGAACATTTCAAGTAATATTTTACTACATGTCCACCATCATTTGTGTCCACCATCCTACAACCTTGGGAGAACTTCTACTTTCACAGGTAAGGTTATGTAATGGGAAACTGACACTCCACTAGGGTACGGACAGCTCTGCGTTTATATTAACAGTGCCCTTCTACACTGCTCTCTCCGGTGGAAAAGTGATAACTGTGAGGCCTAAAGTGTTTAGGTGTTCGTCTTTCTTGCTAATGCAAAGCGTCTTTTACTGGACTTCAGCTGTAAGCCATTACTAGCAAATAAGACCACTACAAGGTGTTATATTTATATACAGTTCACATTCATCTTTGCAAAGCTCTGTGCAGATACGTGAAGGATAGCTCTTAATGATTGATCGCGTTTTATTTTTAAACCATAAAGTAAAATGCTGTACCTTGGCTCTGGTGGAGACAGCATTGAGAAAAGTCCAGGGGCAAAAAACCTTTTTGCGATGAAAATTACAGCTGACCTGGGAATTCATGAGGAATTCATGGTTCTCTGAGTACGGACAACAGAAGACTGTTTTCGTCAAACTCCAAATTCAAACTGAAATGTGCAATGTCATGTTCACTGTATTCGACAGAGCTTCGACACGGCATGGCTCTGTCACGTCCAGTTCCTTTCGTCCTTTCGGCTAGGCTACGCCTTTACACTTCAACAGCCAAGACTTGTAGGTAGAAAAAATATTTTGGCCAAAAATGAACTTTATTTGAACTGGCTTTTCAGTGAAAAGATTTCTTGAAAAACGTGATTATTGACATCTACGCATCAGTGTGGAAGCGTCGGTTTCTTTTCTCACCCCTAGTTGCTGACTTTTCGATGAATTTAGAAGCATGGCGCAAGGTGTGAACAGTGCACGACACATTATACAGCCTGCAAATAAACACATTGCAGTTATATTGCTACATATTGCACTGCATTACTAGACATTGCATTACTTTAACCAAACTTGTGACAGCTGGCTCATGTGGAAGCCTTGTTTCCGAAACACCCACTGGATATTCCACCAGAAACCTCTGAGATTCGGCAAGATGCTCACAGCTCACATTTAGAAACGGATCGGTCACACAAAGGGCGATGTCAAACAAACAAAAGCAGATTTCTCCTTTGACTGGGGGAAGACTCGCTGACCCTCAGCCGCCTATCAATACCTTATCTACTTTCAGAAAGCTGGAGGGAAAATGGCCAAGTGTACTTTTAAAGAGAAGGCATTTAAAGGCTATTAGGGCAGCGCAGTGGTGCAGCCCGGAGCGTTGCTGCCTCACAGCTTCAAGATCGGTGGCTCGATCCTGAGCTCAGGTTACTGTCTGCGTGGAGCTTCTGTGCATGTTCTCCTAGTGTAGGTGGGGTTCTGCGTGGGTTCTCCAGTTTCCCTTTCACCTCCCGAATACATGCTGGTCGACGGAATGACTACGCTAGGTGTGAATGTGCGTGTGTGTGTGATATAAACTGTCGTCCCATTCGGGGTGTATTCCCGCCTTGCACCCAGTGTTCCCGGGACAGACCCTGGATTCACCATGACCCTGACCGGGATAAAGCGATTACAAAATAATGAATGGCTGAAAGAATTTAAGTGCTGTCATAATTTTTTTAAGTTAGTTAGACTTAAAATGATATGCTTGTATGACTACAATGTCTCAGTCTCAGTCACTCCAGTGGAAAATAAGTCATGCAATGTCCGTTTAAGCTCTAAAACAAACCTCTTGTGTTTCTGATAAGGGTCTTGAGGAGAAGCGAGAGATAAATAAAAGCCATTTGGGATTAATAGTTCATAGCTTCTTGTGCTATTGTTGGCAAAAGGGTTATTTGAAAGGCTTGTGATATTAATAGTGATCAGATGTACAGATGGAGAGTACAGAGAGAGGCCTGAGGGAAGAGAAAAGATGCTGGTGGGAAAGGAAGGGTTTTTTTTTTTACTGGTTTGAGGAGAAGTGTTCATTTTGAACCCTTGACTCTGTGAGTAGTTGATGTAAATCTGAAAACAGACACAGTGTCGTGTAGTGTTTTGTGACCTGGAAGCTCTTACCAGCAGACTCGCCTGTGTTGATCCAGTCCGGGTTTGCGACGCTTGCTATGGCAAATATATCCGCAGCCAGAAAGAGACACCCTGAAATGATGGTCAGTTTATCCATCTCAGTCTGTGTCGAGGTGAAGTGCGGGAGGGGGGAATTTGTCCTGAAAAGCGCGAGGACTCAGTGTTTCAGGGTAGCGGGTTTAGCTCGAGCTCTTTTAGTCGTTTAGCCACATCACTTCCCGTCCTGCAATTATGGTCCACCCGCGATAAGAGCCGCGTTTACATCTCAGGACCCGGCGGTTAGCGCTTGTGTGTCCGTTATGAAGCGGTCTGTCGCTGCTGAGGCCCCGAGACTCATTCGGTGCAGCGGCATTCGGTGCGCGCGGCTAGCACGAGCAGCGTTAGCTAGCACAACACGGCCCCGGTGTGAGGATCCGAGCGCCGGACGGCGGGCCTACAACCACTCGGCACCCGAACACCCATCTGGCTACGCGTATGAAGGCGACGGTTTCGGCGTCGGTGTGAGCAATATGCGATAAGCGAAGTCAGAATAGCGCGGAGAAAGCCGTTTGCTGATCCCGAGCGATACCGTTATGCGAGCGGAGAGCCATCCTCCTCCTCCTCCTCGGCGGTGTGTTCATGCCCCCTCCTCCTCCTCTTCCTCCTCTCTCCTCTGCTAGAAGCGCATCTGCACGCAGCGCGAGCTAGCACCGGACCATCGACACGACCCGCGAGACAGCTACAGAAACCAGTCAGGCTTGTGTCCAGACTCTTCATTTGACGACTACTGGATCAAAGTGCCATCTGGCTATTTAAACGAGGGGGGGAAAAAAATTCCTGATTCAGTTCTCAGATGACACCGAGCAGCTAAACACCCCCCAACGCAGCCTGTGTCGTCAGACGCACAACAGCCTCCAACGTCTCGTTTAGGCGAGTGTGTTCTCGCGAGATCGAGGGCGCTCGAGGGTTGATTACATAAACGACGCGACTCGTTAAAGAAATGACATCTCTACATATATATATATATATATATATATATATATATATATATATATATATATATATATATATATATATATATATATATATATATATATATATGAACATCATGGAGCCAAAGGTTCGTTGTAAAGCCATAGTGCAGAGAGTAGGCACAATTGTTGGGGCACTCGTGACTCAGGGGTTGGGGATCTGAACTACTGGTCAGAAGGTTGTGTGTTTGAATCCCAGTACCATCAAGCTGCCCAAGTGTGGACACTGAACACTGCCCTTAATCCTCATCCGCTCAGCTGTAAACTGCTTTGGATTAAGAAAAAAAAAAAAAAAAAGTCTGCAAAGTGAGTAATGAGTCAGTGAGCTGTGATAGTTCGGTTTTTGGCATTAGTTTCTTGAAGGATACACTGAAATGATATTTTTTTTATTAATTACATAGACATCTATTATTTGTTAGGTCCAGACATCAACACCAATCATATTTTTTCAGACAAACTACTTTTAGTGCAGGTGGCATGGTGATTGCCGCGTCCCAGCTCCAGGGTCCCTGGAGCTCAGGTGTGCATGTTCTCCCAAGTTTTGCGTGTTCTCCCTGTGTCTGTGTGGGTCTCCTCCAGGTTCTCTGGTTTCCTTCCACCTCCCAAAAACACACCTGTAGGTGGCTAAGCTACACTAAGCGTGTGTGTGTGTGTGTGTGTTCATGGTGCCATATGATGGACTGCCTTATGCCCAGTGTTCACAGGATAGACTCTGGCTCTATGCCGACCCTGATGAGGATAAAATGGTTACTGCAGTACTTTCTTTCTTTAAGTCTGAATATTTCATATTGGTCATGTTCCTACCCTAGACATATGACAGTCTTACAAATGTTTACAGTTGAAATGTGCCCCATTGTGGTTGCGGGTTCGATTCCCGCCTCCTCCCTGTGTTGCACAAAGTTTGTATGTTCTCCCCCAGTCCAAAGACATGCATTGTAGGCTGACTGACATTTCCAAATTGTCTATAGTGTGTGAACATGTGTGTGATGGTGCCCTGCGATGCGTTGGCTCCCCGTCCAGGGTGTCCCCCGCCTTATGCCCCGAGTTCCCTGGGATAAGCTTCAGGCTCCCCTGCAACCCTGTGTAGGATAAGCAGTACAGAGAATGGATGGATGGATGGATGGATGGATATGCCCCATTGTAAACCCTGATAATTAAACAAAGTGTGTAACATGAGCTATTACCATATAAAACCTTAAAAACCCACTACTGTGTAATAAGATTTCTCTATTACTCTATTTGCAAGCCTGGTTCAATTTTCATCTAGAATTACACTTTCAACTGGAACATTTTTAGTTATAAGCCTCTCTTTTAAGGACCTCTACTAATTAGTATTAAGCGGTGTTAACTAAACAGCATTAATGAGACAAACTGTTCATAATTTGTCCCTGGTGGCCAAGAGAGCACTAATAAAAAGCCCTAGAGAGTGTCTGCCCTGCAATTGGACCTGAGGAATAAAAACATGAATATTTTCTATGCTGCTGAAGGCTACAGAGTAAACGAAAAGGCCAGAAGTTGCATATTAAATGTACGGAGCTGTTTTAACAGCAGATTTGCTCTTGATGCACACATGTTGCAAGAACAAACTTGATGAAATCAATGTTGCAAGATTTAGGTTCACTCTCATGATTCATCCACGAAGGGTTCCCTTTTTATGATTGCAGTTACTTTTTTTGCTGCCTACATTTAAAGACAAAGAAACATGCCAAGAATCTCTGAATCACATCCAGTGGGTTTAAGCATAAAACTATTCACCTGCTTTTCGAGTTTATATGAATAACCTGGCGCTTATAAATAGTAACTTATTCTAGTGTTTTATTGCATAGGTCTGTCAGTGTTAAAAAAAAAAAAAAAAAATCAAGAAATGCATTGTCATTGGAAGCTACAGAGTCCGTCTCATTGACTCCACTGTAGGACATGCTAACAGCAAGCCAAGCGGTTCACTGTAACAGTCCATTATGTAGTGTAGTAACCGTATGGTCCATAATAAAAGTTGTTTTGTTGCACTAAAGACTAACACAGAGGACTGCAAACCATTTGGAGACGAAACATTCAGAGAAAGGGCTCATGAGAAAACCCGTTAGGATATTTAAACGTCCGGATCCAAGTAGTTTGTGATCTGAGGAATACTGTAAGAGGGTGTAAAGATGAACTGTGTCAGCACTGAGTCAACAGCAATTCTGCTCACTTAGCTTTTACAAGGTCCTCTTTAGAAATATCTCCCTCAGCTACAGCACTCACCTGAGCAAGAACAGCGCAGATCGCTTACAGTGAAAAGAAACAAATATACACTAAGCACCACAGGCAGAAACTGCCATTTTGCTTCCAGCTGATCATTTTCAGATTATTGGATGGCTTTCCTCTATAACTTTTACTCATCTCTGCAATATTTGAAAAGAAGCCGGCAATTATCAAGGTAAATACTTATATTTTATACTTATGTACTGTATATACAGTAGGTTTCTACAGTTTTCTCACCCATTAACTACACAAAACATACATTTGTTCTTTTTTTTTCAGGTAGAGTTTCATCAGACTCATATTGAATCATGTGTTGTTGGATATCACTGGAAAATTAACAGCCTTAAAACATAGTTCATAGTGGTACGTTTGCCTTGCACCTCTAGGGTTGGGGGTTTGAATCCCGCCTCCGCCCGGTGTGTGCGGAGTTTGCCTGTTCTTCCCGTGATGGGGGGTTTCCTCTGGGTAATCCGGTTTCCTCCCCCGGTCCAAAGGCATGCATTGCAGGCTTGGCATTTCCAAGTTGTCCACAGTGTGTGAATGTGTGTGTGATTGTGCCCTGCAGGGTCCAGGGTTTCCCCCCGCCTTGTGCCCCGAGTTCCCCCTGACATTATACTTGTCTGTTTTGACTCTGCCCGTGAGTCATTTTTCTCAGCTTTCAGAGGAAGCGTCTCCACATCATTTCACACACAGACAATTTCACCTTAATATTTCAATTAAACTGTTATGTGAAAGTATGACAATTGTTTGTCTTATCACAATACAGTAGAAGTCATGAGTGAAATGTATTTGTTAAAACAACTGTCATATACAGGTTATTGTAGATGTAATAATCGATGAAGCATCATTTGCATATTTTCATACTTTTTTTTTTTTTAAAGATTATAAAGATAATAAATTAGCATTGATGTTGACCTTCAACACAAAGTTTAATTTCAGTATGGCCTTAAGAACGTCTAATAATGCTTCCCATTCAAAATTCTAATATCTTCTAAGAAATATACAGTATTCATAAAGTGTACAAAATTGGCACTGATGATTCTTTATCATAATACATTCAGTAGTTTAGAACATTTATTATATGAAGCATGAAGGGACAGCCGATCAAGAAATAAGTAAATAAAAAAATATGCTAAATTTTCCTTAGATAAGATAAAATAAGGTAAGATTCCTCAAGACAATACAAATAACAACGTGTAGATTTGATTAAAAGTGTACATATAAACCTTTAATATGCAATCAAAATTGAAATTTCTTATAACTCTATGTGTAAAATACTACTCTCTCAAGAGTAAACAGCATTTAGGTTTTTGTATATAATGTTATGACACTTAAATGTCTTATAAACTAATTCATGTAATACAATACTGAGCTCCCTGCTACATCCTGACAGGCCAGAATCAGCGTAAGAGGCATTGATTAGCAAGCTATGTATCTAAGACCATCGGTTTTCTCACATTTATACTTGACACTGTTGGTTTATTAGTCGTCACTGACATCAGAAGGCTGTGTGGTTGCCTTAGTGACGCCCAGGTCGAGTTTTTTTTTGGGAACATTGTCAGCTCTTGACATGAGGGACAACTCCCCAAGCCTCTCTGAGCAGACTAAAGATGTCTTCTCATGTTTCGCTTTTCTTCTGCTTTTTATTCCATACGCTAATGCTGATGCATAAACTGGATTCTTTTGCAAAAGAATAACGTTCCACACTAATTCTTACCCACATTCAAACCCTGTGATCTGTGAGCAGTAAACACAGAGGTCTTTCGAGATAAAGAGCTTTGGCTCCGGCCGTATCAGCTCCTTTGTGGACACTGAGGTAAAATTACAGCAGGAAGGATAATGTTTAGCCTGCATACTGTATGAACAGCAAGACTGCACTGCAGATCTGGAAATACGCCGTGCAATGACATTTGATATGCACGCCTCATGCACATATACAGAACATCTCAGAGAAATAGAATAGCACTGCAGGGTAAAAAGTCCACCTCCAGAAAAAGACTAGACTAGAGTTATTAGAGCTGATAAATGTGGCACAGTGACTAATTACACAAGGCTATTCATGTACTTACTCCAAATAACCCCAGCGCTGCCCTGCTATAAATGTTTGCAACAAATGCCTGTAGCTACAGAAGAGAAAGTATATATATTACAACATATATAAGCACTATACAAAGTGCATCAGTTCGTAGCCGTAATGCTCTCTGATGGTAGGTCAAATCCCGAACATATATAAGAGCCATAATAAACCCTTCTGATGCATTTATTAATAATAAAGTAAATAGCAATTAATTAGCTTGACTCTCTTAAGAATTATATTGTCTTCAGTGGACTTTGTGAACTTTGCTGTTCCTTGGTAGCATGAAAAGGTGTGTGTGTGTGTGTGTTTTATCATATTAACTTCAGAAAAAGAAAAAGAGAAGCTGGTGAGGGAATGACTGTTTATAGCTGCTATAAAGTAAGTGATAACAGGAACTAACTATTTGCACAGACATTTTACAACATTAAATGTCATTATAAAGCAGGGCTGTCCAGTCTTATCTGCAAAGGGCCAGTGTCGGTGCAGGTTTTCATTCCATTCAAGCCGGAGCTACTACTGATTCCACCTGTTCAATCAGTTGATCTTGGCTTTCAGTAGACTCAGATGTGGCTTCTGCTTAGTTGGAATGAAAGCCTGCACCCACACCGGCCCTTTCCGGATAAGACTGGTCACCCCTGTTATAAACAGTAAAATCTTTTGTAATCACTGGCAAATGTGATTGCAAATGTGATTTATGCTGTGGTATAAAGGGAATAAAACACTTCGGGAAGTGCTATTATAGGAAAATAATCAACTTCAGGGTAATAATGGCACTCCGCTGTTTTTCCTATAGCAGCACACTTCATCACGTTTTACAATATTTCTTACATGACACTTGGGAAAGAATATAACAACACCCACTAATAACAACTCTGGGAAATTTGACCATTCGTTTCATCACTGATCAACGGCGAGGAACAAGATAGTTTAGCTGGCTCCCGTACATTATTAGCTACTGTTAGCTAATGGTATTGAATTTGGGACGCTAGTGTACTTCATAATCTGTACCCTAATGTTATGTTAGCTATAACTTTTTTTTTCTAGCTAACTAGATGACAAACCAATGTTACTCAGGACATACACAGCCACATTATGTCATTTTCCACAGTTAAGGATTGCCATTTTGCAACACCCTAGACTGCTACACCCAATAAATTCATTAGGTCTAACCTAGCCACCCCATGGTAAAAGGTCTGGCTATGTCCTTGTCCTTCAGTGTGTGAGAAAATCTTTTGACATGCAAGCCACCATTTCCTCTTTTAAATTCCACTATAAACATACAGAGAGTGTTATGAAGCAGAACACACATGCTCAAACAAATATTCGCAACTCATTACTCAGAAAATCCAGAGTGTAGACCATATGTTCCCTCGATGACATCACGCTGCAGGCCAACAACAGGCAGCATTGAGTGGAATGAATTCGTTCTGTGTTATAACAGGCATCACAAGACAACAAAATGAGATCAAATGGGATCAAATGACCTCAAACTGCTTCCTTCAGTTTCCTTGACAGATCTTAAATGCAGACACTCTTTAATGGTCGGAAAAACAAAACAAAAGCAGTTTGATTTTGTAGCTTGGGGCTTGATGTGTAGAGATTATTAGCGGTTTTGGACCACAGCTCTGTCACAGATTCCTTACTGAAAACTTGTAGTTCAGGAACTGGTTTAATCTGCATTAATCTAGCTTTCAGCAGATGGCTGCAGAGTCCCACAGAGGGCTGAATTAGAACTAATTTTCACACCAGTTTCAACTGCAAACATGATATTCTTTACAATAAGCCCAAATATAGCAACAAGTGATTTAAAAAATGTTTTGTTTTTTTTTACATTGCTTTGAAGTGAGGTTGGGGTCTAATAGAATTAGATTTTGTCTTGTGTCTATGCACAATAACAACACATCAGAATGTCACTTTTTGAGACTTACTCATTAACAGAGTTGTAACTGAATAGAGGTTCTTTTCTAACATTAACTCACATTAGAGTGGCACATGGTGTACTGGGCAGAGTTGCTTCCTCACAGCTCCTTGATCACTGCTTTGAACATTAGCTTGGGTTAATGAGTGTGCAGAGTTTCACACGTTCTTCCTGTGTCCTTGTGGGTTTCCTCCGGGTTCTCCGGTCTCCTTCCACCCTCCAAAACACATGCCAGTAGGTGGATTTGCTGCACTATGTGTATGCATGGTGCCCTGCGAAGAACTCGAGTCCCATTCAGGGTGTGTCCCAGCCTCACACCCCGTGTTCCCGAGATAGACTCCGGATCCACCGCCACCCTTTCCAGGATAAAGCGCTTACTGAAGATGAATGAATAAATGATCCTATATGAAATATCAATGCAGTCTCACTTTATCATCTCCTTTCTCCAAAGCTGGTCATGGCACTCGCTGTAGAGCTTGATTTTAAATTAGTACTTATGCTATTAACCCATTAACCCATGGTGTCCAAACTTTTCTATTTGGAGGCCAGAACCATGATAAAGAATAAATAATAAATTATAATAAAGAACCTTTACATTCCCTTCACTGACAGTGACAAACATATCGGGTGATCTGTGAGCAGTTTTGCTGTATTGCTACTGCATGTCAATCAAGATTTTAGCATTCACTCATATTAAATTCCTTCATCATATCTAGTGATTTCTGGCACATTAAACAACATACTTTCTTCTGAATGAAAATATTTTAGAAATATGTATTTTGCTAGGTAGCATGGTCTGTAAAATTAATATAACAGGTTGGGAAAAGAGAAAAACCAGAGCTGACAGGTTTTAGATGAAGTTATAGTGACACCCAGTGGTCAAACATGGAACTACACTCTAAATGCTCAACTAACAGACTAGTCTTAATGTATTTATTCATTCATTCATTCAATATCTTGGGAAATAGAATATAGTACATTAGAAAATAGTACAAACAAAAACAGTAACTGCTGGGGTGTCCACCATTTCTACCAGTTAAGTTTTGTTTATTTCTCCTTGTTTTTTTCTCTCTCTCTTTTTCAACTGGCTCAGGGATAAAAGCTAATCTACTACTTACCTCTTTAAATGTCCAGTTAAACTAGATTTTCTAAATTAGCCACCAGGTTTAACAAGTTTTTTTTTTAATTGCAGTATTAACAAATACAACAAATAACAACGTACAAACAACCTTTCAAACAATAAACAAGATATAGCTCAAAATTAACATGTGAAATTATTATTATTATAATTTATAATAAAGATGCATGTGGGTGCAATGCCGGCGAGCTCCGCTAGGAGGCAGTGTTTACAAAGCGCTCAGTGAACACAGCGCGTCGACGACGCAGAAGAAGTCGCCTGTTCGGCGTGAAGCGTTAGCGCTATAGCTAAGTTAAGCGCGGTTGAGTGTAACATCGTGTGGAATAATCACAACGGTTTATTTGTACGTTATCATCAGTTAAATTAGTGCTTTGTCCTCCGTGAAGCACACGCCGAGAGGACGACTAGACTGTTTATCCGGAGAAGCTTTATTCTCAGGCAGGAAGCATGGTAAGCAGTGTTTCCCTGCTGCATGCGTGCCGTTCACTTTACAGCCGGTGGCTAATCTGCTAGCGAGCTGTGCGGTATTTAACATAACCAGTTGTAGAGCAAACTAGTTATTATGAAAATGTCAAGCTTGTATCAGAGCAACGAGTTTTAGTTTGCGTTAAGTGAACTTGGGTAACTCTATAGTTTTGGGGCAGTTCTTATTAGCACAGTTAGCGTTCGACTGGCACGCACGTGCTCTAGAAAGCAGCTCTTTGCTCCCAGTAATAACGATAACAACAGTGCAGATTAGTAAACAGCTGGTAATAGTTCTGCATTAAATACTCATTTATTCAATCCTCTTCAGACTGAACCGGAAGTCAACCCAAAGGCATATCCTCTGGCTGATGCCACTTTAACGAAAACCATTCTGGATTTGGTGCAACAAGCAGCCAACTATAAACAGCTGAGGAAAGGAGCGAATGAAGGTAAGTAGCTGAACATACCAAGTACTCAGCTAACATTCCTGCACGTTTTAAATCATTTGAAACATGTGATAATCTGCAGTAGTTTGGAGAATGTTCCTCAATGTTCCTCAGGAATCATGTGGTGACCCAGGATGGTTATGGGAACGTTACTGTAACGTTAAAGGAACATTCTCTAAACCATCCCTATCCAAAACTGTTGAAATTACTGTTAAACCACTATCAGCAAAAACAGCCAAGATGAGATGTGACATGCGACGTTAACTGTGGTATTCACAGACGCAAAGATGACTAAGCCAGTGGGAAAATGTGACCGTGTGTCCACATGCGACCGAGATTTTATTTAATGCTGAAATTAAATAATTGGAATGTTTTATCTGTAGCCTAATTCATGTTGCAGAATACACAGTTGCATCCGTCATACAGAATATTTATTTAGCTGCGTTCCCTTTTGATCAGCGAAAAATGTTCAAACCGTGGCCTATCTATTGTCATTTCTATTCGTAATGTAAATGTTTCTCTAAACAGGTCACCTGTCCCTGGCGTGTTAGTTTATACACGAGAAAATTAAACTTAAACACAGCCTTTGGCAGACATTGACAACTTCTCGTAAGAGAGTGCTACTGGAATGTTCCTGGAACATTCGTTTGTGGTTACAAATATATAATGCCTTTTTGGTGAACTTCCTTTTATGAGACTGTGAAAGGAACATTTTCAGAAGGTTAGTTTGTAGTTACAAAAATTAATACCCAACGACAACCTTTGGAAAAAGTTCATGGTCAGCTGTCAAATAACCATAAGAATTTTTATTTATTTATTTATTTATTTATTTATTTATTTATTTATTTATTTATTTATTTAAATGCTGGGTTTTTAAAGATCCCAGAGTGTTTTGGGAAGAGTACATACTTTGTTAACTAAAATAGAACGTTCCCAGAATGTTTTGAAATCTAATGGTTCCCAAAAAAAAATAACCAAAGGGAACCAACGTGCCAACCAACTTAACGTGCTTGCTAGGTAACTAGTGACCGAGTTTAACATTAATGGTAATCCACATGTAGCACCGATTCATGTGTTCCCACTGATTTCTTTCTCTTTCGTTCAGCCACCAAAACTCTCAATCGTGGGATCTCCGAGTTCATAGTGATGGCTGCCGACGCAGAGCCGCTGGAGATCATTCTTCATTTGCCACTGCTGTGTGAGGATAAGAACGTCCCGTATGTGTTTGTGCGCTCCAAGCAGGCCTTGGGCCGAGCGTGTGGAGTGTCCCGGCCTGTAATCGCCACCTCAGTCACTATAAAGGAGGGATCACAGCTCAAGCCTCAGATCCAGTCAGTGCAGATGGCCATTGAGAGACTGTTGGTCTGATTGAGGCTTGGGGAACTAGACAAAATGCCAACTAAAGTTTTGAATGAGCTTGTTTAATTTCTTTCTTTTCTTTTTTTTTTGAAAGCACAGCAAAGTGTTGGCATGATTTAATTTTAGTTCAGATATTCTTGAATTTCCCTTTTCCAGGTGTACTCTTTACTTTAAAATGATTCATACATTGCCAGTCTTCATACGTTTGGTTTTGTTTACATTTTTTTTTTTTTACTTTTGTAAAATCTGTTGACCCACTTGAACATTTTCTGCAGAACCTATTTTACATGCTTGTAATAAATGAAATGTTCACCTACGCTGTGTGCAGTTGCTTTAAATCCAGTGAAGGTTTTCTAGAGTTCTGTATAGACGGTGTTGAGGCACAACAGAATACATCAGGTTCCATAATCGTCAGTAGTTTAGGGCTGCAGAACGCAGTGATGGCAAAATGAAGCCTATTGAAGCCTTTTTCCTGACTGTATAGAATAGTCATTTTTACAGCCGTTCTGTGTAGTGCACATTGGTGCCACATGTTGTTCAAAAGATTAACTGCAGCTATTAAATATCCTGACCTATGGATGCAGCAGTGGCCTTCTGAAACAATAAAGGCAAGTGATAACACTAATATTCATTACTTATATTAGGCAACAATAACCAAATCATATGATAGTTGACATGTGAAAGGGTTCCGTTTGTTATTTGTAAAGAATAATTTACATAGAACTACTAGAAACTACTAGAATGTGTCTGAAATTGCACAATGATACCTAGAGAATTGTGTTGTGAAAACTGTTGTGTCTTCTGATTCTCAGTGCATACTTGAATAGTACTTACTGTAATTCACACACTGACAGTTTCTAACGATGCAAGATGTTTCTGTAGGTTACATTCAGTAATAAATAATTTGGGGTCATATGGACAAAAACCTTATCACCAAAAGTCCTCAGTTACAGATTCCCAGAAACTGCTGTGAGGAATGTGAGGGAATTCTTATGCAGAGATTAAGGGTGGAGTCAAAACCTGTTGCTACAAGAAACCTTTCACAGAGGAATTCTGACATCATTTGCCTGGTGCAGTAGTGGACTATGTGTCACTAATGGAACCATTATTTATGTCGCCATATTACAAAAAGGAAAAAGTGAGCTGATTTCATAAACTATTGGCATAATGCCCTAATGTAATCATGGCATTGTAGTTGGCAAACACACAATGGAGGACAAAGGAAACTGATGGTTTGGGGGATTCACTGATTGTTCTGCCACCATGAGCTGCCCTACACTTGGATAAATTCTACAAGACTCTGGATGTGCTGTGCAGGAATGTTGTACCATAAGGAAATTATTTGTATTGCTTAGTTACTGTCAATGTGATGAACGCAGAGCCTTGCTGTAAACAGCCTTTTCCACCTTGTCCCAAAGATGCTTGTTAGGACTGAATCCAGGGTCAGTAAAGGTCACCGATGATGTGAAGACTCACTGTCATGTTCCTGGAACCATTTGGTGATGATACCTTGTGACATTACATTGCCAGCAGCGTTCTGATATGGACAATGAAGGCATGTATTTTTAGATGTATCATGCTGTCCAGATGTTCTTCACTGAGTATCAGGGACCCTAAAGTGTATTAGGAAATCATTCTCAACACCATTACACTGCCTCCACCAACTGTTCACTCCAGTGGCCTGAAGTTGCTTGCGCCACATTCAGATCCTTCCAGCTCAGATCTGATGCTCCTGTGCCCTCTGGAGACACACTTACTTGTTCTCTTCTTGTATGCTGACTTTAGCACTTCACAAGGACATCTGCTAGTGTAATCCACTCAAGTCAAAGTGCTGTGCTCTGAGATAACGATCTGCAGTTCGATACTCATCATTCATTTTTAGTAACCATTTTATTGTGGTCAGGGTCGTAACTGCTTTATCCTGGACAGGGTGGCAGTGGATCCGGAGCCTATGTCAGGAATGCTGGGCAAGATGCAGAAAAACAGTCAGGATGGGATGCTTGAGCATATGTTCGCACCTAGGGACTGAGGCAATGAGTTTGGACCATGGTTATAGTGTACATAATAAAACTGGTATGCGGGTGTATAACACGACTCACACGGTATGAAGATATTCCCTGGTCACGTGCGTTGCTACTTCTAGTAAGTGAGATGACTGCTTCCATGACTACTCCCATGAGTACTGGCATGATACTGACACAATGTCACCTTTTTCTTAATCATGAAATCACTGACGGGCTTTAGCTAAATTGTATAAAACAATTTTAGAACTGTTTGTGTATTGTGCTGAGTGACACACAAGTCTTCTGGACTGTCAATTTAATGCTACAACATCTTGTACGTCAAATTCAGACTGAAAAATGTAGGACTCACATCCATTTTACATGCATTTTTTCCTCAAACATTAAGGTAATAGTTACATTTTTTAAAGAGTTTTTGTGATTATGGCCCCATAGTGTCTTAAAGTGTTAATTTAGAACAGTGAGTGACTGGAAAGTCTTTGTGAAATCTGTGCAATTTTTAGTGGCTTTTACACTCCTGATCTAATGTGTCTACGATACAAAACGTATCCGTGTGATACTGTCTTTCGTATCACTTAATAGACTGTAAATTTTAAATAGATTTGAACATTTTTTTGTACCATCTCATCTGTACTAGAGAGTGGCAGCTGAATAACACAGATAACCCACTTCTGTACAATGTGTAACATACAAACCTATTAAATACAAAAAAGAAACACCAAAATACAATACAAAAATATTCCACAATCGTGACGGTTAGGCAGGGTGGGGAGAAACCACATCACTATTTGACCATCATGAGGTGCTCAGAGCTCACAGGGCACCCTGTATACATATTTTCACACATTCAGGGAGATGATGTACACAAGACTGTGCTACACATGATAATAATCCATCCACAGTAACGAATGGACTCCACAATATTGGCACATGAGTAGTTTCATTAGACCGGTCAGTCTGCTAGCGTGTCCTTGGCAAACTGAAAACTACGTCCAGCGAACACTTCAACAGCAGTCTTCTCTCACGGCCTTCTCTCACACACACGCAGCCCATGTTTGCTGGGTGTGGCAGGCACACAGAGTGTGAGGCTTAATGCACGTCGTTATCCAGATGCCATCAGTCTACAGGAAACTCGGTCTCTGCGGCGGTGCCAGGGTGTCCAGCAGCGTGAGATTCTTTCCTCATCTGCAGAGAGACACAGCTTAGCCAGCTACGACTTGTTGGCATCTCGCCTACAATTTCCCAGCTGTCAGTCTCGTCACAGTACCGCTCAATTGTGTCATGGTACCTGAGGAATAAAGAGTATCCACACAGTTTAAGGGGATGTAGAGGGTTCTACCTCTAGAACAGTGAAACAGTGATTCCAGTCATCTAAGATGGCCGTAACACATACACTCACCAAGCGCTTTACTGGAACACCTGTATACCTACCTGTTCCTGCAATTACCTAATCAGCCAAACATGTGGCAGCAGCCTAATGCATAAAGACATCAAGATACAGATAAGAGCTTCAGCTAATGTTCACATCAAACTTCAGAATGAAGAAAAAGTGTGATCACTGTGACTTTGATCGTGGCATGGTCGTTGGTACCAGATGGGCTGGTCTGAGTATTTCAGAAACTTCTGATCTCCTGAAAATTTCACATTTCAACACATCAACGAGGCTTTTCCACCCACAGAACTGTCGATCACTCAATGCTTTTGTTTTTCCACATCATTCTGTTTAAACTCTAGAGACTGTTGTGTGTGAAATTTCCAGGAGAACAGAAGTTTCTGAAATACTCAAAGCAGCCCATCGGGTACCATGCCACAGTTAAAGTCACAGAGATCACACCCTTACTTCATTCTGATGTTTGATGTGAACATTAGCTCTTGACCTGTATCTGCATGATTTTTTGCATTGAGCTGCTTCCACCTGATTGGCTGATTAGATAACTGTGTGAATGTGCAAGTGTCCCTAATAAAGTGTGTAAACGGTGTACCAAATACTAAGAAACTCTGGAATACATGTAAACATTACAAAAAATATCATTATAGATAGATATAGATATTGAAGAAAAAATGCGATATGTGATAATGCTGCAAGTGTGTAAAATCAATTTAAATTATATATTATAAATTAGAAAATGACAAAACCAAAAAGAACATTTATTTTGGTATGCTATCGGACATCATGTCTGACCTGTCCCAGCCCTCCTCTCCTCCTAACACGTAGATTTTCCCATCCACAACTGCCACTCCGGGCCGATAACGTCGCTCCTTCATTGGTGCGCACATAGTCCACTTGTTGCTCTTTGGGTCGTAGCATTCTACTTTATCTGTGTTCTCTGTGGAGGCGTGCCATCCACCTTAGCAAAAGAAGAAACAATTCCAGGTAGTAAGTAACATAATATAAAACCTTTGTCAAGCTCATGGTACACTATATGGCCAAAGGTCTATGGACACCTGACCATCACACCATATGTGAGCTTTCCCCAAACTGTTGCCACAAAGCTGGAAGCACACAATGTATAGAATGTCTCTGTATACTGTAGCATCACAATTGCCTTTCACTGGAACTAAGAGGGCTAGCCAAAGCATGTTCCAGCATGACAATGCCCCTTTGCATATCGTGAGGTCCATGAAGACATGGTCACTAGTGATTTTGTAGCTGAATGAGCAAATCCCCACAGCCACGTTCCAAAATCTAGTGGAAAGCCTTGCCAGAAGAGTGGAGGTTATTATAACTGCAAATGGACTAAATCTGGAATGGGATGTTCAAAAAGCACATATCAGTGTGATGGTCACCTATTCACAAACCTTTGGCCATATAGCACATAAATAGTTTTTAAATGTCCATTTTACCTATAACATAGATTTTGCCCTTCAGAGTGCAGGCTGCAGACCCTGAGCGAGCAATCTGCATTGGAGCCACTTCTGTCCATACATGTGTTTTAGGGTTGTAGACCTGCGCAAGGTCGGTTCCATCTCCATCTTCAAGAACTGCTCCACCTAAGGATGGGATCAGAGCTTTGTGTCGTAGCCTAAATATCTTCTTTTTCCTCAATGACCAATCTACAGTCATGTGAACGCTACCTGTGACGTAAAGCAGTCCATCCAGTGCAACCACAGCAGGACTGGTGACAGCCATTTTAACCGACTCCATGAACTGCCACGTATTAGTGTGCGGATTGTAGCACTCGACTGAGTCGAGGCGAGAACGGCCCTCCCAGCCTCCCACTGCAAACACGTATCCGTCTAGCATCACTAGACCTGCGAGGAGCCAGAAGAGTTGGAGCACAGTCAAATAAGCCAATGAATTGACTGCACATAATATGACTGTTTTTGTATCCCATACTCACCTAGTTCTGATCTAGCTACATTCATGGGAGCCATCTCTAACCATGAGTCAAAGCAGGGGTCGTAGCGCCACATCTCTCGGCTGGCCGAGCCATCTGGGAATTCACCACCAGCCAGATAAAGCATGGAACCTGCTCCACACAGGACAGAGTCAGGACAACTTATAGTACTTACAAACCAAAGTGAAAAACAGTTCAGAGTGAGATATAATCATAGATAATTGTATTATCTTGAATCCAATGTTGAGAAGTGATGGGAAATATAAGCATATCTAACATGCATCACATTTGTTGCTTAAAAAATTCTTGATGTAGATTTTATTGGACCATTTACACTTACTTGCTGTAATTCATGCAATTATTCAATTAACCAATCACGTGTCAACTGCGCAAAGCATAAAATCATGCAGATACAGGTCAAGAGATCAAACATCAGAATGGGGAAAATGTGATCTCAGTGGCATGGTGGTTGGTGCCAGATGGGCTGGTTGAGTATTTCCGAAACTACAGATATCCTGGGATGTTCACACACAGTAGTTTCTAGATTTTACACTGCCATTGTGCAAAAAACAGAAAACTTCCAGTAAGTGGCAGTTCTGCTAATAAAAATGCCTTGTTGATAAGAGGTTGGTTCGAGCTGACAGGAAGGCTATGGTAATTCAAATGACCACTTTTTACAATCGTGTTGAACAGAAAAGCATCCCAGAATGCAGAACATGATGAGCCTTGAGGTGCATGATGTATAACAGCAGAAGATCACCTTACGTTACACTCCTGTCAGCCAAGAACAGGAATCTGAAGCGAAGTTTTTTAAATCTCTGTTGCCCCAATAAACAACCAAATTTTTGTACACATTTAAATAACGAGACTAATATTTGTATAGTTTTTTATGTTTCTAAAACTATTAATATTACAATTAAAGGGGTCCCTGGCTGCAAAACTTTGATTTATAAGGCATGCTGAAATCTATGTTTAGTTGCTCTTACTTTTTCTTGTTATAAAAAAATATAACAATGTTACTGCTGTGTTGATAACAGGCAATGGGATAATATTAAGCCTGTGTTGTTTAGGACAAATGAAACTATAATGTAAATATTACACTTTAAATAGTTTGGCTGGGTTTGGCTGTTAATGTTTATATTTAAAAAAAAAATAAAATAAAATAAATCAAGGTCAAGATGCACAAAGAATCATTTTAGCTTTGCAGCATCGTACCCAGAATTAAAAGCTAATTCAAAGAGAATTATGAGGTTATTATAGATTTCTACCGCTAAAGGAACAATAAGTCAAGAAGAGTGAAGACTACGCAGTGAAGAGCTACACAGTGACAAGAATTAAAGGAAAAGACTAAGAAGCACATAACTACACACTCACCTGACACCACCAATCCGTGCTTACTCACAGCAAAGGGAAGGCAAGCCAGGCTTTTCCACTGGCTGGTCATGGGGTCAAAGCTCTCCACACTCCTGAGCACGACCTTATCATCCTCCCCTCCCACCGTCACTATAACCTCAGCTGTGCCTGTCACAGAGATAAAGGTGTTGAATAACCACAAATCAATACTAATAGAGTGAATGCCACAGGTACAGCTCTACAGATAAGGTAAGTATTTATGAGTCAGTGCGGGAGGCTGTGTTTGTTATACCCATGGCCCTGCGAGGTCGAGTTCTGGGGCTGTAGAGTTCTCCTCTGCGGTCCTGTAGCAGCAGGTAGTCCTTGGCTTCAGAGATCAGCTCCTGGCACTTCCGAGATTCTTTCACTACATCCAAAGACTCGATCACGTCGTGGATGTAATAGGGACTGATCAGAGGCAGCCGGATGTGTTCAAGAACCTTTCAAACACAAACAGATATTATAATCTTACATGCTCTGTATCAGCAAAACTCAGTTCTGATGCAACATACTTCCCCTAATTCCCATTCCTGATCATGCAGCAGATATAACTTTATTTATTTATTCATTTATTTTTAACAATTTTACAAAGCCCAAAGTAAGAGCATGAATCTTGAATCAAACAAAGTATCAAAAATTGCAGGAAAGCATCAGCAACAATCAAATGCATTGCCAACGAATTCACAAGCGGCACACCGGTCTTTTAACAGGGCGGTCTTACAAGTTGATTTTTTAAAATAAATTTTGTTAAATTAAAGTATGACGTCATACATTTTATCATTTTATCTGTTACATTTCATGTTATGGCACATCCATGAAACATGTTAGTTCCCACGATCTCTTTCGTTATAGTAGCTATAAACGGGCGTTCTCTCAGCCGCCTCTCTCGTGAAGTTAATAAGACGAAAGAAATATAGCTTGTCATGTTACAGAGATGCCACAAAGTGCAATGTCCTCTGTCCTGAAGGCTCTCCCGTGTCAGAGAAATGAAAGTTACAGCTTTACCTCTGAATGGTACAAATCCCTGACATTGGAGACTCCTTCCAAAAATGCTAAATAAATGCCTCCTTACAGAAAACTGTACTACATGAACAATTGCAGTTTAAAGTTTTTTTAATCCATTTGTGTGGAGTGTCTGCTATACAAGTCCCTATCTACTGTAAGTTAGCATAGAAATGAAAACTATTTGAAAGAGATTAATATAGACCTCTGATTTGCCTTGTTGTCTGGGATTCACAAAGACAAAAACAACTGAGAAGAATTGCACATACTCCAAGATGCCTGGAATAACACACCAACCGGACTCCTAATAAAATGGCGCAAAGATTGATTATATTTAGTTTTCACTGGTTACAGGATTTAACGGTAAATATATTTAGTTATTTTTCATTTCATTCTTTTCAAAGTTTCTGCACTGTACAGAATTTCTTTACATGTGACAAAGACACTACTGTAGTTCTCCTCTCTTCCACCAGCACGGTGAGATCTGGGAGTTTATAATAAGCAGTATAAAAATAACAACATGAAGGATTTAACAAGTTTTACTTCTGTCTTTGGAAACATGTTTCAACATCCAAAGTCAAATCCTTCAGCAGCCAAGGATATCCACAGCGCACAGATAGTCATAGACAACAGTTATGCAGTTGTTTTTTTTTTTTCAACAATAATTTTCAAAGCCCTTTGCACTACTGATGTCTATTTTAATGGTGTTTATAACTTCATTTCCTCCAACTGTTGCCATGGCAACTAAATGATGACACCCTCAACCCCCTGATGTCAGAATTTTAGTGTCAGGTGTGAATCGATTGTGCCTGCAGACAACTAGCTCTTTTGCAATTTACACTTTAATGGAGAGGTTTGTAATTTTTTACAGCCCTCTGCGGCCTGCAGAATCAACTGCAATTTCAGTGCAAACAATGATGAGGCTTTTTGAATCCACTGCCTTTGTTGAAACTACATATACATCGAGAGTTGCCATTTAAAACAGCAGAGTTGCGTATTTGTTTTGGATGGGGTGGAGCTAATTTTAAGGGTGCAAAAAATGTAAACGAAGAAGAAACTGGCTCCACCTGTTTGCACACAGTGCTGAAGTGCTGCTGGATGTACTCCATGCTGCGACGCTCCAGCTCTTTACACGAGTGAGCCTCAGCAAAGCAGTGGATGCCCACACAGTTGATCTCGTCCATCTGATGCTCCATGAACCTGCAGCAGGCCTCGCGCACTGCCATGACGTCCAGCAGGTTGGCTGCAGCGAGAAGGGCCTGTACGTTGGCCTTGGAGATCACCACCTCGGCAGTGTAGGCGTAGCTGACAAGCATGCCGATCATCTGGGGCTCCACGCCATTGATGGCTACTCGTTCTTGCCGCGACTCCATCAGGTCGGTGGAAAACATAGCCTATGGATTTTGAAAAAATTATATCGCATTGTGTCTTTCTGTCAGTCTGCATACAAAAGAAATCCACAAAGCAGCACAAACTAGGAGAGCAAAGAACCACACATGGCTTACTCTCAAGTGCTCCAGCAAACAGACACACTTTGCTAAACACGAAGCTTTCATCAGCGGATCTTTACCTGGAAGTAGGAGCTGAAAGAGGCAAGAACGATGCGATGACAGGGGAACTCTTGCCCCCCACAGCACAGCGTCACATCGCAGAAGGCATTGTTAAGCCTCAGACTGTTCAAGCCTTCCAGCACCTTGTTGGGATGTCGAGGCTCGACAAAAACATAGTCTTCACTGTCCAATGTCCCGAGTGGGGGACCAGGATCCTCCAAACATGGTGATGGGGGCAGTGTGGCCAGAGCAGGGGAGCTAGTTAGCATATTTGCAGCCATGATTTCCATTTTGTCACTATTTCAATCTGCAACACCAAGACACAAACTCTGGAGGGCATGTAGAAAACATGTGTGGTGTAATATTAATTATGAACATACTGTAGCGTTCGCTAGAAATGTAGTACCAGTCGTGTTCTAGTTCGCTCTTGGTCTTTTTTGGAGAACTACAGCTTAACTTAAACTAACAGGGTTACTGTTTTGGCTGTAACCTACACCTTAAAAGTGTCTTTTTATCACATATCACATATCCCCATATCACAGAATCACACATCCCTGCCCCCTAACATAAGAGAGATCATGAACCAGAAACATTACTCTCTAAACCAAACAATACGGAACATCATGAACATTATTAATGTCATTTCGGAACATCATGAACATTATTAATGTCATTTAAGAAATCTTAATGACATTATAATACCTTAGTCATGTCTAAATAATGGTCATGGATATTTTACTGCTCAAATAGTTTTCCACGAAGACTTTTTTTTAGTCTGTATTACCTTTATGAAGAAATAAAATAATAAATAAAATCAATGTAAATGTTATATGTACAAAAGTTTCTTTTAAAATTAAATAAATAACAACTAGGCCTGTGATTGCTCAATGCAGCAATCTTGCATGCATGATAGTACAAGCCACATTGTTTAGTATACATTCCAAATAACAGTGTAGTACACACTATGTAGTACGTTAGTGCGGTAGTATGCGTTATCTACGTAGCGGAACATGGGTGGACCCGTAAACAAATCCTCCTGTATGAAATTATTCGCATTATAATTCCAACAGACAAATTACTTATTTTTCAACTGTTATGCCTTTAAATACGAAGCTTAGATTCAAATGAACACAAATGAATCCTAACCAGTCTGGTTTGGTAGTTCAGTGCAGTTTGATAATCTCCTGATCCAAATAAGGGGGAGTTCATGTTAACTACAGCTCTCGTGACAGTCTCGCGCATAAGACATTCGCTTAAATTCACTATGTTTACAAAGAAAATACACAAACAGAGAACTTATTAATATACATAACAACACAAAGTCTTACCTGAAAAACATCATTTATTTAACAAGACAGAATAAAATCTTCATTTGTCGACCTCGGACTGTTTGGGAGTCGTGACGCCATTTCTTCTTCGTCGACCGCAGAAAGAAGCGCAGTGTAAACACACGTGACTCCACAGCGCCTCCCGTGGCTCGGGAAATTCCTGTTTAAAATCTCGCTTTCACAGTGCACAACATGTCCCCAACCCTGGTCCTGGAGCACCCCCCCCCCTGTCCTGTCCTGCACATTTTAGTGGTTCTCCTGCTCCCAACTCAAGAAAAACACTAAGATGTGCAGCACAAGGGGTACTCCAGGAGCAGGGTTAGGAACCTGTGTGCACCACGGGCAGAAAATCCATCCATCTATCTAATTTCTGTGCCACTTATCCTACAAAGGGTCACAGGGATCCTATCCCAGGGTGGGAGGCATCCTGGACAGGGTGCCAAGCCATCACAATCACACACACCCAATCACACACTACAGACAATTTAGAGATGCCAAGTGGCCTACAATGCATGTCTGGGGAGGAAACTGGAGTAGGAAGCACAGGGAACATGCAGAACATGCAAACTCCATACACACAGGGTGGAGGCAGGAATCAAATCTCCAACCCTGAGGGTGCCAGGCAAAAATGCTAACCACTAAGCCATCATGCCCCCTAGGGGTGGAAAATATTTGAATAATTGTACTTCATTACTACACTTAAGTATATATATATATATATATTTGGTGTATGTATACTTTTCCTGAGTGTTATCGAAATTGAATGTTTGTACTTTTACTCAATTAGATTTCCAAGAATAAAAACTTTTTATTCCTTTTTACTCCTTACATTTTTATTTAGACCATCGAAGTACAAATATATAAAGGTCTCTTCTCTCTTCTTCTCATGCTACACTATGTAATGCTATTGCTATCAATGAGTGTGCATCTGAATATGGATGAGCTACTGCACTGCAGTGTCAAACTGCACCACTGGTCCTACCTCAGTAAAATGTTTCAATATGCTTGAGTAAAGTAGTAAAGATTTGTATAAAATGAATTGTCTCCTTTGCCTCCCTAGAAAGCATGAACTCTGTCTAATTTGCTAATGTTAACTGGTTATATTTAACTACGTTAGCCTGTTTCTTTTGCTAAGGCCAAGATAGATCAGAATAGATTCCAGTAGATACCAGCTGTCTAGGCAAGTCAAATTCTACCTACTGGTAAATATTTCCATGATATTTTAATGGAAATTAATTTAACATGATTAATTCAGTAGCTAACTACACAGCATTAGTCAAGAATATGACTAGCAAACTTACAGAGATGTTTTAAAGCAAAATAGTGTACATGCTTATCTAAAATGGTTTTAGATAAGTAATAAAAAGCTACTTTTCACATGAAAACATGGCATTAAATTAATTTAATCATTATGTATGCTTTCACTCAAATAAGGTTTTTCAGTATTTTTCTACCCCTGACTATGCTATAGTCACCTATCTTGTACCTTCACTCATTGGTCATTTTATCAGGTACACCTATCATATAGATAGCAGTAGTGACTCAGTGGTTAAGGCGTTGGACGGCTGATCAAAAGATCATAAGTTCAAATACCAGCATTGCCAGGCTCCATTTTTTGAGCTCTGGAGCAAGGTCTTTAACACCTCAACTGTCTCATTTGTGAATCTTTGGATTTAAAAAAAAAATGCCAGGTAAAGAAGTAACATATAAATATAGATGCACTTTGTGGAATTGCTGCCTGTAGTCAATTGTCTGTATGCACAATGTGTCAGATACATCTATGCCATTAATCTGTGGAAAGGGACTACCATAAGACCAGTGCTATATTAGGCAGAGCAGCATTGCTGAGATTTTTATAGACTGTTGGGTTGACAATAGTCCATCAATCAGAAATCTGAAATTAACAGGTCTTAAAATAATAAAGGATAATTAACACATATTGTGCATGGAAAAGATGACCTGTACACCTGTGAGTACACTTGAGCAATGCTTACAAATGTATTATAGTGTTGCTTTTATGTAGGTATACCATTTTTCTTTAGTCTGAAAACACAGAGGCTTCTTGCTGAGTAGTATGTTAGTGTGCTGGTAGTCACAGATTTGTTGTGAGCCTCATATAACTCAGATTCGCATGCAAGCATGGATTTCTGGATAGTAATGTGCAATAGTTACCCCAAAAAGCCCAAATTTCAGCTGTGCTCAATCATCTGAGATTTTATAAAATTTTGCATGTTAATTCTGTGACTTTGTTTTTATGTGAATAACTTGATATAACTAATAATATATCAATTCTATTACAGACAAAAAACAGTAATGACTGTTAAAAATATTTTATAAAAGGTAGCTTTATTTGCAATTTATAGTGGAAAACCTTAGAGTAGATGATAAGAAGTTTTGTTATGCAATATAGACAATCATTTCAGAATTTTTAGTCTTATGTTCTAAAATTATTGAAGTGACAGGCAATGTTTGGGAAGAACATAAATTCTTCACATTTCACTTTACAATATTATACAGCTGAGCATCTGTGGAAATATACAGCATAGGTGAATATACTTGGTGTTACATTAAGGTGTCCTTCATTACACCAGGGTTCTCCAGAGCAGCCTTCCTTCTAGCTGCTGCTTCCAGAATCTTCTTGCGAGGCCCTAGCTGGATTCGGATGCTTTTTAGATCATCGTCTGAGCAGAGCATGAGGGCTTCCAGATCTAACTTCTCACGGATAAACACAGGGGCAAAGTCTAGTAGGTTTACAGAGGTCAGGAAGGAATGCAGGGGTGAAGTTTCCTCATCTTCGTCCAATCCAATCTCCTCCTGGTTCCAAGGCAACTGTGAATCCTCATCGAATTGGTCATCCAGTCCTGCCTCCTCTGCTTCAAACACCTCCTTACGGACCAGGAAACCCAGGTCCTCTGTGTCACCAAAAGGAATTTCATCTGGTTCGACTCCCATTTCCATGGAGAAGTTCTTTCGGAAGACCATGTTTCCAAGGCCTGGCCTCTTAAACACGGATTCTTTTGCCTGATCTGCATCATCTTCTTCCTCATCTTTAAATCCTTCAATTCCATATTCATCCTCTTCATTTTCATCCTGCTCATTGAAGACATCCACTAATTCTGGCATTTCTGCTGTTCCATTCTCTGTTTTTTTCGATAGGGTGTCCTTCTTTCCAAACTTGCGCTGGAGAGTTCCTTTGATGGAACCAAATTTGGTGGTAGCAGCGAGCTGGTTTATGTTGTTCATGGGTCTTGTGCTAGAGTTAGAACCTGCGTTGGCTTCAGATTCTCCACTGCCACCGTACATCTTGTCCATCTTACTCTGGTGCCTCTTTTTGACCTTCTCACATTCCTTCACCTTGCGTTGTGCATCTCTGACTGCTTGTTTCTTCAAATTTGCCACATTTTTGGGGTTCTGCATTGTCTGCTGTGAAGCGGCATCGTCTAGGAAGCGGACGCAGTTCATCTGATCCCGAGATGCAGCAACATCCATAGGAGTGTGGAAATCATTATCCAGAGCAAAGAGATTGGCACCAAAGTTAACCAGGAAGCTCAGTATGTGCATATGACCATTGGAGGCTGCATGGTGTAACGGTGTGTTCCCCCAGATGTCACTTTTGTTGGGATCTCCACTGAAACAAAATCAGATCAGAATCAGAAAACAATTTATTTGCCGAACTATTGGAAGATACGCATGCATGGCTAAGAATTTTTCTTGGTGCAACAGGTTCTGTGAAACATCTAACATTCATGCAGTGCCTCAAGATTACACTGAAGTCACACAGACAAATCAGACATTACATCTGCATAGACAAACAATATTAAAGTGCCCAATCTTAAGGCACTATTATACCAGGTCAGTTTGTCTATATATCACTTATTTATCTGTGGCTCATGATCATAAAAGTTTGATGGGGCAGGGTGACATTAATAATAGCCTCATGCAAAACTAAGTTATTTAAGTTAATTAAGTTACTTATGCTATAGGATATTATTTAGTGAGTTTTTAGAGTAACCCCATAAACTCGTTCAGTATAGCAGGCGTTTTTCCCATCACGGTGTGTAAGGCGCGCACAGAAAAGCTAATATCATTAGCAAGGGTTGCTAGGTTTCAGCAAAATTTACTTTTAAACTACATCTCAGGAACCACATTTTCTTTTAGCCTTCGTGTGGGAATCAAGGTCAACATTGTGCACATGTATTTCTGACATGCAGATGCTATCCACTCCGTAATCCCCCTGTCCCTCTCCCACTCTTTGTAATATATCTTAAAATAGGAAAGGTTCTGTACATCACAGACACGCTGTCTGCACTTAGACTTTCAATTTATTTGTGGAAATTCAGTAGATTTTATTCCAATCATTTGCTATAAAACAAGATCTTGGCAGCTGCAGGGTATTTTTAAACTAGCCCATTTTGGCAACCCTGTCATGACCTGCTCTGTCTGGTGCTCCTTCTCCACCGAAAATGTTCATAGAGCAAGCATGGAGCAGCGTGATTCCTGCCCCAATGGACCTCTATTAGTGCTTGTTGCATTTTTGATCATCTGGTGCAATAATAACTCTCTGGAGCTAAATGGGGCAGTAAGCATGCTGTATCACAATTACACAATATCTAAAAAGATGAGCAAATGAATGGAACGTTAGCTTATATCTGTCAAATAGCAACATTAAAAAATCATTAGAGGTAATTAGCATTTTAATGGAATTTAAATTTATGGAGTTGTAAATGAGGGCTATGAAAACTAACTTTTGTTGAATGAATATAGTTAATGCTAAGGGGTGTACAGTAGTCACACATGGTCAATGTCTTTTCATTCATTTACATAATGCCCACTTAACCACACCTTGTTAGTTAGTCACAAAGGGTTTATTAATCCAGCCAGACTTCTCCATGTCTTTGCCTTACCAGTTTTATTACATAACTACCTGCTTTACATGTCCTAACTTTCCAGGAAGAGCTGTAGCTGTTAAGTCCCTGCCTTGTACTTTATTATAGTCACTACAGTGTGACTAATGTGCAACATTATAAGTTAGTCTGTAATCCATTAAGAGTAAAAGTCCACATTCATGCTCCAACTATGCACATAACAACCCTGATTACAATCTATAACAGCTTATCTGGGTGTGTAACATCACTTCATAGCACAGTTGCTAATGCCCTAGATGAAGAAAAAAAAACAGCTCAGTGCTCATAGTCAAAAGTCATCTTTCAGAAACCATGAGTCCTTACATGAGAAGCCGCTCTTTAATAATTATAGTGATAAATGTCATCGTGAAACATTTTCTGGATTGTGACAATGTTTCTCATTTTTGTTTGAAGTACTGCTACTTTCTAAGTGATAGGTACCTCATCAAAATGTAGCTGTAATACAAAGACAATAAACTATCTCGCTTGTTTTGTGGAAACATCCATAATGTACAAGCTACAGAAGATGAGGATCCACTTTTACAGAAATCATTTAAATCCTCATTAAATACTTGGCACATACCTCTCATTGAAATTTCTTTAATAAAATGAAAATGCCAAAAGATAAAAGAATGAAAAACCATTTTGGGTTTGACAGTTTTGTCCAGGGTGTAGCCATAATACTCAGGTTTGGTTGTAAAGTTTACAGCCTGCAAACAGATGGGTTTTAGAAGAAGAAAGTGTAATCATGCCAACCTTTGCTCCAAAGTAATCAGATATGTGATATGCAAAGCAAAGACGAATTTATTTCATGGTGTCACGGGTAAATATAGTTTAAAGATGCTGTAAGCTAAAGATGTGAATGTAAGGTCTCAAAGACTTGCTGTTTTTTTTAACAATGTCTCATTATCAGACAGATATAAATAAATAATAAATATAACCAGTGGATTCTATTGCGATTAATACTACCTAGAAATGGAAACAGCAGAAAATAAAATCTCACCCTCTGCTGCAGATGAGCTGCAGAGCCTCTAGTCGGCCGTGATAAGCGGCCCAGAGAGTCGGGGTCATTCCATCCTCATCTGGAGTGTTAAGGTCTTTCCTAGTGGCCTCCTTCAACAGATCCAAATAACCATCAATGGCTGCCTTATGATATCTAGACATGGCTGTGTTAAATATATTAGCTCTATATAGTTCTAAACGAGATTTAGCAGCTACAGAAGAGCATTTTCAGCCCTCTGGTAGTCTCTTCTTCTTTATAGGGCAGAAAGGAGAAGTGAGTGTGGATGAAAAGACCATATGGAGTGTCATTATCACTCAGTGGGGCAATAAACCAAAGTCCATTGTGTTTGCTGTGTTAGCTCATGATGTTGGTTGGCTGAATAGGAACAAGTGCAAAATTAGCTTGTGAAATGATAGTGAAAATGAGCACTGTTGCATTAATAAGTGTTAATAACCGGTATCTGAAAAATTAATTATTTATTTTTTTTATTTGCTGAGTGATTAGACATTACAGAATCATAACATCAAGAACAGCTTGTCGAAAATAGTCTAGGCAAAATTGAACTGTGAGTAAGGAAGAATCTTTATCTTTCATGTTTGCATCAGGGTTGCCTGGCCTTCAGCTCAAAGACCAATCAAACCATCCTAAATACCAGCTCAATACCAACACCAAATTGGTAACTCCCAAATTATATACACTCACCGAACAATTTATGTGGTAAAGTGGATGTGGTGCACCTGAAAAATCTGCAGGAACTGCGTGATTCAATCATGTCAACATGGACCAGAATCTCAAAGGAATGTTTACAGCATCTTGTGGAATCCATGCCATGAAGAACCGAGGCATGTTTTGAGAGGCCCTACCCAGTATTAGTATAGTGTTCCTAATAAAGTGCTCTGTGAGTCTACATTGCTATATATATATATATATATATATATATATATATATATATACACACATTAATACATGTATAGTATTAAAAATATAAGCAGTAAACAGACAGTTAGCTTTTGTCCAGCCAAGGGTTTTGTCCATCTAGGGGCTTCTGTCTGTAGTGGGGCTCCTGCCAACTCGGGAGAATTGTCCATTATAAAGCAGGGGTGTCCAGTCTTATCCACAAAGGGCCAGTGTGGGTGCAGGTTTTCATTCCAATCAAGCAGGAGCTACACCTGATTCCACCTGTTTATCAGCTGATCTTGGCTTTCAGTAGACTCAGATGTGGCTTCTGCTTAGTTGGAGTGAAAACCTGCACCCACACCGGCCCTTTCCAGATAAGACTGGACATGCCTGATTATGGGGATTTGTCAGTTGGTGGGCTTCTGTGCGACCAGGGGCTTTGTCCATTAGTGGGCTTTTTCCCAAACAGGAGCTTCATCTCCTAGTCATGGGTCATCTGCCAGTCATCTGTTGGGGGCTTCTGCCCTGTTGTGAGGCTTTTGGACATCCGTGTTATTATTGTTGAAGACTGTAATATCCTAAAAATTCATTATAATATTTACATAATACAATACATATAAATTCCATAAATAATTATTCCATCAGTCCTAAAATTGCTTCAAATTTTTACTAGTATTTACAGAAGGAAAGAGAACAAGTAGACCAAAAGTCAGCAGAGATTTTTTTGTGTGTAACAAGTGTTACACTAATGATTTCACTTAGCAATAGTACAGAATGCACATTTACTGTCATCTTATAAATATGAATTGCAAAAGATTAATATAATGTAGTTAATACCAAAATGCCCTTCCACCAAATTGAATACAACAACAACAACAACAACAACAACAGCAAAATAATAATAAATTACCACGAAAATGCGGACCTGGCAACACTGGAATGTTTTGCATGGTTTCAATAGTCTCCTATGGTTTGTATTTGCGCAGCGTTTGCTGTTCGCCCTCCAGCCTCCAGAGGGCGCAGAAGAGCACCGACACTGCGAGTCACTCCCACGAACAACAACGCGGAAGTGCTCTGAAAGTGCTCAATATCGTATTTTGACCATAGTTACCGCGCATGATTATAGTTTGAGGAGCCGGGTTGCAGTGTAAAGTTTATCGTCCCATGCTCCATCCACTTTAATCAGCTATCATTAAGAGTAGAGAAGCAGACATGGCTTCCAATGGCGCCTCTGCGGTCGGGCTTCTGTCGTATGAAACTCTTGTGCACGCTGTAGCCGGTGCAATGGTAAGAGAACACCACTAAACACTGCACCTGGAATACCTGCACTTAGTTTAATGAGACAGGACACTTAGATGGAATTACATAGATCCAGGTTATTGCCATTGTATAGGCCACTCTGAGCGACAGTGCTGCAGACGCAGTGTTGTTAAGTGTCTTTTCAGGAGAAAGTAGCTAGTGCATGTCGCCAGATGACGTCATATACACCTCACTCACTCACTCACTCACTCACTTGGAATGTCTTGATTATTTATCTGATTGTATATTTAAAAGTGTTGTGAGGTTAGGTAACTGGCTTGTATCTTTATAATCATTCATTCATTCATTCATTCACTTTCAGTAATCATTTAAATCTGGTCAGGGTGGAGGTGTGTCTGGAGCCTGTCCTGGGAATACTGGGCGTGAGGTGGAAATACATTCTAGAAGGGACACCAGTCCATCACAGGGCACCCATGTACACACACATTCACACACATTCACACCAACAGGGGCAATTTATCTATCCAGACGCTTCTGTTCGCAGTAGGGTTCCTGCCCAACTGGGGGCTTTGTCTGTCACGGGATGTCAAACATTTAAAGTCTAAGTTAGGTTTGGATACAATTGAATAAGAAATGTTAGCTAATTTTGACATGACACTTCGACCGGTTTGCCTGCATGTTTTTCGGAGGTGGGAGGAAACCAGAGAACCCGGGGGAAACTCACATGGACACAAGGAGAACACGCATAAAAACAGACAGTAACCTGAGCACAGGATTGAATCTGGAGCTCTGAGGTGGCAACGCTACCTGCTGCGCCACCATGCCGCCCCTCATCATATACTAATTTGCATATTCATTGCATGATTGTTTGCATATCAAAGCATGTTATATGAAGAAGAAAGATTTTCAGAAGACATGCAGACTAGAAGAATAGAAATAGACATGAAGGTTATAAGGAATAAGGCACTGTTATCACTTGTATCACAAAGCCAAGAAGAGAATTTAAAACAAATGTGTGTATGGACAAACACTGATCAGTGATTGGTTGCTGGGAAGATTGACTTGCGCAAGTGCAAATCAGCCAGCCTTTATACCGGCGATGAGTCGACCGAATCTGATCTCTTAAATCATATAACCAGCAGCTGTGATGTGAGCTGGAGAACCGTATCGAGTGCAGAACAGTGCAAAAAGTCTGCTAAAAAGTAATCAAATCTAGCAGCACTGTTCAGAAAGCAGCTAGATCTCGGTAACACAAAGCAGTATCAATGTTAATTATGTTACGCAAAATTAATAGCAATTAGCAAAGTGTGACTGATTGTTGATCTCACTTTGTATTACAGTTAGGGAATATAGTGGTAATTCTCTTCAGTTTTTTGTTTATTCTTCACTACTTTAAAGATTCTTTTGTAAATATGTATTAATATTTTTTCCTCACTATTTCTGTTACAAGAATTTCTCTCTCTGGATTTAGACGTTCAGTTTGGATAACAACCCTATTGCTTATGACATCTTTGATGTTATATCCATAATTGATCACGACAAAAAGCCATAATAAGTTACTGAGATGCTAAAATCCTCAAAAACAGTTGTGTATGTGGTTGACAGGGCAGTGTGACAGCAATGACGGTGTTCTTCCCTCTGGACACAGCCAGAGTTCGACTGCAGGGTGAGTTGATGGAAACCGTTTTACAGCTGACTTTGATCTTGGTGGTTAGATTCATGTTTTCTGTATTGGATTTATTATTTGGTCCTAAATATCACTGAGTGTTGATTAAATGTCTACTTCACTGTACATGTCCTACTGCTGCGTTTCAGTGGACGAGAGCCGAAAGTCCAAACCCACTCCTGTCATTCTGGCTGAGATTGCAAAAGAGGAAGGCGTGTAAGTATTCTGTACTATGGCCGGGGGGGGGGGGGGCATAATTGTAAAATCATTAGCTAGCAAATGAAAGCCCAGAAAAAGAATTACTTAGGCTCAAAGTGGTAGCTAGAGTTATTGAACGCAACAGTATGAGTAGCTACTTAAGCTAGCTTTGTCCATTGTAGGGCTTCTGCCCATCCAGGGGCTTCTGCCTACTGTGGGGCTTCTGCCCACCCAGGGGCTTCACCCACCATGGGGCTTCTGCCCAGCCAGGGGCTTTGTCTGCCGTGAAGCTTCTGCACAATCAGAAGTCCATCATGGGACTTCTGTCCCACTTTTTTCTCAAAATAGTTCAGAATGGGCCTCAGTCAATGTGTGCACAGTATCTGAGTATTGCAATTGCAGTGCCTGGAGTGTGTTGCGTTTAAACACATATCCAGTGGAAAACAGGGTTTTTCTTTCTCTGCCATATCAGTGCTCTACTGAACCTACTTGTCCAGGCAGAAAGGAATAAAATACTAAAAAACTGGACACATAAGACTGGACTAGTGATTTGTCCATCTCTGTATGGTATATACATTAAAACCACAGACAGGTGAAGTGAATAACATTGACTATCTCGTTACAGTTGAACCTGTCAAAGGTGGGATATATTAGGCAGCTACTGAACAGTCAGTTCTCAAAGTTGGTGTGTTGGAAGCAGGAAAAATGGGCAAGCGTAAGAATCTGAGTGATTTTGACAAGGGCCAAATTGTGATGGTGAGGCGACTGGGTCAGAGCATCTCCAAAACGGCAGGCCTTGTGGGGTGTTCCTGGTATGCAGTGGTTAGTACCTACCAAAAGTGGTCCAAGGAAGGACAACCAGTGAACCAGCAACAGGGTAATGGGTGCCCAAGGCTCACTGCATGTGGAGAGTGAAGGCTAGCCCATCTGGTCCGATCTGACAGAAGCTATGGGTTTGATAAAATTATGCTGCTACAATATTCATTATACTGTACATAGGCTGCTGCTACTTATGTTTACACTATTTTTTTTTTTACACTTTGCACTATTGTCACTGGATTCACTTTCTAATAGAACTGTGTACTGGTTGGTGCTGCACTGGGACTTACCGTGCCCATTGTCTATCCCAGTAGTCATTGTACTGTCTTGTGCTGTCTGCACATGTTTGCACTCGTGCACTTTATGTATAAATTTATGTAGTCGCTTGTAGTTCTGTGTTGTTTTGTGTTTGTCTTATGTAGCACCTTGGTCCTGGAGAAATGTTGTTTCGTTTCACTATGTACTAACTGGCTGTATATGGTTGAAATGACAATAAACTCCACTTGACTTGACTTGAGCTACTATAGCACAAATTGCTGAAAAGGTTAATGCTGGCTACAATAGAAAGGTGTCGAAACACACAGTGCATCACAGCTTGCTGCATATGGGGCTGCGTAGCCACAGACCGGTCAGAGTGCCCATGCTGACCCCTGTCCACCACCGATAGCACCTACAATAATGGGCACATGAGCATCAGAACTGGACCATGAAGCAATGGAAGAATGTGGCCTGGTCTGAAGAATCACGTCTTCTTTTACATCATGAGGACAGATGGGTGTGTGTGTGTATGTGTGTTGCTTATTTGGGGAAGAGATGGCATCAGGATGCTCTATGGGAAGATGTCCTGGCATTCATGTGGATGTTACTTTGACATGTAACACCTACCTAAACACTGTTGTAGACCAAGTACACCCCTTCATGGCAACGGTATTCCCTAATGGCAGTGGTGTCCTCCTTCAGGACCTCCTTCAGCACCCTGCCACACTGCAAAAATTGTTCAGGAATGGTTTGAGGAAAATGACAGAGTTCAAGGTGTTGACTTGGCCTCCAAATTCCCCAGATCTCAATCCAACTGAGCATCTGTGGGATTTGCTGGACAAACAAGTACGAGCCGTGGAGACCCCACCTCACCAATTACATGACTTAAAGGATCTGCTGCTAACGTCTTGGTGCCAGATACCACAGCACACCTTCAGAGGTCTTGTGGAGTCCATGTCTCACAGGGTCAGCGCTGTTTTGGTGGCACAAGGGGGACCTACACAATATTACGCAGGTGGTTTTAATGTTATGGCTGATGTGTGTTTATAACTCACGACACATAATAATATAAAGTTAATGGATAAATTGTATGCTTTCATATAAAATGAACTTTTTATCTCTTTGCTCTTGCAGAATGTCTCTATACCGTGGTTGGTTTCCTGTAATCTCTAGTCTGTGCTGTTCCAACTTTGTCTACTTCTACACATTCAATTCACTGAAGCGGCTGATGATCCTGGAAGAAGGGCAGTCCAGGCCTGGCAGAGACCTTGTCATGGGCTTCATCGCAGGTAGACAAAACACTGCATGTCTTTTTCTGCCTCTCTTTTTCCCTGAGATCCCCCACTAGTCATTCATATTCCTAAAGCAGACCCACAATGTTACTTGATATTCATTAGCTTGCTTCATTATTATAATCAATACAACCAGCTATAGTCTTTAAAATGAGTGTTGTTACATGTTGCTGTTTCAAACTTAAGCAGAAACGTACTGATTCGTTAATTTAATGTCATGAAATGAAGCTAAATCAGACATGAGGCTGTTCTTATTCTAGTTGGGAGAGTAGAATGGAGAGTTTTGCTTTTGAGGAATCAAATGTGTTCTGGTGTTTGCTGTAGGGACTGTGAACGTGCTCCTGACTACACCCATGTGGGTGGTGAACACTCGGCTGAAGCTCCAGGGAGTAAAATTTCGGAACGAAGATCTCCACCAGACCCACTACAAGGGCATTTTTGGTCAGTCCAAAGAGCACATGACACCACTTTCCCTAATCACTACTCCACTGAGGTACTGTCCGTCACTAAATGCATGAAGTAAGAAATAAAACACGATGGAGCCGTTACATCCCAAAGTTGATTTTCTTCCTATAACAGCATGTTCTTCACCTTTATCACAGCAATTTGCCAGCAATTACAATTTTTTATTTATTCAAGAAGTATTTTTTATCTGTTTATAGTAACATTTAATGTTGTGAAAGGTCCCTCACCAGCCTCTCTTTTTTACCTCTCCCTTGAAATTAATAAGACAAAAAAATGTAGCTTATCGTGCGTGTGTGCGTGTGTGCGTGTGTGCGTGTGTGCGTGTGTGCGTGCGTGTGTGTGTGTGTGCGTGCGTGCGTGTGTGTTTTGGGGGAGGTTTTATTGGGAAGGAGGACTTTGTGCTTCTTTTATTTTCCTTTTCCCTGCAAGCAAGGATGCTGTTTACATAAATTACGCAAAATAAAAACGAAACCAAAACCTCTAAGCTGCTCATGGCTTGCTATGTTCTAATTCAAGTTCGAGGCGAGTGTGTTGCGGTTGCGTCAGCACCACATCAGGTTACGGAGAAGTCCTTTGTTCTGAAGACTTTCCTGTTTTGGAAAGCAAAGCACTGACAGTGGAGACTCCTTCCATATATTCTACAACTTCACCATGTCAACAGTTACACACATTTTAAAAATGACGATGGAAATGATAACGTATTAGAAAGAGCACAAATTCTTGAATTCTTTTTTTCTTTCTCTCTAAGACACTTTCTCTCAGATCATAGCTGACGAGGGGGTAGGGGCGCTGTGGAACGGCACACTCCCGTCCCTGCTGCTGGTGTTCAACCCTGCAGTGCAGTTCATGTTCTATGAGGCCATGAAGAGGAGGGCAGGGCAAGGTGGACGCAAGGTGAGCCCCATTACTCATTATTTCTATGCTGGCATTTGATACTTTTTCCTCAGCTTAAAGGTTTATTCTTACTGCTCATCTGAAAATGCTGTTTTTTTTTGTTTTTTGCTTATAGATTTCATCACTTGAGATCTTTATCATCGGTGCCATCGCCAAGGCTATTGCAACCACGGCCACTTATCCACTGCAGACCATCCAGGCCATTCTGAGGGTAAACACACTAGCCGTTTGTTTTATTAGCATCAGATGTGGACATATTATGTCTAATGTTTAGTCTTTGTTCCCCACGGAATGTTTTTAATCCCTGTGTCTACCTTTTCTCTTCTTCAGTTTGGCCAACACAAATCACAAGCGAAAGGAGGTTTACTGGGCAGCATGCGCAATGTGGTGAATTTACTAATGGACAGAATCAAGTAAGTTCAGGCTGAAATGTAAATAAAATATGTTTCTTGAGATTGAAAACGTATTGAATTTCTGCTTTTTATATACAGTGCAGTATATTGTAATAGAGGGACATTTTTCCTTTTTTTATTTGAAACCCATGAGGAGGCAAACTTTACCCCTTTAACCTTCCACTAGCAAGCCACAAGTTGCTCATGTCTCTTGTCAAGTCACTCGGATCATTTGTTAGTAGTGCTAGACTTTCCGTATAAAATATTTCTTAATAATTCCAATAAGCGATTCAGATGTAATGTGAGCTTAGGTACTACAATCCTCTGCCAAGATACAATTCTACTGAAAGAGGGTTCATTCAACTATAGAAGAAATAACTGCATCGCATAGGGTTGTGCAATATAGCTTTTCCCTGCTCGCGATTTACAAAAAAAAAAAAAAACATGAACGTGAGCTTTTACAGCATTTAAGGTTAAAGGAGAATAGAGAAGAACAAAAAAGAAAAACAGCACTTTAATCACTTTCTAATTATTATCACCGTTAGCATTATTTGTAAAGCATTAGATTTGACTGTAGGCTTACTTAGTCCTTTTTAGGTCCAAATTCTCGACCTTTTTCCTTTTTGACCATTTTTGTTCTAAATATTTGTGTCATACTACTACTACTACTACTACTACTACTAATAATAATAATAATCATAATCATAATAATAATGATGATAACTGATGCTTAGCATTAACAAATCAAACATACACTATACAGCCAAAAGTTTGTGGACACCCATATGTGCTTGTTGAACATCCCATTCCAGATTTATTCCCCCTTTGTTGTTATAATAACCTCCACACTTCTGGGAAGGCTTTCCACTAGATTTTGGAGTGTGGCTGTAGGGATTTGCTCATTCAGTCACAAGAGACACCAACCTTGGCAAACCAGGTCTTCACAGACCTCACTTTGTGCACAGGTGCATTGTCATGCTGGAACAGGTTTGGGCCCCTTAGTCCCAGTGAAGGGAAATTGGAATGCTACAGCATACAAAGACATCCTATACAATTATGTGCGTCCAACATTGTGGCAACAGTTTGGGGAAGAACCACATATGGCTGTGATTGTCAGATGCCCATAAATGTTTGACCATATAGTGTACACTGATAGATTTAATTTTACATTAACGAACTCGGCATTTACTGTGACAGAAATCGAAGGTGTCCAGTTGAGAGTACATGAGATGGAGAAAGGATGTGTGGCTTCCAGGCGTTGTCCGTTAATATCGGACAGTTCAAAACTCTTACACAAATCATTCCAAACTCATATGTCGATTGACTCATCTCTCTTTATATTCAGGAGAAAAAGACTGCTTGTTTTGGATTCTTGAGCGATAACTCATACTCAGACATTAAATCGCGGAGCTCCTATGTGAAACACACAAAGTTTGGCAGGTTTGGTAATCTGTTATGACTGGAGTAAACATCATGGGACATTGTGGCAGTGTAGTATTGTGTAGGGATGATGATTAAATCATTATATTGCATAAGCCTAGTATAGCAAAATAACTGACTCCATCAATGTATTCATTAAACACACAAAACATATGGTACTATTACACGTCGATGTACTAGAACTGCCAAAGTGAGGAGCACTGCACTGCTCTGTGTACGCACATTCACTTTTAGCCAGCTGTAAATGTAAATGGAACTGAAAACAGACTGATTGGTTATGTAGATAAGGGTGTAGCTGTTTATTTTCAAGTATAATACTCTTGTTATCTTCCATGTCTCTCTCTCAGGCGCAGTGGAGTTCTCGGCCTGTACAAAGGTCTGGAGGCGAAGCTTCTTCAGACGGTGCTGACAGCAGCTCTCATGTTCATGGTTTATGAGAAGATCACTGCAGTCACCTTCAAACTGATGGGCATCAATAAGAAGCTGAAGCATTAAAATAGTCAGCCTGCTTCCTTTACTACCTCTCTAAACTGTGTAATGCCAGATCTTAACCACCATCCCTTTAAGAGTGTAGGGGCTCAATGATTACAAAGATCAACTCGAATGCCTTTTAATTTTGATACCTTTGTCTCTAAAAATGTTCTGGTCACATTCACTGTCAGATTTTAGAAATGATGTTAAAAGCCTATTTGGAGAGATTTCTTTTTTTAAGAATTAGAATTCTTAATTCTGTACAGGAAACACTGTATGATGTACAGAAACTTTATCTTGCTATAATTGCAATTAATGCCTTACTTTATTTATTTTTCTTTAATCAGTCAGCTATGAATATCTTCTTTACAACAATTCTTTTTTTTTTTTAAACACACAATGGCCTGTTTTGCTAGCTGTATGTGGAAAACAACATGACTGTGCGTTATTGTAATTAGTGAGTCAGTTTAGTGAATCACATGTCTGTATCATTCAGTTTGCACTCAAATGTGAGAGGTTACATCTCCGTCCTGTGAGATGAACAGTTGTTATTAACTGCACTGATTAATGAATTTTAGGTGTTTACATGAGCTTGAACATTTAAAACTATTAGTGATTTTTTTTTTTTGCAAGAGAACAAAATACTTTCAGCTACACATTTAGTCTTTTTGTCCATCAGCACATTAATGAAGTAAAAGGAGAAAAAGGCAGCTTATAAAGAATGCAGATTATTGTTAAAAATGTATGCCAAAATTGTATACAAATCTTAAACTAAAGTAATATACTTATCCTTAAGGTTAATTTTATTAGAATTATTTAGTACATTATTGGTTTAAGTGTACTTCATGAATTCCAGTGGTCAGTGTAGCAGAATAAGAACTACCTCTGACCCTGTAGCACTGATTATTTATGAACATCTAAGTTGTACAATGATTTTTTTTTTTTTTTTTTATCATTAATAAATTAATATAAGCATGTTGTCTGTGCACAGAGATAAAAGTTATTTGGTAAAAAATTCAGCTGAAATCACTCTGTTACTTGACCATTAAAAAAATTGCACTTATTGACAGCATTTAAAGTCATAACAGTCTCAGTTTCTTAATACTGTGTGCCAGCTGTGGTTGGTCTGCTGGAGCTGGAACAATGTAAACTAGTTACACTATAAAGTAAATATAGTTCTGAATATTTCACTACATTTTCATATTTTTGTTTGCTAATTTAAATTCTGGGCATGATGAAATTGGATATAGATCCCAGTCATATTAAAAGGTACTTTGAGGAAGAAATCCTGAATGCTTATTTACTTTGGCTTACTACATAAATCTGACACTCTAAATTAGAAATAAGCAAAACAAAAATATCACCAATTCTTGGAAGTGAAACTTGACACTCCCGAGAAAAAGCGCTTGAAAAAAACCTAAAACACAATCTTGCATCCCGAGTTCACAGGTGTGGGATTTGGTGGACCCAAAAAAAAATCAGATTTCAATAATTTAACTCGATTCCAGATACGCTGAGTCAGGCAATTGAAAATGACCTGGATGACTGCTGAAGGTTTTCAAGCACTGGAAGTGTTTATTTATTGCTTTGTTTTCTTGTATGGTTCCGAAACTTGCTGCGATTTCATGTGAATTTGTTGACAGCTTATAAGAAATCTCGAACAACAATGAATACAATAACACATTTAAAAGTATAGCATGGAGCAAAGCCAAATGAGTCCGGCCCCAACACAAGATTAAAAACAGGCTTATCTACAAAAGACAAAAAGCAGCCAGGACCCTTAATTGTGTACAGAGACCCAGTCAAAGAATGGGGGGTGTAACAATCTGATGATTTAATAAAGGGAACATTTTTTAACTTCTCTGTCATCATCATCATTCATAAATTAAATTAAAATGATCAAATTGTTATGTTATGAATCTGTATCATATTGTATTGTGTGGAAGCATGAGGTTTACAGGTACACTATATGGCCAAAAGTATGTGGACACCGGACCATCACACCCATATGTGGGCCTTCCCCAAACTGCTGCAACAAAGTTAGAAGCACACAATTATCTAGAATGTCTTCGTATGCTGTAGCATTAAGATTTCCCTTCGCTGGAACTCAAGGGCCCAAACCTGCTTCATCATGACAGTACCCCTGTGCACAAAGCAAGGTCCATGAAGACATGGTTTGCCAAGGTTGAGGTGGAAGAACTCATAGCCTGCACAGAGCCCTGGCCTCAACCCCCATGAACACCTTTGGGATGAACTGGAATGCCAACTGCACCCTTGGCCTTCTCACTTGACATCAGTGCCTGACCTCACTAATGCTCATGTAGCTGAATGAGCATCAGTTTCCACAGCCACGCTCCAAAATCTAGAGGAAAGCCTTTCCAGAAGAGTGAAGGCTGTTATAACAGCAAAGGGGAGACCAACTCCATGTTTATGCTTATGATTTTGGAATGGGCACATATAGGTTTGATGGCCAGATATCCACATACTTCTGGCCATATGGTGTATGTTTGCTTCTTCAGTTCTGTACTGGAGCTTCAGTTCTAAACAGGTGCTTATAAGCTTCATTTATTTGTTAGCTATATGTACCAAACTAAAGAAGGAAGCTTCAAAAATAATTGTGGTTCATTGTGTTAAACGTTAGGGTTAGAGACATGGTGGTGAGGATGGCTTGCCATTTCCTTGATATACCAATCAGGAAGGAACGTATACTGGGAGTCTCTGTGAACTGTGTAGGTCACATCTCTATGTGGTTCCCATGCAAACAGGTACACCAACCTGAAAGAAATATTATACAGCAGAAGGCACATCTGAGTAAATTCCAGGGATGAACATCCACATACATAAAGCAAAGTATATCTTTTTAAACTAGTGGTATTTTGTGTGGGCAGTACTGCATAGGCTTGTACAGCATCAGTATGTGATATTCATGGTTCATGTTTCAAGTTTCTTTACATGCGCCATGTGCGTAAATGACTGGTATAATGATCTAAGTCATTACATACCATACGTAATTTCCACATATGGCACTGACTCTTCTGGGTTTTTTATTTTAAAAGAAACAACAGGTGATGAACAGAGTAGTGAGACTGTTACTGAAGCAAAATGTGGAGGGTTGAATGATTTGATAAAGTTAAGCAGCGTTTAACCTGAGGTGAAGTGATGTAACAACGACTTTTTCTTTTTTCAGTTCGGTCATCTGCAAATTCCCACCCACCAGTCAGCTACTTCATATTTCAAAAGCTAAATAAACACTGTTTCTCTGTGTTCACCCTAAACTACATTCTTTAGTAACTCCATACCTTGGGTTATCCTCTTTCACAACAGATTTCACAAAGGACAGGAAATCGCTACAGAAGTTCATACAGACTGTCGGCTTCCAGCAGTTGTACTCATTCTACGTGAGAAACAGAGCAAGAAAATATTTTACATTGTGCATATCCATTTAACATTAGTAATCCTGCTCAGATCATTCTAATCTAAACAAACCTTAATCAGTTGGGATATTTTTGAGATGTGGAATGTCTCTACAGACACCACTACCCCATCATGGTCTCGAAATCCAGCAACGATACGTGGAACTCCAGGAAGAAATGACTGTGCCCACCATTTCAGCAGCTTATATCTTTGAGAGGGATATATGAAAAACAACAAGCAAAATACTTATCATTGAAAGCATTGTCTGTCCTTATCTTTATTAAAGAGGAGTTACTGATCAACATTAACACCATCACAATAATAATCAAGGAACTTAAATGTTATGAAAAGTATTCTTTTTTTTATTTTAATAGTAAAAAAAATACTGATTTGGCCCTTTGGTCAAAAGCACAAGGCTTTAATTTGTGGAAAAAAAAAAAAAGCCTAAATCCAGTTTTGAGGCCCACCTGTGAAAGTTACTGCGCTGTTTTGGAGTGCAGATTTCAGCGGAGGTCTTTAGCTCGACGTAGCAGGCCGGAGCTGGAGGAGCTCTAGGGTCCTTATCTCGGCAGTCCACCTCACCAGAGAACAGTAGCTTATGGTCTGCTAGGCGAGTCTGGACTACTGTGCAGAAAGCCTCGTTTGTGTTGACAACCCCTCCTCGGTCTGGGACACCGTTTACATCATCTAGCAAAGAAGGAAAAAAAACATTAGGAGCAAGAGCATTATCTAAGATGAATGCTGAAATGTCTTGCAGTCACAATAATTATACCTGAGAAGTAATAAAATAATCAACTATAAACCAAACACTATCTTAGACCACCTGCGCTGATATGATTTCTGTCCCTGTACTTATGCAGCAAATTTTCTTGTTCTTTTACTTGAGATTTAGGCCACATCAAAACAGCTTACTACTACAGTAAATGTTATTATAATATAAATAAGTACCATACTGCATTATACCATAATTAATAGACTACTATGTACAAACACTACTTTTCATAAGCTTTGCATATCACCACGCTAAGCTATGCGTACTACAATACTATGTAGTATGCATATTTGGATCAGTCTTTTTCATCAAACCTATTGAAATGCAAGTATTCATGCTAAAAAAGGTAAAATGTTATAATACCTGCACAGATGTACTGCTCAAACTTGTAGCCCCAGTACATCATCTCCTCATGCCTCTCTGTACGGTTCTCTCGGTTAACTCGGGCAGCCTCTGTCTCCACTTCGCTCATGTAAAGAGTGCCTCTGAACTTGGACACAGCCAGCAACCATCCCTCCTGCGTCTCATACGGAGTGGTCAACAGCTTCGTTAAGTGGCCTCGCCAAGTGACAAAGTTTACACCTAGTGTACTGGAAATGAATGTCATTCAGTTATTCTGCACCTCAAAGCTCAATATTACGTTCTAAACAGCTTCTGATTGATTGTCACCATGCACACACAGGCAGGGGAAAAAAACTGTATTAACGAATATCATGTCATAGTTCATCTCTCTCTCCCCCAGCTATTACCATCTGGGTTTTACTCCATGTTCATTTTGAAACACCCACTTTTCCAAACATTAGTTTTCCAGAAAAATGTTACAGAAAAATGTTTGTATGTCAGTAAAGAAAGCAGCATATTACATAAGAGACCACTTTTCAGACAAAAAAAACAACGACGACGGCTGCTGGGTTTTGCTGCAAAAATAAGAAGCAGGTGAGACAGTCAAAGCTTCCAGAACTGTGGCTGCTTCTGCAAGACACTCAGTAACACTTACAGCTCATTTCCTTACAAAACTGCCCAAATTGTACCTGAGACTACTATTTTTTTTTTATGCTAAGGATCGTCACACCAAAATATTGACTTTGTTTCATTTATTACTGTTTACTGCTCTTAATGTTTTTTTTTAATGTAGTTTCATTATTTTTGAAGGCATCTTTGCTCTACAGCATTTCTTTGCATGTGCCTAAGACTTTTGCACAGTACTGTACATTAATTCACACCTGAGCATCCTGTATAAAACTAGAAGAAAAATGCATTATGGTTTTCAACCCAAGCTGTCTTTAAAGGTGCACTTTGTCTTTTTTTTTTATTTTTTATAATAACCACATAATTTTATAGACACCTTAGAAAATCTCCCTCGGTTTTTAGTTTCATATTCCAGTTCAATTTTTCTGACCCAGAAATCAGCTCTGCCCGTTTCCCCTATAAAGGCAACCCCACATAGTTCCACAAGACATGATAAGGTGATTAGTAATAGGAAGTCTTATCCATCCATCCATCTTCTGTACCATTTATCCTACACAGAGACACTGGGAGCCTCAAGCCTATCCCAGGGGACTCGGGGCACAAGGCAGGGGACACCCTGGATGGGGTGCCAACCCACTGCAGGGCAAAGTCGCGCACACACACACACATTCACACTCTAAGGATTCAGAGATGCCAATCAGCCTACAGCACATGTCTTTGGATCAGGGGAGGAAACCGGAGTACCAGGAGGAAACCCCCGAAGCACCTGCCAACTTATCTTAGATTTGTTCGTTGTAGACCTATTTGTTTGCCATTCAAAAAATTTCAACCTTCTTTTTTCGTATTCTACTCCAATGTTAAATGCGTTCTACACAACAATGAGTGATGTTTGGCTGGTCTGCAAACTCCTCCATTAAGATACAGAGGAGCTGAAATCTCAGTGGAAAAGAGAAACAGTGTTATTGTGTCATAAAATGGAGGAGCCAATCATGTTCCATTATGCAAATGAAGGCCAAGAGGTATGAGGGGCTGAGGTGAACTGTAATTTGTATATTTACAGAAACTGGATTTCTGGATGAGAGTGAAATGCTTGTGTGCATTTTTTTCTCCTGCGACATGACGCATTTTACTAGTCAATATAGAAAAATGGTCTTCTAGACATGTTTGAGTTTAGATCCCATGTGTTTGACATCCAGGTGATCACTGGTATGGGATTAACATTAAAAGAAGACTATATATATGTCTCACCAGGAGGATGAAGAGGTGTGTGTGGAGTGTAGTTTGGGTCTGTTTGCTACAATCCACCGCAGTATATGGTCAAGTCTCTCTTTGACCCCGTCATCTCTTTTAATGAAGCGGTCTCTGTAACCATCCCGCAGGTTGAAGCTGGGTTTGTTACCCGGGTCCACGTAGTAACGCAGCTGTCTCGAGTCGTTAAAGAAGGCTCTCTCTGAGTCCAGAGAAAAGACCCCGACTTCCACAGGCTGTCTGTACTGAGGGAAGACACGTTCGTACAGCTGTGCTCGGGTACTCAGGGAGCGGGGAGCTGGCGTCTCACCACCAGCTCGAAACCGTTTCTGAGTAGACGGATCATCATTAAAGTCTCTGTCTCTTTTAGACTGACGCTGAGTGCTAATGCTGCTAATGCTGCTGCTGCTGTTTCCTGCCTGACGCTCCATGTCTCATATAGCTGCTGCTTAGGCACAACATTTATTATTAAATGGTTTATTATTAATAACCCGCCTAACTCACGACTCAATGACAACTATCCAGGCTGTCTGGTTCTTTAAATATTACCAGACACAGCCATAAACCAGCCATGTATCAGATAACCAGCTCTTCTATGTAATGCAGTGTAGCTAGCAAGTTTGCAAGCTAGAAACCAAAACATAACATGCTAGTAACATGCTAGCTAGCTAACGTAAGAGTGGTGGGGACAGTCTCACCTCACCACAGTATACATGCATTCACTGTATGTTAGAAAATAACATAAAAAGTACATGGTACATTGTTTCTAGCGTTTAAAACCCGTCTGGGAAACAAGCCATGATCAGAGCAACGAATAAATAACTAGCTGGCTATTTTGATTTTGGAGCGTCCTGACTTGTGAATTCAGACTTCATCAGTCCGCTTTCAAAATAAAAGAAAGAAAAGTGGAAGCATTATTCGTTTTCTAAACGTTTCTGTACTGTTAATGACAAACCCTGTACTGCTACAAAGTAAAAAAAATGTAGTTTTTAATTAGAAAGGCACAAGTTCTCTGTATTCATGCAAAATATCTAATACAGACGCTCAGAGAGAAAGCTTTTCCACTCAGCTATCACATTTTGACAAATTTCTGACAAAAATCTTTGTAAAAAAAAAAAAAAAAGGCACTAAATATGCAATCTTACCAAAGTAAATAAGCTAAGTATGGCAAAATCATCAGTTATTTTTTTTTTGAGAATAAATTTGGCCATGACCCTCTTAGTCTCCAAGCCTGAAGGCAGTATGACTAAGTAGTATAGAAGGTAAATCAGTCCAAACAAGCAAACAATCCTCTTTTGCCATTTCTTTTCCCTACATCACTGCTAAAATGAAGAATGCAATGAAATCTCTCCATTTTCTAATTTATTTTCCATACAAGCATGCATCATTTGTGCCAAATATAAAGCAAACATTAAAATATCTTTTACCTTCTATTTTTGTACACCTTGTCATTTGCACTGAGCTGGTCTCTACTTTCTCTACCTCATACCTTGCACATGTGTATACACACACACACACACATATATATATATATATATATGTAAACACACACACACACACAAACACACACATACTGCTATTTGCACCTCTGGTTAGACGCTAACTGCATTTCATTGGTTCATTGGCTCTGTATTTGTACTCTGCACAATGACAATAAAGTTGAATCTAGTCTAATCTAATCAAATCATGCAGGAAAATCTAATAGGAAAAAAGAAAATCCAAAAAAGAAAGGACGAAGTAAATAATGCATTTTCATTTTGACATTTTATGCAGAAAATGAAAATAAAAATGCATTATTTACTTTGTCTTTTCTTTTCCATAGCAGTTGTCAACACTGACAAAATGTAGAACTAATCAATCAATCAATCAATCAATCACAAAGACTCAATTTGTGGATTTTGTTGTTTTAATTGTCAGTTTATTTTTGACTGGATTTATCTCACATACTGGAAGAGTTTATACAAGAGTTAGTTCCAGTCCATTAATCTGATTGGACAAGCGGCGCTCCAAGAGTATTCAGTACTGGGAAATCTGTTTGTATCACTCCTCCTCTCTGTGCTACATAAAATTCCAATTCTAGCAATATTCCATTACAGTGAAACCGTTACTACACTTACTACGGGCTGTCAGTCAGTCTGTGTGTTTAAATGGCAACACGCAAAGCTCTATCCAGCTGTGGCTTCTCTGGGAACTATTTTCATTGTCGGAGCAAAAATAAACAAAACATTGGGTCATATTGTATGTGAAATGTCAGTTACTCAATATTAATTTCTTGTTTATAGAACTGTTGTATAAAAGCAATATCACATGCGCAATCGTACTGTTTTACTGAATATCACATAAATCACAGCCATGCTGATCTTCAGTACAACAGCAATCTTGCTCATGTGATACAGCTTAAATATCAAGATGAATGGATAAAGATTGGCCAAGAAGTCTTAGAGAGTTAGAAAAGCTATGTCAAGAACAATGTGCAGGGAGGTGGGCCACATGGGAGTGCACAGCTCAGGGATATGGAAAAGGTTATTTGCTGTTAGAGAATATTTACACTACATTCAGACAGTAAACAAGAATTCAGACAGTAAACAGATGTTTTGCTGTTAATATCTTAAAAAACATTATTGTGTATTGTCTTATGACAAAACCTCTGTAAATGTCTTGTTGCTAAGTTACCTTTGCATGCAGACTTATGCATTTGAATGTACGTGAGGGAACGAAACACCAATGAGCTACAAGCAAATTTCATGAGAATACGTACATCGGAAAATTGCAGCTGAGCGTCAAAAGGAAACTCCTAGCTAAAATCATGCTTCCAAAGGTCTAAGCACTAACTGGAGCACATCATCTTTTCTAAGTATTTTCTAAACAGACTGCTGCAGTGTGGTTGGTGAAGCAACTGTAAGATGAAGTAACTACACTTCCAGTCAAGAGTTAAAGCTTTATTTTCATACCAGCTGTTTACATCAAATAACTGATTTCATATGACCATGTTCTTGATGCTGGCATCTCTTAGAAAAGAATGAAACTGATTTTTATGAACTATTGAGAGCAACAAGCTTTTATATTCACAAAGTACACATTGTCCAACAGCAAGCATTCCTTTGCACATGAAGACTACATAGCATTCAAGACATCCTGGAAAGCATTCCTTGCGAACGTGATTTTCTATTTACATATTGCAATGCACCACATACTGTTAAACCATGGAAATATCATGTAAAATACAATGTACTCAATTACTCTTTATCATAAATGGTAACGTGTTAATGGATAATAGGTGACGATTTAGGATGGTAATAAAATACAGTATATACAGGAACTTGGTAGTCCACATATCCAGCAATAGACTGAGACACAACAGTAGGTCCAGTGGTTTTCAGTTCTGACACTATTGTTAGGAATAAGGAGCATTTTTTCTGCTTTGCAGAATCAGTCCAATCCTAAATAGAAGCATTCTTCTGAAGTGTAGTACATTTATTATAATACTCAGCAATACTGTGAGCTTTTTTACTGGACAGTGGTGCCAATCCAGTCAGTGAACCAAACTAAAAACCAAAACACCAGTATCTACTCAAAAGAACACTGAAATGTTGAAACTCTGTACTAAGAAAGTAACTCTGTATTATTAAAAGCAGAAGCTTGTCTTTACTTTGTATATTCCACCTCGAATAGCACACACAGTCAATCCATCTGCAATAACAAAACTACATAACTAGAAGAATTATTAAAAACGTAACACAACTGAAGAACTCCTGAGTTATTGTAAACTGTGAACTACGTTGCTTTTGGAAAGTTGGAATGCGCTTTTCGACTGTAGATAAGATCTCGACTGAACCCCTGTGTAGAGTTTCAGCTTGGCAAGGTTGGAAATCCACTTTGCGTGTGTGTTTGTGTCTCTTTCCTAGTTTAAATAGAGACTGGCTTGCTGTGTGTGTGTGTGCCTAGCAGACACGATTCTGACAGCTGCATTACTGAAATTGGGCTCTTCTCTGTGTGGGTCATTCAGGCTGACGGGAGCTGGAGCCCCAGGAGAAGAGGCTCGTTAGCCGATAACTGGAGTCTCTTCTCGCCGGGTCGGGGAGCGTGAGTGTCTCTGGTGCTGATTTCTTCCGCGGTCTGTCTTTGGGCACAGAGAGGAAGTCCGGGGCTTCTGTGGAGAGGGGGGTGGAGGGGGCACTGGATGGTCCGCTGTGGGCGCAGGATGGCAGGGGCGTCTCGCTGATGGAGATGGCAGGGGGAAATGTGCCTAGCTTCTTATTGGTGGCTTCTTGTGTGGCACGCTCGTACTCTCTCACCTCCTCCATTGTCATGTCTTTGAGTGGAGAGACAAAAAGTTCTCTGAGTCATACATACACCATAGAGAATTTATTTTTTTTTTTTCTGCAGAGAACTTCTCACAGGTTTATGAGAATATGGGAAAAAAATGAAATGGTGTTTAAGGCAGGGGAAGAGGCAAAGAGGGATAAAATGTGAAAATTAGTAATGAATGCTCTGCCAGAGTACACAATTTTTCATGTACCAAATCACTCAAATGCAATAACGCAAGGTTCCTGGCCATTTTATTTTTAACAACAATCATTTGTACTGATTTGTACTGGGGTTGCTTCTGGGTTTATCAGAGAGATGTAATATTTTGTAAGAGGTGTGAAAACAGGCCTTCTCTAAGAATGCAACATAATCAAAGAGAAGATGCAGGTGATGACCAACCTCAAACTGAATTAGCTTTCAAAGCATATGAAGAAAAAATCTCTTTAAAATGCAGTACACGTGAATAAATTTCAGCCAGAGGTGCTACGATTTTTGTGCCATAAATAATAATAAGTAACGAGGGAATGGACCGCACCTGGTCAATTAACTTCTTGTCAGTCAATTGTCCAAATAACTTTGAGCCCCTGAAAATGGAGGTACTTTGCTTAAAATGGCTGTAATTCCTAAATGGTAAACGCCATATTTTTGTGGAACCTCTTAAAATAAAGCTAACAAAACTGAAAGTCTACACTTCGATCACATCTTGATTGTTTTATTTCAAATCCATTGTGGTGGTGTATAAAGGCAAAATCACAGAAACTCTGTCACTGTCCAAATACTTCCGGACCTGACTGTGTGTATATATATATATATATATATATATATATATGTGTGTGTGTGTGTGTGTGTGTGTGTGTGTGTGTGTGTGTGTGTGTATATATATATATATATATATATATATATATATATATATATATATATATGTGTGTGTGTGTGTGTGTGTGTGTGTGTGTGTGTATATATATATATATATATATATATATATATATATATATATATATATATATATATATATGGTCAGAACAGGTATATGAATTATATATGCTCTAAGCTCTGAATGTGATGGCAAAGATCACATGACAAAGGTGCTCACACTGTGTGACACCAAATCCATGGTTTCAAAGTTAAATGTCAATTTGGCTACATCTCAAGTCCCCTCTGGCTGAAAAATTGCCAACCAGCAGGTGCTCAGCTGTACTAATACTACAGGGCACTTTGCTCCATTAGTTATTGAGAAACACGCATGCAGAGTAGCCGGGGCAGTGAAAAAAAAAACAGCTTTATTTTAAGCCTTTCACATGTGAGCAGAATGAGGGATGCAATCAAAATCCGTAGCGGGTGTTAATACACATGCAAGCAATGTCAGAAAGGGATAATCCATGATCATAAACCAAAAAAAAAACAAGTGAGAGTTAAAAACCAGGAAACATGGAAACCTGAAAATAAGCTTTAGACTTAACAAACTAAATACATGATAAGACTTTACCACAAGAGAATCACAGAGGAAGATATACATAGGCAAATTAATCAAGCTCGAAATGGAGAACAGATGGAAATAAACCAGTGACAGAACAGGGGCGGATACAGGACCAGGAAATGAAAAAAAAAACATACATCACAATAAGAATATGCAGCTATTTCAAATCTGTGGTTGTTGATCCATTTTATGTGTTTATGGTTATCTCCCAATTCTTGTAGGCAGGAGTCAGGTCTTGTATGACTGAACAGAATTTTCCAGGAGTGTTGCCAAGATGGACACCAAGTGTACAGGCTTTACTAGAAGGACTCTGCACATGCTCACACTCAAAATGGTCAAAAGTATGTAGGGGTGATTTGCACCAGTACCACCACACACATACAGTATATTTCCACCCTGTTATTGCCACTATGTTAATGCCTTTGTACCCCAATGAAAAAAATCCTGCTTACAGTAAACAATCTGAGAAGTGATGTTCAACAGAAAAACGCACATAGATCTTTGTTACACATGAACAGAACAAATAGCTGTCCTTCTACGTACCAATCCACTCATCCACCCAGGCGAAGGCCTGTCTGTGACCTAGTGACAACACGTCCCTTATCACCTTGAAAGAGAGAGACAGAGAGAAGGACTGGTTAGGAAGTTAATTAACTAATTAATTAATTAATTAATTAATTACCTACTCAAGGACAGAAGTCATGATTTATATACTGTGCGTCACTGTTCATGTTTCTGTGTGAGTAATAAAAGCAGTTGGGAACAGGGAGAAAAAGGAAAAGCGGTGCTGAGGGACAAATGGGGGGGGGGGGGGGGGGGGGGGGGGGGGGGGGGGGGGGGGGGGATAGAGCTTGGAGGCAAGGGGAGGTAAGAGTAAAAAACATGAGAAGGAGAGGGAAAGACCTTGTGAACAAACTGCTCCACACGTGTCTGCAGACCCCACACTTCGAACTTCACCGTCACCAGCTTATAGGAGCACATAATGGGGTCCTGAGTGTGTCTCCAGCCCTCCTGCAGCAAACCCCGTGCTGTCTTCTCCGACTTAAAGTAGCGCAGGTCCTGAGGAAGAGAATTTAAACACTGGGAAATTATCTACAACTGTTCACTCCCACAACTCCCGTTCCTGTCCTCTGCATCACTACTCTTCTGTATCACTTTTGAAAGCATATTCAGATGAATTATTTAATTTCTTTATAATGCAAAATATTTCACACATTTGGGAAATTTGGAATAATTTTTCCACAGTGTACAGTATTTATTTTTATACATTATACCAGGCAGAACTGCTCCAGGTGGACAGGTTTGTCAGAGGATTTTTCAAATAGTGCCACAGATTTTCAACTGGACTAAGATCATGGCTTTTAACTAGGTCATTGTAGGACTTTCACCCTTTCTGATTTATGGGCACTCCAGTGTTATTACAGCTTTGTGTTGGGAATCATTGCACTGAAACCCTTCTCCAAGCTTAAGTGCTTTTGTTGCTCAGTCCCCACAGCATGATGCTGCAATCACTGTACTTTACTGTAGGTATGACACTTTTCTGATGTAGACAGTATGACATTTCTGCCACACATATCATTTTAAATTTCAACTGAAAAACTGTATCTTGGTTTCACTTGACCACCTTTCATTTCTGGCAAATTAACTATCATGCTTTTTAGCAAACTCCTCATGTGTCATACAGTTTTTTTGGCCTATTATGTGGCATTAAACTATTAAAATGACTAGTGAACATTAATTTTTTCTCTCAGATAATGAAGTTTGTAGCTACTTAACGTAATAATCACCTCATAAATCATTTTTATTCAGAGAGTTTTTCTATAAAGGGCCTGGATGGTTTTATGTTCATTCTAAATTCAACACTTTGATATTTTGCTCTTTTCCTACACATTTGTTTCTAACAAATTCATTAGTGATTAGTAATATCTTGGTTGTTATGGTCTTTTGGCAGGCTACTATAAATCTAAAATCATTTTCTTATCTACATGTGACAAATTCAAGCAAATGTTCTAGCACTTAGCTAACAGACTAGCTATTTGGCATGGCAGGAATACACCAGTTGTCTATATTCACGGATATTCATAGATATTGGCATTTTTACTGAAGATAAAAGTATATAGATAGTCTTAGGCCATTTATAGTAGACGCTTGAGCATTAAAACGATGTACTATTCTACAGAAATGTTTTTGTGGTTTAAAATGACGTGGATTTGAGTACTTAAACATTAATAAAATAAATATTAAAAAATAGACAACAGCAGCTTTTACTGTTTTTTTTTTTTTTTTATTCAGAAAATAAGCCCGTTATGATAATGATTCATGGGTAGTCACAAAATATTAAACCATTTTTCAGGGAAATTTCCACGTTAAATAAAGTATTGAGTACTTTTGCAAGCACCGTGTATCAGCCTTGTATTTTTATTAATATTTTCCACTGCAATACAATTCCACAGTGTCGGGAATATCAGTTTCAGTGCTTGTTAATAAACAGGCCACAGGAAAAAAAGGTTTGTAATTCAATCAGATATAAGAATTGAACAACCTCTGGATACTTTTGCAAGATACTATATCTCATAGAGGGAGTTCACAGGACATACACACTGCATCGTAATGAGTCTGCTTTCCCGCCGTCACTGATCTATAAATAGTGTTTTGTGGAAGGTGTTTGTAGGAAGCTCATGCCAAGTGGCACAACAGGAGGTTCATCTTTATCCTAATGTCACAGGCTGCCACTATTCAGACATTTTATTTTAAGCTAATGACTCGCACGTTAGAGAGGAAAGATTGCTTATGAATAGGGGAGGAGATCTCATTGCATTCCCAATTGGGATTTGAATTGTCTGAGCAGCAATCACTGTAATTGCTGGGGTAACTTAAAGCACATCATACAGATAAGACAGATGAAATATCCTGCCAAAGGAGAAAAAAAGGGACTTTCGCCTGATGAAAAATGCCTATGTGGAGTGGGAACATCGTGGAACTAAACGGAGTGGGTACATCAGAGCAGTTTCCGGGCCTCAATAAACAAAATAACAAAATCTATTTAAACTTTATTAATAAAATTAAAAAGCTAAAACAGTGGTGATACTTATCTAAACAAGTTAGTGATTAGCCTTTTCAGTGTTATAAAAGATGGATTTCTCTTAATGATTGGATGATGGATTTCTCTGAATGTTTTATAGATTCTCATACCAATCTAAAATCATTCAGAGCTGAAATGTTTTTCACAAACCTACTTTTTCATTAAAGCATTTTTACACTATACTGTAGCAATGCACGTGACGAAAGCAATTCAATCTGCGAAATCATATTTGCGATTTTAAAACGTTCTTCTAATGACATCTGTCTTTTTGTAAAGATGACAATTAATGAATAAATCCAAATCAAGTTTTAAACCACTGCAATGCCAGTGCTTGTGGAAAAAAAAAGGCCAGTCTTAAACACTTTTTGATTTTCTAATGATACGATTCTAAAAATCATGAACACTCTGCTAAAAAATGAATATTAAACATTAACAAAAACAACAACACACACACCCCCACGATTTTCTATAATTTCTATAGCAAACCATGTTTTTCACATATAAAATGAGAATGCAGTCCTCAAAGTGTACGTGCTGGAGTCAATGCTAGATACCGCTAGATACATACAACAAGAAAATTGCAGAGAAATGCAATGAATTATTTCCAAGAGGAGAAAAACAAGTACTGTAAGTAGCCACAAATTAGAAATCAATGTTTGATATGAATGAATGAATGAATTACATGATTGTAATAAAATAAACTCAGGTATTATGACTGCATAGCGGATTGGACGAGACTAAAATCCAGTGAAATGTGGCTCATTTTGTGCTAGAGGCTAAGAGAAAAGATGTGCGAGCTTTGATTACCGATAAACGTGTGTCAGGGCCCATCATCAATAACAACAACAACAACAACAACAATGTGTAAGCAACTGGTAAAAACTGTAATCCATTAGAAATACACTTTTAAATGTATAAAATAAGTAAAGAGTTGACAAGAGATTGAAGATTAAGCGTTTCCCCTGACACAGTAATAGCTGAATGTGTTTGTCAGTGAGACATAATAGAGAGTGTCAGGAGAAAACGACCAGGCATGAGAGATTACTTCATCACCAGATTACACAAGAGCAGCCTGCCGTTTCCAACCAAGTCTAATAATACATCAGTGCTCATTAGTTCTGACTGGCCGTGCTGTCAGTCTGCAGCCCAGAGAGAGAGAAAGGGGGAGAGAGAGAGAGTGAGAGAGAGAGACAGAGAGAGAGAGAGAGAACAGTAGCTCAACCATGTGGATGTAATTGCTGATTTTAACTGAACAACCCCGGAGTTGTGATGAAGCTGGGTCAAAGGTGGAAAGCTGTTGTCATTATTGTGTGTGTGTGTGTGTGTGTGAGTGTGTGTGTGTGTGTGTGTGTTAGAACACTGACAGACCCCAACACTTTCCACCCACCAGTCTGAAATGACAGCAGCACGTGCTCTAATAGATGAGACCCAACTATCCATTACAGAGAAAGTAACAGGCTCTCATTTCTTTTTATGACATGCAATCTCAGCATGTGTGGCCTGGTAAAGATCTTCTTTTTTTCTACGCAACTTAACAAACACTCTGCTTTTGTTAATGCTTGCTTAACACACAGTGCATAACATGAGCACATGCATTTCCAGACGTAAGATGGCACTTTAATTGAATGTATACCACAGCACGTCTGAATTCCCGAATCTGAAGTGTCGATTAATTTTCTTTAACATCACAGCCCACATCCCAGCGTGGTACGGAAACTGTTCAACCCAGGACCACAAAGCCCTGCAGAGAGTGGTGCGCTTAGCTGAGTGCATCTCCGGGTCTACTCTCCCCTCTCTGCACGACGTCTACACCAGGCGATGCAGTACCAGAGCTCCTAAAATCTACAGAGACTCCCCGGTAACTATCTGTTCAGCCTGCTGCAATTAGGCAAGCGCTTCCGTGGTCTAATGGCTAAAACTGAGAGGCTCAGGAGGAGCTTCTTCCCTCAGGGTTTCGGACACAGATACGTCCACCATACAGATCCCTTAGGACTGTGTAAAGACTCTCTTATCACTTTGCACTACACTGTCACTCCGCACACTGCACTTTGTATTGTCACTATACGTAATATAACTGCATATTTTGTACATTACTATTTTCTTTTTACACATCCCCATACAAACATATTATTTCTTATTATTCCCTTTTTTCTTATTATTTCTTACTTCTTATTCATGTCTTATTTTTAATTTAGTTCTTTAAATGCACAGTCTAAGGAGAAGTAGGCCAGGTTTTCGTTTCACTGCAAGTTATATACTGTGTATAACTGTGTGTGTTACAAATAAAAATCTTGACTCTCTTGAATTGAATTGAATCTCTGACAATAGTTCCAGTTATATTTCAAATGATAGGTTCTTATGAATACACTCATTCTAATATGTTATCATTACTAAAGTAATTCACAGGGGCTTGGTGTATGGCAGACACTCCACATAATCTAAGCTTAATAATAAACAGATTAAAATTGTGTTGTTATTTAACAAAAACTACAAAACTTGTTGATATGTTGAAGTTTTCTGTTAGGAAACATTTATTTAACATTTATGGAAGGAGTCTCTAGTGTCAGTGCTTATTAATGGTCCACCACAGGAGAGTCTTCAGGACAGAGGAGTTTGTGTTTTCCGGTTTCTCTGTAACATCGCAAGCTGTGTTTTTTTTTTTGTCTTATTAACTTAAAAAAAGAAAGAATGCTGAGGGAATGACTGCTTAAAGCTTTCTCTTACCTCAGATTCTTTGTAGTAGCGCTCTGGGATTTCATCATAGGCAATGTCAACGAAACACACCTCAGTGTCCTGATTTCTGGGCTCGTCAAAGATCTGGAGCAGAAAGAGAAGTGCAAGTGTGAGGATGGAAAAAAGGCAATGCTCTCCATCATTTAAACAAAAAAAAAAACATTACGGAAACAATCTCCTTTCTGAGAGTATGTCATTATATCACTTTAAATGTCTTTTATTGATAACTTTCAGAAGTGGCAAACCAAACACCACAAAATCTGTTGACAGTCCTTTCTTCCCAAAACCTCACTGCTGCTTGAACTGACCATCCCAAGTTATTTTTATTTGTAATTCAGCCGCTGTGTATCAGGGACGGTCTGCGTGTCTAGCATTAGAACATATGACTATATTTTATACAGTCATGCATATGTGGGCAGACACGGACTCTTCTACTCATGGTGATTTATGAAGGTTTTTTTTAGTCTTCTCTCTTCGTTGTGGGAGAACTTTTGGAATTAGAAATTAATAGTTTTTGGGTGTGTACTTTAAATTTTACAGAAACATGTCATTGGACCTATGACAAGTAACACAGCCTGAGTCACCTCCATGCCCACCAGTAGTTAGGCTTTAGCTTGCTGCCTGCCTGATGTACTATAGATCAGCCTACTCATTTGTTTAGTGTATGAAAGCTCTGTTAGACTAGCTAAACTTTGCAAGTCTTGCCTTTGTCTGAGTGTGCAATTATATCATGTCTATATTATTATCATCTCTTTGCCCATTTCCACATTTCTGTCCTGTTGCATTTCCACAGTTTTTTGCCTCATGAGGTGGAACAATCATTGTAATCAGGTCTTTGAAAACTTGATCGCACACTCAGTTTCTTGTGTCTCATGAAGCTTGTAATGTCATAAGAACTCATTTCATGGGCTGCAAGTAGGCATGAACCAGTGTCTTCAGTCACTTTGACATAAAATCAGCTCCCCTGCATCTAGAATTTCAGGACAGATGAGTATCTGGTCATCTCCTCCTGATCTTTAACCCCACTGAGATGACGGAGATAATGTCAGGAGACATAATGACCCTCTACATGGCAAAAAGAAATATCTTGAATGAAGGAAACATTATCTAATATTTTTCATTATGTTATTATTATATAACAAATATAAGACCATTATGCCTATTTCTAGTCATATTTACTAATTTCAAGCTTAAAATGATCTGATTTTATTGGCAGATCATTTTACTTCGTCTGTGTAAAAATCTTTTTTTTAAAAATAAATAAATAAATAAATTCTAGAAAAAAAAACTTTACATAAGCAAATTTATCTGACAAAGAAAAAGACAATTTCAAGCTTGAAATGAGTAAAAAAAAATCCATAAATTGTCTTAATAATCTTGTTTAAATAATCTTATAAAGATTGTTTATATAGTAACTTTTTCTTGCTAATATATATATATATATATATATATATTTCTGCAGTGTGCTTAATAATGACCTGTAACTTCATCAGACAAACTAATGGGTCAAGCATTTGCTGACATTAACATTACATATAAAGATCAGAAGGTTTTGATTCTGATTATAAGATTATTTTATTATTGCTAGACATAGAGTACTTCCTATTTTGACCAGAAGGAGGGGCTCTGAATTTCTGGATGAGAGACTGAGCGTGCGAGTATCAGAAACTGACTCTTGTATAATATTGAGCCTTCGCAGTTGTGCTCATGTTGCTGTTGCTCATGTTGAGACACCAGAGTGTTCTGAGCCTCATAAAGACTTTAATGGTTTCAGAGCCTGCCTCTGTATCAAAGCATTCGGTGAGCACTCTGCTCTTGCCTTTTCACAGCAGGCGTCTCTGAGAGTATGTGAGGCCCTAGAGACTCTGCCAATACAGCAAGTAATGGAATCATAGAGGAAGACATACAAAGTATTAAAGAATGATACAAGCAAGATAGCGATACATAATATATTAAGGAAGAGGAATAAGATGTATCAGGAAAGGGATTTGTTTGAATGAAGAAATGGTCATTGTGTAATAGACCGAGGAGCTAAGACTTGAATGAACATGAAAAGAAAAGTGTAAGAAGAGAGAAATTTAGGTGTATGGATTATAGATTAGGAAAGAATAGCTATAAAGAGCACTGAGATGCTATTTTAACAGAAACACAGTTCAAAGAAGGACAGTTAGCCGTGAATACAACAAGTATAGTGATGGCATTATGATCTGTGATGGAATGGACAGATGCCTACAGCATTCTTGCCTACAATGAAAAACAAAAGAAACTTGGATCTTCAAAGTGGCCTCAGTACTCAGAGAAAAAGAACATAGCCACTAGGCTTTCATTTAGTGTCTATCAACTACAGAAATTCAGCAGCTACAGAGAGGGTTGTGTTGAATGGCACAGGTGCAGTCAGACTGGTTTCAGATAAAAAGTGTTTCCAGAAATCAGTGGTTTGTGGACAAAAACTAGCATGAGTTCTGCTGCAGCTTGTGCTCTGATCTGTAAAAAGTCAGCGAAAAGTTAAGATCCTTTTTGAATCACTATTAAAGGCAATTTATACATGTCATTGATCATATCTATGTCCCTTCATTCACTCATTCATTGAGAACTGCAGTGCATTACCCTGCAGTGGATAGAGAACTCTCTGCCTCCAACACAGGACATCTTTCACAAACGCTGCCTCTGTAAAGCCACCGGAATAGTGTTTGACCCCTCCCACCCCTCCCATAAACTCTTCGTCCCTCTGCTAGGATCTGGGAGAAGATACCAGGGTGTCCAGGCCAACTCTACCAGATTCCTGAACAACTTCTTTCCACAAGCTGTCAGGACCAACAATTATAAACTGCCTCCCACCCATCTTTCTCGGAATTAAAGGGCACAACCCCATCACGCACTTATAACTTCAAATCACTAGGCTACCTGTCTCCATATCTTGTTCTTTTTCAGTAAAATACCACATTCACAGATGTATATATATACATATACTGTATATGTATGTATGTGTGTGTGTTTGTGTATATATATATATATATATATATATATATATATATATATATATATATATATATATATATATATATATACACAGTAGGTCTGGAAGTATTTGGACAATGACAGAGTTTTCGTGATTTTGCCTTTATACACCACCACAATGGATATGAAATAAAACATAAATTTTGTTGTGCACTGACACTTTATTTTCTAATTTTGCACTACATGTTGTCAGGTGATTTCATTGTCATCTATTTCTGTAATGTTGCACCAAGGCCTTGAAGAATGCTATTTCATTATACTTATATATGGCTAAAGCTCTCTAATCCCTAATCTCTGTCCTAAGAAAACACTGAGCACAAGGTGGGAATACACACAAGATGGGACACCAGTCCATTGCAAGGTGTGATGCATACACTCATTAACACCTAGGGGCAAATTAGCATAGACAATCCACCTTCCAGCATATTTTTGGGAGGTTGGAGGAAACCAGAGGAAACCCACACAGACATGGGGAGAACATGTGTTCAGAATGGTGCAAAAAACAAAAACAAAAAACAACAACATTGAAGATAAGTGAGGTAAGAGGATAATGAGCTGACTGACTTCCTTCATTAACAAAGTGTTTCTACCCACAGAACTGCTAGATTTTTTTTTTGTTTTGTTTTGTTTTTTTTGCACCATTCTGTGTAAATTCTTGAGACTGTTGTGCATGAAAATCCCAGGACATCAGCAGTTAAAATACTGAAATACAAAAACCAAACCAGGCCATCTGGCACCATCACATTTCTTCTCTATTCTAATGTTTGATGTGAACATTAACTGAAGCTCTTGACCTGTATCAGCATGATTTTGTGCATTATGATGCTTCTGCATGATTGACTGATTGGATAATTGCATTAATGAGCAAGTGTACAGGTGTTCCTATTAAAGTGGCTGGTGAATGCTGTTGAGTGTGGAATTTGAAGCTGTAAGCATAGGAGTTTTGTACTTTTCTCAGCTCTGCACAGTTCAGTTTCGCATCTCTGAAAAATTGTTTTGCAACTGCTAAATCTTTTCAGTCCTATTTGACCTCCATAGAAGCCCACAGAATCTCCTGCAAACCACCATTCCTTTTGTCAAAATAGATGGGAGAAAAGGGATGACATCAGCAGAGGTGGGAGTACAGTGGCCATATTTCTTGGGCACATTCTGGTTCCTCGCCATTAGTCATAAAACCTGTGCTTCAAGCTCAACGTGCCTTATCATCATCTCCTTCACGTGTCATTTTTCATACATTCTCCTCAGGCATCATTTGTCAGGCATCATTCCTAAAACAACATTATTCAAGTATCAAACCTCATTACTTTAAGCGTCAAATGGCACTAGTCAAGCCTCGGGTATTGCATTCGAACGTTGTGTCAAGACTTAATGAATGCTGTGAATTACCCTATGATTCATTATTCCTATGATAGAACTGGTCATCTAGCTTGTACTCAGTATAACATTGTTGTTGCACTTTATATTTTAAAATATGTGCCTTAAAATAGATTGGAAACATAATTATTTAACTGACAAGGTACAAGGATAAACTAATATTATCACTATAGGGGCACAATTGAATCAGAAACTCTACATGAGTTATTGTGTGCACAGCAAGTCTAATAAGCCAAGCCAGACAGCTCATACGGTGTATACGTTACTACACAGGATGAGCCGCAACTCTGAAAATAGAATACTGAATAATTCTACGCCTTTAGTGCTCCTTGTTATATCTCATAACTATGATATTTTCCATAGTGTGGCAATATGGAGCAAACAGATCTGAATATTAAAGTTTAAAAAAAAGCAGTGGACTGTTATGCGTCAATATTTAATGCGCTGATACTTTTAATACATATCTGTGGGCACTGTAAAAGACTTTTATCTGCCGTGATTTTCATCAAAGAATTTAAAGCACAAAGTGATGGAGGTGGTGGTGAGAGCACCAGTGGTATCATTGGGAGATGTGGATTCATAAGCTCAGAAAATGATAAAACCAATCACTTGGGGAGAGACTAAACAGTCAGTGAAGTATCAAGAGAACTAGCCAGACCCTGAGCAAGTTCTCCTAAAGCACATTTATTCATCCATCACACACACATACACATATGCAGGTGTCTAATCAGCCCATCATGTGGCAGCAGATAAGCAAAAATCATGCATATACAGGTCAAGTTTTAGGTTTTGTTCACATCAAGCATCAGAATGAAGAAAAAGTGTGATCTCTGTGACTTTGATCGTGGCATGGATGTTGGTACAATATGGACTGGTTTGAGAATTTCAGAAACTGCTGATCTCCTGTGATTTTAACACACAACTCGAGTTTACACAGAAAAACAAAAAACATTGAGTGAGCCACAGTTCTGTGGGTGGAAAGGCCTTGTTGATAAGAGAGGTCAGAGGAAAATGAGTAGATTAGTTCAAGCTGCCAAGAAGGATATAGTAACTCATAATCACTCTTTACAATCGTGGTGAGCAGAAAAGCACCTCAAGTGAAAAGCATGCTCTATTGGGTTGAGATCGGGCGACTGACTTGGCCATTGAAGAATATTCCATTTCTTTGCCTTCAAAAAATCTTGAGTTGCTTTCACAGTATGTTTCGGGTCATTATCCATTGTCCTATCAGTTTTGTAGCATTTGGCTGAATGTGAGCAGAGAGTATAGCCCTATACACCTCAGAATTCATCTTGCTACTTCTGTCAGCAGTCACATCATCAATAAACACCAGTGAGCCCGTTCCATTGGCAGCCATACATGCCCATGCCATAACACTTCCTCCACCATGTTTGACACATTATGTGGTATACTTTGGATCATGAGCTGTTCTTTTCTTTTGCCATACTTTTCTCTTCCCATCATTACAAGTTAATCTTGGTTTCATCAGTCCAAAGAATCTTATTCCAGCACATGGGAGGCTTTTTTAGATGTTTTCTGGCAAAGACTAATCTGGCTTTCCTGTTCTTGAATGTTACCAGTGGTTTGCACCTTGTTGTAAACCCTCTGTATTTACATTCATGAAGGTGTCTCTTGATTGTAGATTTTGACAATGATACGCTTACCTTCTCCAGAGTATTCTTGACTTGTGTTGATGTTGTGAAGGGGTTTTTCTTCACCAAGGAAAGGATTCTGAGATCATCCACTTTAGTTGTCTTCTGTGGTCTTCCAGGCCTTTCGATGTTGTTGAGCTCACCAGTGATTTATTTCTTTTTAAGAATGTACCTAGCTGTAGTTTTGGCCACACCTATGGTTTTTGCTATCTCTCTTATAGATTTATGTTGTTTGATGGCCTTCTTCATTTGCACTGAGATCTCTTTGGACTTCATATTGGTAGCTCCAGTCGAACAGCTGCCAAATGCCAACTCAATACCTGATATCAACTCCAGACCTTTTATCTGCTTCATTTGTCTTGAAGTAATGAGGGAATGGACTGCACCTGGTCAATTAACTTCTTGTCAGTCAACTGTCCAAATACCTTTGAGCCCCTGAAAATGGAAGTACTTTGCTTAAAATGGCTGTAATTCCTAAATGGTAAATGCCATATTTTTGTGGGACCTCTTAAACTAAAGCTGAAAGTCTACACCTTGATCACATCTTGATTGTTTTATTTCAAATCCATTGTGGTGGTGTATAAAGGCAAAATCACAGAAACTCTGTCATTGTCCAAATACCTCCGGACCTCTATATAGATAGATAGATAGATAGATAGATAGATAGATATGTGTACACACACGAATACCACAGGTACTTACTCACATTGTCATTGCTGCCATTGTTGTCCTCATATTTCGTCTCTATGTGTATGGAAAACTTTGGCAAGAAAGAACACTATAAGGGAAAAAATAAGGATTAAATAAAAGCTGTCAAAGCACAAGATTTAATATAATCAACATTGACACAGTTCCCCCAGAACACCATGTGCTAATGTTTTAGTTTTGTTAGTCCTACCTCTACGCTGATCTGGTCAATGGTTTGTTACCTGACTGTGTTCACCTGTTCTGTGTTAGTCCTTGATTAGTTTATCTATGTATACCCTGTTGTATTAACGTATCCTTGCAATGTCTTATAATGCAATTAACTACTTTAAGTAAGTTCTGTTTCATTGTACTTCCTGGTATTGACCTTTTGCCTTTTTTCACATAGATTATGGATTTTCTCAAATAAAGCCTATGCTGAGTTCACGCACATGCGTCCTGCTTCTCAACACACATTATGTACATTTACTGCAAAGTTACTTTGTGGTGGTGTTTGGCTTTTTATGAGTTGAAATAGTGGTATGTACCATTATGGCATTTTAAAATCATGTCACAGTTAATCCGCCAAATTATATATTACATAATTATAAACAAAATAATTAGTGTACATAATGACCTACTGCTGTATTTATTGACAATGATAACATTAAGTGAGGACCACCAATGCTACGGCAATGGTAGTAGCTGGTCTTAAATAATATATATCTCTTTATTTTGAATTGATTTATATAAGGCTGTTTACAATAGACATTAGCACAATGCTGCTCCACAGTCAGTCCCGTAATCATTAAACTCCAACCAGTGCAGTTATCCAGAGGAAAGACCAGTGTCCAAGGTAATTTTTAAAAATGCACCTAGTCGCCAGGAACTCTATTGTTGTCTATATGTTGACCCTTTGCTGAATAACTCTGCTAGGAGGTTAAGACTCAGATATAGATGGATCTTTTAACAACATAGTAACACCAAGCATATATCCCAATCAACACAGAAATGGTTGTGGGACAGAAAGTCAGTGTTTTACAACGGCCATCTCCGTCCCTAGATTTTAACCCTGTTGAAAACATGCGGATTGAATTGAAGAGGGAAGTTCACAGGCACAAACCTAAGAATGTAAAGCAGACTGAAATGTTCTGCATGGAGGCATGGCCCAAGCTCACTCTTCAAGTATTCTCTAACATTAACAGTCATGCAATGCAAGTAGGCATGTAATGTTTTTAATGGCAACATTACTCTATGGCAATATTCACAGCTAAGGCAATATTTTGAATTTCTTTGGGTGGTTAAATTCAGTGAGCATATAAATGCCATATGGTATAGCTAGAAGGCTTCTCTTACTGCTGAGAAACCTAGGAAAAACATCTTTTGGGCTGTATTAAATCCTACAGAAAAACTCCAAAACCTAATTCCGCACCTGAAAGTACAACTCAAGCCGCACAGATATGGTCAAAGTCTTAGATCTGGTTAAGTTCACTTCGATTGCTGTTAAACAAACTGCTCCGCTATGCTAGCAGAGAAGCATACTTTATAACAGCCACATTTTACTGGCCTAGTGTGTGCCAGCCAGCTGTAATGATGAGCTATTTTCCAGCTTGTTGGATTTACAGCCCTGTTCTCAACCCCTTACTTCTCTCATTCCTCACTCCTCCCTCTCCTCCCTACATGGCCAAATGCTGCTAGAGTCCCCTGGAGATCCAACAATAATAATAATAATGCCACTAGTCACTTCTGTCTGAAAATTCTGACAAGCAGAAAGCTAAAAATTCAAAACAAAATGATAATCCAAAAATATAGGCATGCTTCCATTATCTGGGTGTTTGTGATCTTTTCTCTCAGTGATAACATAGTTGCTGTTGGATTCAAACTTGTGAAACAAGGCAATGGTTACCAAGCAACCACGCTGATGGTCACAAATGGTCACAAATAGACTTTAACTGACATTGGGCTAAGGCTGCTTTCACCATTTATTTCTTAACAGACAGTGCATGTTTTACATACATGTATATTTTCAGAAAAACACTGAATGATGTCAAGTTGGCTGTAGCACTAAGTTGGGAGGACTTGGTGTAAGTATATACAGTTTTATGTTTTATGGTAACCACCAGCGGCTTGTGGAAAAAGCCACTGCTCATTTGTTTCAGTTAAAGCATAGACACTTGAGAAGTTCCTTAGTAAAACTGTACCAACCATTTTCCCCCCTAAAATACAATGTTAGTTGGTTAAATTAAAAAATCAATTTTTATGTAAATATAATATATGAAACCATGAACATTTCAGTTTTATAATTTACAATAACTAGGTAAAATAGTAATATGTCTTCAATTTTAAGGCTGATAAAAAAAGCTTCAATTCAAGTTTCATTAAGCATATGAAATAAATGTTATATTCTTGCAAATTTCCTATTTTTGGAGGCTGAATTCAAAAGGTAACTTGAAGGCTGTCTTGTAATCCAACAGTTAACTAAACATTCTAACCAAACAGTCAGAGCAGTTTATAGAAAAATGGAAGGATAACATAATGGAGATAAAAAAAATTAGCAAGAGATGGAGTAAACACTCAGCTTTGTGATGGTATATTAACTACGACACATTTCTGCAATGTGGACCTCAGTAAAATTTTGATCCTGGTTATGGTCCTGGCAAACGAGAAAAACAAAAATGGATTGCAGTATCGGTGAAAAAAATGCTGACTTATTAATGAGCAAATATAAGGAGATGTACAGCTCATTTAATCTAAAATATTTCATGGCTAATATAAAGTTGTAATATAAATAAAAGTAATAACCTGGCTGTTTTGGGGACATTCACCAATACATGATGTGACATCCCATTGTGAAGCAGTTGCACAAGCAGCTTCCCTTATCATGATTTTATGCCACCAAAGATACAGTGATGACAAACAGCCTCCTCATCACCAGAGAATAACCAATTTTTTTTAAATTTGTTAAATCTTTATTAGTGATCATTCTAAAACTAAACCAGACAAGTTAGTTAGATGATACTAGCTAATATTTGTAAGAGGATTGGTAAGATATGGTGTGTGCTTTGTGTCAGCAGTATTTACTTTTTTGATATTAGCACAAAAAGAGGCCAGCACATTTTCTGTATTAAAAAAAAAAAAAAATTGGCAGCCTATTTAGTGCTCTTGCCACCAAAGACAGCCGACAACAAAGTTCTAGCGGTTTTTATTAAAATCTCATAATGTGTGTATACTGCTGCGATGCAAGCTCACTTTGAATATTTCTGTTTGTGTTCCCAATTTCTGTACAAGCCTTGTATCTCACTGATCGATGACGTAAGCAGAATGTAGTAATATTCTTTAATCACAGGTCTATCGCAAGAGAATCTTCGTTATACAATCTGCCATGGAGAGCACATCTTATCACACAGCCTCTTATAGAGTTCAGCCATGAATGTACTGGCATCATCTTACAATGTGATAAGTAATAATTTTAAAAGACCTCTGTAACCACCCAGTGTAAAACAGGCTAAAAAAAGGATAGAAATCCTGGCAGTAGTTAATGCACAGTAATTCTTTAGATCCACCCACCTATACCGTGAGGCCAACTGACTTATGAGATTAGAAGAAGGGAGAATGTAGAGGGAATAAATCTTTTGGTGCAAGCTTCCAATGCAGGGATAGCAGAGAGACTGTATATCACATTGATTTGAAATGCCTACACAACGTCTCAGCTTAGTGCTGACGCAGACTCTCCTGGCTAGATGACAGAAGCGTAGGCACACCAGCACCAAAATCAGTTGGCACCCGTGCAGCCCGGATTCTAGTCTACAATCCCTTTCTGTGTACTCGCAAAGCATGAAGCATTTTTGCGTTACGTAAAAGGAATGACAAGCATATTAAATACTGAATCCCCAACAGATGTAACAGCATGTCACAGTGATTTTATTGTGGCTTATTGTGGAAATACTGACAAAATGGTAGCAAATTATAATAGTTTGCTGACATCAGTCTGTTTCTTAGAGAGGTCGAAAATAGACAAAAAGAAAGAGAATCAATTATTTAATCTTCATAACAAATACTTGGTTTATGAGACTAAATCCATCGTCAATCACAGCCTATGCTGGGTCATGCATGATTTCAGGTCCAAATTTAATCAGTCCAAGGGGAGTGCTGTTCTTCTCAGAAAGGTGTGCAATCATCCACATAGTGAGTCAAGTTGAACTCCAATCAGACAGTTTCTCCTCTCAAGCATAGAAGCATACTATTACAGTATGTTAGATAGCTAATTTGCACTAATATGCAATCAGCTCACTCTTGGTCAATATTAATAAAAAAGGTTTGCCTTTATGGTTAATTAGCTTAAGATCACACTGAAAATATAAGAAATATAACCTTTAATTGAAAGTAATTTATTCTACTGATAGAAAAAATATACAAATATACACTCACTGACCACTTCATTTGGAACACCTGTACATCTGCTCATTCATGCAATTATCCAATCAGCCAATTATGTGGCAGCAGCATAATGTACAAAATAATGAAAATACAGGGCAAGAGCCTTAGCTGTTAGTTCTTATCAGACATCAGAAGGGGGAAAAAAATATGATCTCAGTGGCTTCGATCTGATGGCACCTATACAAATTCCAGTGCGTAAAACTAAAAACATCCAGCGAGCGGCAGTTCATTCACGCTCATGAAATTCAACAATATCCAAAGTTTTTCTGTTCTACATTCATTGCCTGTTTGTGGAAAATCAATCTTCCCCAGTTGGCAGCATGTCCTCTCTGTCCTCCATTACTCACTGGATCACTTCTTTCATACTGATACTTAATGCTGATTATGCTAATGCTATTACCTCACACAGTGGTCCAGCGCAGCCAAATTACACCACAGTGCTTTTAGCCTGGCTTAGAAATGTGCATCTCAATCTAACTGCTCTTACACAAAGATTTCTCAAGCCCTCGTGTGAATGTGGTCCAAAAGGACAGGTGGATGGTCATTTTTCATACAAAATGGTTACATATCCACTTAAAGTATTATTTTTACAGGAAAAATGATTGGGAATAGAAATGAAAATGAATATGGGCCATAACAGAAAAAAAAAAGGTTTCTGAAAAAGTTGAAATTCTGCCTGGAAGAGGACTCCACATATTGAGGAAGATAGTGAGGGAGGCAAGAGCCTCAGAGATCACAGAATTGCGCTGCTTTTGAGTAGTCTAGATGCCAAATCCTAGTTACTTGTATAACTGTGGTCCTATGAACCCTGGATAACCTCCAGAGGTGATGAGAATCATCTGGATTCCTTCATCTGAGGGTGGGCATGCATACCCAGACCTTCCAGCAAAGTCGCAAGTGACATATGATGAAGTATTTGCAATAACCAGCTGTCATACAGCTATCTTTCCCTGGAACCTTCTCACTAGGTCAGTGTTGGTTCTGAATGACAAGGAAAGAGACTCGGATTGCTTTCTTCTTTAGGTTATGGCAGAGATAAACCACTTTAACCTGATGGCAGTTTGTAGCCTCCAGTCAGTAGGATGGCAGCAATGTGAGAAAAAATGCAGGAAAAAATAACCTAGCGGATGAATGGAGGGTAACCGACTCTAACCCCAGTATTATGTTAGTGATCTGTCTAACGGAACAGGCTCAGTTGCAGTATATAAAACAGTGTGTGGCAGGTGCAGCAAGGGAACCTACGTGACCCTGCTAGCAATGCTTAATAACAGCAATCTGCTTGTCTGTAGATGACAGAGAGTGTGGACAATCTATGAGCAGAAAAAACACAGAGGAAAAACCTGACCTGGAGGGGAGAATGAGGGGTGAACAGAGAGAAACCTGACTCCAGCCCCAGTGTTGATTGTTAGCAGATCCTAAGTAGGTTCTGGGAGAAAGTGCATGGTATGCTGAGGCAGATGCACTCAACCATGCTAGCAGCACGTATTCACCGGCCTGACAGTTGGTTAGATGGCAGGGGAGGTGAATGCTCACAGATATCACTGAGGGAGAACACAACCCGGCGGGAGAATGAGAGTTAAGTGCCACTACTGAGCAAAAACACACTTTGTAGAGCTAACTTGCTAACGTGCGAGTGTGAGTGATGCTAATAAGTCTAAAAAGAGAAAACATCCTTAATGTTTTAACTTAATATAATGGTGCACTTTCCTGAAGCACTTGCCTTTTAGGAACCAAATAGTGATTGTTTAGTTTTATGCATGTTAACTAACTAAATAAATAAAAGAAGGTAATAATTCTCCCATGAATGGGGATAATCATCAAGTTAATGGATTTTTTTTTATTTTTTTTATTTATTTTTTTTTATTAAATGTGTAGAAATCAAGTGTGATATATTCGGTCAGAATAGTGGCTGAGGTACTGCTCAGATCAGTGGAACTGCATTAAAGCTTGTGCGCACACAAACATACACACACCAGCTAGAGATGGAGAGAAGCTTCCCCTCCGGTAGGAGTGACCTAAGCAGTCAGGGAACTGAGCAACGGGAGCCTGCTTTGCCGTCCAGCAAACTCATTAACACACCAGGCCTTCGAGCAGGCAGCAGCTACTGTTTCAGACTTGACGAGAGCAAAAAAATGAGAAACTACAATGTCTACAACAGCTGTTCGACTCAAGGTCTCACATTAAACGTTCATAGAAAGTAACCAAGTAGAAGAAAAAACAGTACTTACTGTGTACTCTGAATTGTGCAGGCAGATGGAACACAGAGGAGTGAGAAAAGAAAGAGAGAGAGAGAGAGAGAGAGAGAGAGAGAAAGGGAGAGGTGTGAAAATCATGTGAAAAGCAAATGAATGGGTTTCATACACTGTTCATGTAAAATCCAGAAGAATGAACAAAGACATTGATTTTTTTTTTCTTTTGCACATACTCAATAACTGTTTATCATTCAGATCTCGGGATTCCTTAGGATTTAACTGGCAAGCGGCTTCATTATTACAATTATGGTTAAAATCGTATTACTTCACATTCTTATAAACAATGCAAAAAAATATGAGTTGTCATGATGAAAACTGTACTGACTCATTACTCATCAATGGGTCATTCCTACAATGTAGTGACTTTTGAGGCAGCTCATGGTATTTGTAATGTAATCTTGAACAATATAAATTCTAAAAGTCTGGTTAAGACAGTTAACTTTTTATGTTTAATGCTGAACATAATACAATGGGCTCATTGCAGAAACACTTCTGCGTTCTTCTTAGTACTGCTCCTGCATTTCTACTTCTGTCACTACACTCATGGTGATTTTTCAGTCAGTGTCTGCAAGAACTCCCTGAGATGAACATCAGTGACGTTCATCAGATATGTAAGAATACTTGCCAAGCCTCTTCTAGCAAGCCGAAGAGAGGCTTCAAAATGTATGCTTTGTCATAAATACACAACTGTGAAAGTAAGAAAATACCTATAAAATATATTTTCATATAAATACTTTATATAAATATAGTAATAATAGTTCAAGAACAAGGACACTCTACTGACGAATGTAAACAATGGTCCTGGAAACACAAGAGGAAATGTCATAGCACTGCTTGCAAGTAGTTCATTTAGCTAAAACTGAATCTTGTACATGTTAAACTGTTTTAATTCATCAGACGCTACAGGCTTTCTCTTTTGCCTGGGGTTGTTCCTTCTATTTCTGAGAAAAGTTTATAGTAACGTATGATGTTTACCTGCTTATTTTCAGGCTTTTCTGAACATGAACTAGAGAATTACATGACTATATATATCCTATATACCTATATAAGTGAGTTTTTAGCACTTCACTCAGGTTACTGTTCATCTTGTTATATCTGTTTACTCTCTTTTTAAATGAAGATCCTTTTTTGTGCGACAATATCATATCCTGGAACTGCCATCATTTTCTCAGCAGGGCAACAACTCTGTAAGCCGAGTGATTATCGATACTTTTTAAGGTCTAATGTTTTAATCCTGTCACTTTTATGTGGTCAGAATGAGACCATAAGAAAATCCATTAAGATTTAAAAATTCCAAAACCGTCACATTAAAAAGATTACATTATTTAACTGATGTCACCCTTGTGCCAGCCTGATCTGGCTCACACATTGAATAATGGCTACTTTAGGTCAGGATGTCCACGGTGTTATTGTCCACCCTGTTATCTTACAGAGCTGGTCAATACACAAGTGTGTAAGCAAGGCACTTATAATGATAAACAGACTAATAGGATAAAACCTTTTTTTTAATAGTGAAACAGAAAATTGTTGTGAATTTTCTGATTTGGAGAAGACAGCGAATACCAACAATTATAATGGTTTGGTTTTGTTTTCCATTTTTAGGTCATATTTTATATCTGTGTTCTGTCTGATGTTGGATGGCAGAACTAGGATACCGAACAAATTTCTCAAGTTGGGATAATAGAGTCTCAAGATAGCAGAGTCAAAGAAAGTATGTATGTCTTCATTCTCCATAAAATTGCTCTAGGATAATAGCTAGTTTGCTCTGAGTGTTCCTGTCCATCTATCTATCAGTCAGGGTGGTGAATTACCAGTGACTGTGTAGGGGTAATAGTTCCATGCCTTCTCCGTTACATAGAAGATCTTGGGAACAACTGCTCGTGCCCAGCTGGGCAACTTGCTGTAAATGAGAAAAAAGAAGAGATAAGAATGAGGGTTTCTCTCAATGAGACAGCAAAAAAATTCAAACTGTCAGCTCAGGCTGTCAAGAGTAACTGCTTCTATTACTGGCTGACCATTAGCCCAGGATTAGATCGTGAAATGGAAAGTACAGGAATGGTTTGAACTCAGTTTGGCAGCGAGGCAGCTCACACACTGGATATTACTGAGACTGGGATGAGCTTGGAACAGTTGTACCTGCTAGGGATGAAGACACATGAACATGCACCTGGACTAGAAACTGAAATACTGCAGTACAGAATCACATTTTCTTACTAGCCTGCAGAAAGTAAAGTATTTATATTAGAGTGAAAATGGTGGGATTTAAGTTGAAGTGTCATTTCCTGCAGCACTGAAAACGTGAAGTGATAAGAGAACAATATAAACAAACAGAAGTTTACATCCAGATTAATCGCAGAGGTGAAGTGGACCAATTTGGGCTTCGAGCCAGTGTTAAATGAGTGTTGCGGAAACATTTATGTTGGCTTGGCACAGTCAGTGCACACCAGTGATGGTTTAGCTGGATGGACACACTTTAGAGTGAACATAAGGCAGCCTATAAAAATGCAAATCAATCATAAAACAGGGCCTGAATAAATCTGCATTTATTCTCATTAAACTTGCAGGGGAGATGAATTGCATTGTGGCATCAATTGCATATCACTTTTTACAATTATGCCTCATTACATAGATTTTTCTATATTTATTGTCACTATGACTTCTTCAAACCTTAGAAATTAGGGTTACATGTTAAATGCTCTAGGCAGGTATAAGTATGGCCCCCCAGAGTAAAGTCTCAAATTATACGTGTTATATAAGCCTGACTTCAGCTGTCTGTCTTCCTGTGTAGTTCTGCAGGAGGCCGCCACCCTCGTCTCTGTCTCCTGTTTCATCTCTGAGTACTCCTTTTGTTTCTCAACCAAGTTCTCTTAGTCTCCCAATTTGCATTTGCCCCTCTGTTCTTTCAAATCTGCATTCCTTTCATCCACTTTCCAATCCTCTTATGTGGTTGGTACAATATCAAACTGATATTATGAAACTGGCTGTAATGAACAGCTGGACTTTTGGCTTGAGCACTCAAAATAAACTACTGGTTGATTGATCTGTTTAGGTGACATATCGTGGCATCATGGCAAGTTCAAATCACCTCTTATGTTTGACTGGAGGATATGTTCTCTTCAAATTTCAGGTGCAAATTTAGCAAAAATTCCTTCCATCAAAACTTGCAGTTGCACAGACACCTATCCTAATGCCGTAAGCTCCTATATGCCTTTTTGCACACTGCCTGAATAAAGAGCTTACTCTGGAGAAAGAAAATCCAGGATTGACAAGGTCCTGAGGAGGCTAGGCTTATACATGCCTAGGCTTAGCTGTATTCCTGTATATTCATGCCCTCGTTCCCCTATGTTATACTTAGTATTTCAGGAGTCCTCACAGGGTCGCAGAAGACACACACACATATGTGTGTATATATATAGATATATATATATATATAGATATATATTTATATATAGATCACCCTCTTGTTAACCCACTGTTGTTAATATTTGATTTCTATCCATATTTGAGAGGTGGTAATGCAGAAATGAGGCTTTCCAGATTTTTTTCTTCCCATCTCAAGACATTAAATCTAGACTAAATTATATCAGCCAGAGCAGGACTACTTGGTTTCCAGGAATTAAGATTATGCTAACTTTTGAGACACTCTCTGGCAATCCTGTCATAAATTAAAGCTGTGTATAACTGTGAACTGTGTTAGCTTTCATATCCAGTGGGGTTTTGCTCATATCACAAGCTTTGACTGGAGCCAAGAAGCAGCAAGTAATAGAGAGAAACACGCTTTCTGCTCTCCTAGCGTATCAGGCTGAGCTTGCTACAGAGGAAAACGCTTGCTGTCAAACCCCTCTCCAGGGTTCGCAGTGTCAAAGAAATTACAGTGAAAAGCTTAGCAAAGTGCAGAATTAGGTCACAGGGCCACTATGTGAAAACAACATTGGTCCTTGAACAGCAGTCATGTCTGAAAGGTTAAGAATTTTATTGAGGATCAGAGGAGGGCTACTACTGCCTACATTGCACATATACAGTAGCCTGAATCATAAGCCTAAATGACACCTACATAAGCCCTTCCTGACGACTGACACAAATGAGCTGCTGCTGACATTCACCTCATTTGGCTGACACAGAGTCATCCAGAGTGACTTACAATTGAGGTAGGATATAAGTGAGTGGGCTAAAGCTGAGTTCCTGTCTAAGTGGCAGCTTTGTGGTGCTGTGATTTGATTGTGATACACAACGTTCAGATCAGTAGCCCAATGCCTTAACCACTGACCAAGTACTGCCATGTAAACCTACATAAACATTTATAAATTGAGTCAGTTGAGATAATACTTTCTGGGCTGGGCATGTTTGAATGTCATGACAGCTGATTTTGTAGCTCACTGTACTTTCAGTAGAATCTAGATTCGATTGGGGCAGGAATCAAGCTGACCCACGCTCAGAAGAGGAGAAGTGGACAGAACAGTTAATGTGGTTGGGCTAGTTTAAAAATACTCTGCAGTCACCTTTTTTTTTTTTTTTTTAAGCAAATAATTAGAATTAAATCTAATAAAGTGCAGACAGTGTGTCTGTGATATGCAGAACCATTTCTATCATAAGATGCACTCACAAAACACTTTATAAGGAACATCTGTACACCTACTCATTCATGCAATTATCTAATCAGCCAATCATGTGGCAACGCTTAAAATCATGCAGATACGAGCCAGCAGCTTCGGGTAGTGTTCACCCATCAGAATGGGGAAAAACCTGATCTCAGTGATTTTGACCATGGCATGAATGTTGGTGCCAGGTTTGAGTATTTCTATAACTGCTGATCTCCTGGGATTTTCACACACAACAGTCTCTAGAGTTTACACAGAATAGTGCAATAACAAAAAAAAAATCCAGTGAGTGGCAGTTCTGCAGATGGAGACACCATGTTGATCAGAGAGGTCATCAACAAGGTGTTTCCACCTTGTACAATTGTGCAGTTGTGGTGAGCAGAAAAACAACTCAGAATGCAAAACATGTCAATGCAGGTGGAGTACAACAGTAGAAGACCACGTCGAGTTCCACTCCTGTCAGCTGAGAACAGAAAGCTGAGGCTGCAGTGGGCACAGGTGCACCAAAAAGTTGAAGACTGGAAAACGTAACCTGGTCTAATGAATCTCGATTGCTGATGAGGCACACAGATAGTAGGGTCATAATTTGGCACAAACAGCATGAATCCAGGGACCCAACCTGCCTTGTTTCAACAGTCCATGCTGGTGGAGGTGGTGTAATGCTGTGGGGAATGTTTTCTTGGCACACTTTAGGCCCATTAACGCCAATCAATCATCGCTTGAATGCTATAGCCTATTTGAGTATTGTTGCTGACCATGTGCATCCATGTGCTTCATGGCCACAATGTTCCCATCAATGGCTACTTCCAGCATGATACTGCACCAAGTCACAAAGCAAAAGTCGTCTCAGACTGGTTTCATGAACATGACAATGAGTTCAGTGTTCTTCAGTGGCCTTCCCAGTCACCGGATCTGAATCCAGCAGAACACCTTTGGGATGTGGTAGAACGGGAGATTCACAGCATGAAAGCACACCTGAAAAATCTGCAGCAACTATGTGATGCATGATCATGCCAACATGGACCAGATTCTCAAAGGAATGTTTCTAACATCTTGTGGAATCCATGCCATGAAGAATTGAGGCTGTTTTGAGAGCAAAGATAGGCCCTACCCAGTATTAGTACAGTGTTCCTTATAAATTAATTAGTGAGTGTATATTGAAAAGATTAGGAAAGGGAAAGGGGGATTATGGATTGTATAATGTCTGTACATCAGAAATGCGCGTGCGCCATAGTGACCTTGTTTCCTATGTGAAGACTGTCTTGATTTCATTAGTTATGAAAACTGTTGTTATATTACAAATAATATTACTCAAACCCATTTAGTAAAAATGAAGGGCATAAATTCAGACTTCTGAACCCTTCCCCAATACAGGAGATGTGGCTTGTATTAAGGAGCAGTCGTGTTACCCACTTGTTGAGATAGACGCGTTTCTCGGTGAATTGGCCAGCACCGTATGTGGGGTCCTCAAATGGCTCATTCTGCACCACCTCCACGCCCTCGCCTCGCTCACTCTGCTCGTGGCTATGTTTGCTGATCATGTACAGCTGCCCAATCCTGTACTGGAGACAAAGGCCACCACATAGTTACAACTGCAGCCCGAACTACAGAAAATAAAAAAACAGAAAAAGTTGCTCTCAAACACAAAGAAGTTCCTCAACAAACAGTGGAAAACAAATTGGAGTCGAGGAAGATGATGACAAAACCATTCAAAAACTTGGTGATAGACTGAGTAATAATTAATGCTAGATGGTCACAGATTAACACATTCACTTTGCATCCATAAATCCCTTTTGCTTAGTATTAGGCTTAGTATTAGGTTGAGACTAGACCGTTAAAAACAAGTATACAAAAAAAAAACATTTATTCCACACAAATTATAAAAAGACTAGTATTCTCATACGTCAACTTTTAAACATGGTAGGTGATGTGATATCCTAAATTAATACCACATTTATTGTACATAGCATAGATTTAGATTCTTTTAGAAATGCTGCTGTTGAGCAGCGCTGGTTAAACACACTTGGGGAGGGTGGGGAACTGTGTACCATTGCAGTAGGCATATATCATCCCTAGCCTATGCTACATAAGACCAACCTATGGTCTTAAGTAGTACAGGCTATGTGAACTTAAGAAATAAATAAATAAAAAGAATAAAGCACATCTTTGTCAATTCTCAAAGCTCAGGTTGTGGCATTTAAACAAGGCAGCCAACTTGACAGCACAGAGCAGCGAGCCTGGTCATTAAAAATGAGAGCAAGGTGCTGTGAATTGCACACAAAGTATAAGTGAGTGTGGAGCAGCAAAGCAAGCATGAAGAGAAACTGTCATGCATGAGAGCACTTCAGTTCTGTAAGGACTGGGCATTTAGTCACGTGTGCTTCCTTTCAGCTTGTTTACCTGCATCTATACTTTGCTCGCAAGTCAATTAAAGTAAAAGAGCAAAACAAAAGTCAAAACAATAATTTTCCCAGTAGTTTTTGCTTATATAAAAAGTGAACCATGCTAGGTGATAGCAATTTGCTGTTATTGTTATTAATATTGGTATGCAAACATCACTTTTTCTAAATTCCCACCAATTAGGGATGACACATGAGGTAACATATTCTTAATAAAATTGTCCGGTGCCTGGTTGAAAATCTTTTGCAATGAAAGACTGCTTAAAGTGAGAGCTCTCCTCAGACATGGGTTATACTGTATAAATATAAAGATCCCACTTTATATTGTCTCTAATACCTGTGTAGTTAAATAATGTAACTATAGACAATGTATGCAGTGTTACAGATGGATTACATTAGTACATCATCTGAAAATACTTGTGTTTTTCAGCATTAATGTTTGGCTCATATAGGTATGCGAATGTATCTTTACAGTCGGAACAGGACATTATCTCTCAGGTAATTGCACGTAACAGGGTGAGAGTAATTACATTTTGAAATTTGAAATGAACTGCTAATTTTCCATCAGACTTTTGTTTCCATTTTGAGAGTACTTACACTCCAACCACCCAGAAAATACTTACCTAACGTATCTTAACATCCCTAATATTTACCTAGTTGTACCTCAATCAAAAGACCTTTAAACCAGTCTGTAAATTGACAGTAACTACACAGCAAAACAAAAGACAAAACAATAATTTTCCCGGTAGTTTTTGTTTAAATAAAAAGTAAACCATGCCACATGATAGCAATTTGTGCATAAAACAAAGTAAAAAAAAAGCATAGCCTTTACCCCATTGAAGTCCACATTAAACCCCCAAACCCCCCACCACTCACCTGCTATTAACTGTTTACTGCGATTGTATTTATTGGTAAATGAAGCAGAAGTGTCACAAAAGTGTCACAAAAACTGAATATCAGAATTATAATTCTCATGTAGGTAATTCTACAATCAATTATACAGTATGGCTTGATGCAAACAGACCATAGTCCTAGGATTGTATGTGACGTCTAGGCCTGATATATTAGCAGTGTTTGCTTGAAACCTAGTGCCATGGAAGTCCTGTGTGAGAATAGTGATACACTGAAGAAAGCTTTCACTGACAGTCTGTACACTTTAAATAAAGCCATTTATAACACTCTTATCATATACCTATTATAATCTTATTTATACCATCCTGATTGTGGTTCTAACCGAGGTTCATGCTCATGACATTAGAAAACACCATCTAATGCTATAAAGGTGTCAGACACATTGCGCATTCAGCCCAAGCTGTCTAATTCACTGCACCTATTTTTGTTGGATTAATGAGTTATTGCCCCCCTCGTTCCCTCTCCGAAAGCAAACCAAATTAATGAGAGGAGGCAAGCAAAAAAGCGCACAAGGGTTAAAGTGGCAGTGAATTATTCATCATGTCTTGTTCTCTTTGAATGTGCTGGACAGATGTGTAGAGAGATGAGAGGAGCAGGGGGATTTAATGAGTGGCAGATTAAAGCAAGTGAAAGGATCATGGTGCACTTTCAAAGGGAGTCAGATTTACAGATAAAAACAAACTCTGAAAGTGACAAAATTTTAAATGCTTTTTTGATTTAATGTCAACTAGGTTTTTTTTTTGTTTGTTTGTTTTTAAATCTGAGATTTCTCATGTCTTCTTATATCAGAAGGCCATCTAGCTACTTGATGCCATTATTTGCTATCAATGAAAACTGTGGCTGAGGGTGCCAATCAAGCTGTGAGTACTCCAGAGAGAGTGGTAGTTCTATGATCACAGAAAATATCCACAAATTCAGTGGCCATAAAATGTTGCAAATGTTTTATACAAGCTCCAGGGCAAATCTGTTACAGCATCTCCTGCTTCCCACTATTCGGAATCCCATCTACCCTGGCTTAAAAGCCTGTCTGTCTGATAAAACGTCTAGAGTGAGGGTCAGTCCCAAAACACCTCGCAGAATAACAATTTCCTTAAAATGTGCATTTGGAGAATTTTGTAATTCACCAGATGCCCAAGCTTAGTTCATTCCCCTCAGTTTAGAGGGTGACTGTGCCTTTAAACAAAACGTTAGCCAAATGTCAATGGTGCAATCAAAGCAGACAATGCTGTTAAACAAAAGACAAAGCCAGAGCAGTTGGTTCAGTTTGTGATGTTCAGTGTTTGACTTGACACATAATGATTTGCTCACCCAAAATACTACACCAGTCAGAGATAGAGGGAATCATAAGGTTATTTCAGTGATTCAAACAGATCTACGAAATAAAAGATGTTTCTGTAATGACAATGCCAACAGATTGTTTGCAGTATGACAAATGAAAGATTTTATCATCTGCCGGAGCACTCCTCAAATACCCCATCAGTTTTGAGAGTCATTGTCTCAGTAACTCCAAAAAAGAGATGTCTCTTTTGTGTTGTATTTTGTAATAGAACAAACAGCTTCCAGTCTTTTCTATGCCATTATTTATAGGTCAGATCAATATTTATCAAAAAGAATGAATCTAAAAAGATCGGATCATGTGTTACTCTGATCTAGCCTGACTGGCTTGGTTGCCTTGAATCCATAAACTGACCTTCTCAATCCATAACAACATAGCAAATTTGGCCTGGCTCACCGGATGGGAATGGTGGTCTTTCTCTTTTTCCTGTCAATAAGAATGAAACTAATTCAACATGGGTGTCTGTGATTTCATGTGTATGGAAAAATGCTGTTAGTGCTCTCCTTTAAATGCCCTATGGCATTAAATAAGCAGCAGCTGACAGGATGGCTAACTTCATGTGTGTCTTGTATAGTTAAGGGTTCTGAGTTTCATAAAGGTATACTAAAAGGTTCCTAGAAAGGTTGGCCAATTTTGCTCTCTCGGACTCCACAGATGCACCACTTAGGAGCCCCAGATTTGTCTTTTTTTTTTTTTTTTTTTTTTTTTTTTATGGTAATGGAGAATTAGATAGTTCACGGAAATTGAAATTTAAATTGGGATAAAAACAACCACACTGAAAGAAGATTGAGTAAAAACAAATATAAAAAAAGAGTGAGAAAGCTTTACAAGAATTTCACAAGGTTATTTAATTTACCTCTGAATTCACAGTGGGATGTAATTGCATGGGGCACTTTGGCCTGAGGAGAGAGCGCATGCTTGTTCTATGCTAATAGTTCAGTTGAATGGCCCTTTGAGTGGATTCAGAGAAGTACACTGTGCATGCTGAAAAGCTCACTGCTGTGCTACCAAACCTGCTCTAATAAGGTAGAGGGTCATGGAGAAAAGGATGGAAACACATGGCATAAATGTTAATTTATATACTTTTGTTATTTTAAATACTATATACATTTGTTATTTTAATACACTAACAGCAGTTATTTTTAAATGTAGCTTGAGAAAACTGTTACCAGGTAACAAGGCTTAACATTGCATTACACCTTGAGGTGGATTCTACACTTCTATGCAAACACGGTCTGTTCAAAAGGTTCTTTTTTGGGGGGGTTTTAATCCATCCTTCGGTAATTTATTACTGTGGTTTTTCATGGTCTGCCATGGAAATGTTTAAATGTTTAAAAAAATGTAATTTTTTAAATTTCTTAGTATGTATTTTAACCCACAGCTGACACCAACATCACTAATATCCACACTACAAATAATGCAATGAAAAGTAGTATTCCCAAGACATAAATCCTTATAAGCATTAGCTCCTATGTTCTCCTAGCTTTTTATGGTTTGCCTTGTTGATACATTTATCACAAAATTAGTTGCCAAAATTCATGAATTCACATTAATTCACTTTACAGTATATAATGTTAATTTTACCAATTCAGGTAAATGTTAGTACAAGAAAGCTGAAATAGTCTTCAGCCAGTTGAAGGCTGCAGTCTGATTGGCTGTATACGTTTACATGTACAGTATATACTTCTATGACACAACAATTTGTTTTGGAGCAGGATCATGTGAATCATGTCTTTAAAAGCAATTCTAAAGAGTTTGGTTTGAAGCGGTTATTGTTGAGTAAATGATATAATCTGACAAGTTTGCTAACGGGCTTTGGGATAAGCTCTGTGGTTTGTCATCTGTCATGCTAATCAAAGTGACTCTTGTCAAAGTAGACAGTTTTCAGCCACATTTATAATGAAATATACAGGCTCTCTAGCAAATTCTAGAAGTCTGTGTTTTGAGACCTTGTGAGATCTTCAGTGAAATGATTTTAATTAATATTTGGTGGATTACAGCATGTAAACATCACAGACTTTTTCTATATTCCCACCAATTAGGGATGATGCATAACTGGATGGAGTAAAATATTCCTAATAAAATTGTCTGGTGCCTGGTTGAAAATCTTTTGCAATCAAAGACTGCTTAAAGTGAGAGCTCTCCTCAGACATGGGTTATACTGTATAAATATAAAGATCCCACTTTATACTGTCTCTAATACCTGTGTAGTTAAATAATGTAACTATAGACAATGTATGCAGTGTTACAGATGGATTACATTAGTACATCATCTGAAAATACTTGTGTTTTTCAGCATTAATGTTTGGCTCATATAGGTATGCAAATGTATCTTTACAGTCAGAACAGGACATTATCTCTCAGGTAATTGCACGTAACAGGATGAGAGTAATTACATTTTTATGAACTGCCAATTTTCCATCAGACTTTTGTTTCCATTTTGAGGGTACTTACACTACAACCACCCAGAAAATACTTACCTAACGTATCTTAACATCCCTAATATTTACCTAGTTGTACCTCAATCAAAAGACCTTTAAACCAGTCCGTAATTTGACAGTAACTACACAGCAAAAGCATGCAGACTGTCAACTTCCTGTTACATAGTATTGTGGATTTTATCAAATTACATTCCAGCCTTTTTTCTTGGTCACCATGTTATAATATTCAATAAATATATAAAAAAAGTTTTTTTTAATAACAAAAAAGCTCTTTAAAATGAGCGAACAAGTACTGTCAGAGTACTTACTGTCTGGCCTTTGGAAAGTGGGATGCACTCACATCATCATTAAACCCAAGTGAGCCAGTTACTGCAGCCACAAGTCCATGTCACTGTTTCACAGTGGAGGTGGGATGTGTTGGAGCTTGAGCAGTTCTTCTGTTCTCTATAATTTCCAATTTCTGTCACACACTGCACAATTTTCTCTCATTTGTCCATTATGCTTTGTTCCCTATGTGAATGTACTATATCAGGAGGCTTTTTAATGCAATTTCAGCAAATTATAACCAGGTTTTTTGGTGGGTTATATACAGTGGGTTGTGGTTAACCCTCAGATCATGTTGATATGTTGATGATTTTCTTTCAAAGGTTTATGCCAGCACAGATGGAGGGTAATTCTTTATCTCTTTAATGGTTTTGTTTCATGTTAATTTTCTTCCATGGTGCTCAGCAGTGCAGTCCTGGGACCCAAGTTTCTCTGATACCTATGTAGTTATATACAGCATATGCACATGTAACAGCGTGAAGTTAACTACATTTTTAAATAAGGCCTTTCTTTATGGTTGTTAGGATTGTATAATGAATTATAATGGTGACTACAATGCACCTGTCACCTTACTTAAAACCTACCCAGCTGTACTGCCCGTGTAATATTGTGATCAAAAGGTTAGGATTTAAATCTGTAATTTGAAGGTACCTACATACTAAATATACAGCAAAGTATATGTTTTTTATTTGTCTCCCATTTCCTCTCCAATTTGGTCTTGCTAATTCCCACCTACTAGCTAATGACTAGTAAATTTTTACAGTAATTTACTGACAACAGGGTTGCCAATAAAGTACTCTAAAAATTTACACACACAACTATAAACGTATTTACAGCAAAGCACTGTAATATCTTCTATCACTGTAATGGCGCCGTGGTTAAGGCTTTGGATTACACACCAGAAGGTTGTGAGTTCAAATCCCAGGACTAACAAACGGCCCCGGTTGTGTACTTGAGCAAGACCCTTAATCCTCAGCTCAGTTGTATTCTGCATCAATTGTAAGTTGTGTTTTATCTACAGTACTGTGCAAAGGTCTTAGGCACATGATGAAGAAATGCTGAACAGCAAAGATGCCTTTGGAAATAATGAAATTAAATGCTTCTACATTTTAAAAAAATACCATGAAGAGCAGTAAACAGTAATAAATGAAACAAATTCATTATCCAATAATATAAAAATATAATTGTTGGCAAATTGCTGCAGTATACGAGGAATAAAACACTTCAGGACATAGTGTTATAGGAAAGTAATCAGCTTTGGTATGGTAACAGCCCTCTGCTTCGCATCACACTACCCCAATGTTGATCATTTTCCTACAACAGCACACACTTTTGTGCTTTATTCCATGTATACACAGTAACAGATAACTAAAATACACAAAATGATTGATGTTTCTATAAGACATCTCTATAATTAGTGGTCAGTAAATAACATAAGTTGCAAGTTTGCTGATAACTCACAATACAATATAACCAATAACTAATATTTAAAATTAAAATCAAATGTCTCCATATGATAGTTTGTTCAAGCACATCTCAGAATAAACAATGTACAACTGTACTGTGATAGTAATTGATAATATGAATCATTACGTTATTTCTTTCCTTTCCTTAGAGCATGGCTTGTTGCAGGGTTTGCAGGAGCTGAGAGCAAGATGTTATCTACCTGTGAATGTGAATGTGTGTGTGTGGCTGTGAGGAAATGATTTGCTGTCGGACTATACTGCCACATTAGAGCATGCACTGACAGGAGGCTGAAGGGGAATGATGAAGTGTGTGTGCCGGGAGGTTAGTGAAGGGGAAGGTCGGAGAGGAAAGTGGTAGACTCATGCAAGGTGCCTTTTCCCCCTTGAAAATGTTGCCTGTGTCAGTCAGCTGATCTCAGCTGATCTCCTGCGCTGCTACTTGCAGCTCATCCATCACTGCCCGAGAACCTGAGAGAGTGCATGCTCAGCACTAACAGCTCAATGGACACAGAGAGAGCGAGTGGGCGTCTGCATGAAGGTGTGAATATGTGTGTGGTTTTGTCAGCATGCAGAGCGTGTGTATGTGTGTGTTCTTATCAGTATGTGAGATGTCCATGGTGAGAGTGAGAGGTGAACTGCACATTTTCACATATAAGTGATGCAAGCGGAATGAATTAAAGACACATAATTCAGCCCAATGGGACTGTAGGACACAAATGGCGGAGTGTGATAAGCGCAATGTGACAGCAAATATCTCAAACGACTCATTTTCAGATGAAAGTTATTAAGTGTGTAAGAGAGAGGAATAAAAAAAAAGAATGACAGTGGTATCATTATCATTAACATTCTCTAACGCTCTGTGATAAATGACGGAGGCACTAGTGTGGCACAAGCCCTTAGGACCTGGAAAGCAATTCTCTTTGTTTCAATTACTTTTGGACTGTCCTTCTAACTTTTTTTTTTTTTTTTTTAAATATATTTTCCAGTTCATTTGAGACAAGGAAAGGAATATCACACACTCTAGCTCGGAATAAACCTCTCTCTACTCTTGACTGTTACAGGACACGTGAGAGACAGGTCCTTATTTTCATTTAAGGTGCTTTAAAAGTGATGAATGTTAAAGAACACAGCAGTGTCACGCTTGGATTAAAGCTTAGCCATAGCGCATGAGAAGGCTTGTTGCATGGCAACTGTACACAGCGACAGCGCTGTTCCGCCTTCACCGCAGGTGGAGAACCCTTATGGACAAATCACACGAATGCTCTCTTCCATAGCTAGAGAAATGTTATGGCTCTAATGTGAGAATTAGATGTTTGCTTAATTTCAAACATAGAGACATTTACACAATTTATGATAATTATTTTTTTTTTTTTTACATTTTCACTGACACTGACTTTCAATTAGGTAGGTCATTGAACTGTTTCGTAGTAGTTAATTAGTTGTAGTGTAATCTTAAAGACATTTCAGCAGACAAGGGGCTTCAGTGAGTTAACTTTAACCCAGCAGTTCATCAGCAGAGCAGAAATTAAGAAGGAAAACTGTGCGTTGCTCGCCTGGGGAAGAGATGCACTATGGGAAAAAGGCAGGCCAGTGGAATCTCTGGGCAATGTTCTGCTGGGAAACCTTGGGTCCTGGCATTCAT
>CM040987.1:9676319-9793883 GCA_022985145.1 Pangasius djambal
TGAGGTTCTCTTTGGGAGTGACGAGGTTGGACAGGATTAGGAACGAGTACATCAGAGGGACAGCTCATGTTGGACGTTTGGGGGACAAAGTTAGGGAGGCCAGATTAAGATGGTTTGGACATGTTCAGAGGAGGGAGAGTGAGTATATTGGTAGGAGAATGTTGGACATGGAGCTGCCAGGCAGGAGGCGAAGAGGAAGACCAAAAAGGAGGTGTATGGACGTAATAAATGAGGACATGAAGCTAGTGGGTGCAAGTGTTGAGGATGCAGAAGATAGAGATAGGTGGAGAGTGATAATTTGCTGTGGCGACCACTGAACTGAAAAGCCGAAAGAAGAAGAAGAAGACTACCTTTCATTTGATATAGAACGGAGAGAAGGGGAAAAGGACGGAGCATGAAATAAATGGCAGATCCTTATCTTATCCTGAGAGTATGTTTTTTCACTTTCTGGCCATTCTCCCAGAAAATGTCACTGTTAGATATATTGAGATATAACCAGTGCATTCTCAAGGCTGGTGATGAGGGAGATATCCTGCCTAGGAACCATCATATTGTCTTTACTAAGCACCACATTTTTTTAGGATATTTGTGGATTTACTAGGAAATTCTGTTTTCTCTTGGTTAAATAATACTGTTTATGTAGACTCCCTGGGAAGCAGTTTATTCTTATCTCCATTTCATTCAGTCCAGCAGCAGGAATATGTCAGCAGTCAAGTTTTATTTCTCCGCAATGAGTTAAAATAGTTTGACCTAGTGTGCTGGCACTGAATGAATCTTATATGAGGAGATTGAAATGAACAGATGCCGACAGAGTAAGAGAGAAAGACAGATGATGAAGGGATGAAAAGGAGTCATTTCTGACATAAAGCCAACGTACAATGACAACCTTTGCCTTTACCAAGAACTTGTCAATGAGCCTGATTTATTTTATTTATTTCAGAAATACGACCAATATGATTCCACCAGCCCTAATGTTCTCCCATTAGATCACGAGCCTTGTGGTTTTCTAGATGACCCCTATTACATTTTTATACACCAAATGTATTAGGGGTCATCTGGAAAACCACAAGGCTCGTGATCTACTGGGAGAGCATTAGCGCTGGTGGAATCATATTGGTCGTATTTCTGAAATGCTGTAAGACAGACAAAGGTAGGTGAGCTGTGCAAATATAGTGCAGCATGTCTGCTATTCTGTGAGACAGATATGGCTTTAGATGGCTTTTATACACTATCCTCTACAATGGAGAGTAACGAGAGCAACCTGCAGCAAAACTAAGCACGAAGTCTGTGTAGGAATCATACATGAAAACTGGCAGCGATGAGTCAGTATTTACTCTGATCAGTACTGATCAAGGACCAGCACATTCTGCCCACATCATAAATAATATTATTTTCTTTTTCCATATAAGTGTAAAACAAGAGTATTTACAGGGGATGTTTGTTGCTTTTGACATGGATTAGGGTCAAATGCTATTTCCATTTTCATATGTTGGCATGTAAATCTTTAAGATGGGTCTAGTCCATCTTAGACTGACCAGCCTTGCCTCTCTTGCCCGTCACTCAACTGACATTGCACCTCACCACCACCTGACCATCACCATTCATGGTGGTGAGCCCACAAGATGGCTCTACATCACCATTTCGTGTTGAGCCCAACTACCAGATGCTTGCCTACGAACTCCTCCAGGACTGGCTCCATTGGTGGTAACCCTAAGTCAGGTACAGTACACTTAGTCTTTTTTGTACCTTTCATGGGGGTCTTTAGGAATACTCTTTGTCTGACCTCTCAGATCTGTTCACCCTATTGGGAGCATTAAGCTTCCAGTGACATAGCCCTGAAGTTCACTGAAGTGCACAAGCCCCTCCACCACGACATGGTCTCAATCCACAAAGGGGTTTAAGATAGATGTGCTTGCTATTTTTGTCCTGCTCTGACCCTGACTGTGACCGCAACGCTAATCTCCCGTAAATGCTTACCAAAAATATATGGAAAACCCAATGACTTTTGCACTAATTTCATGGTCAGTAAAAATGATTCTGAACAGCAGGATAGTCTTACTCAGTGGATTAATCATTATATAGGAAAAATGATCCATTTTCGGACTTATGATATGTAGATGCTTAACTTTTCAAGTAGTCCATATACATATTTTTGAAAGCATCTGCATGCAATTTGCAACTCCAAGGTCAAAAGATTTTTCTAGTTTTTCTAGTTTTCCAACGGCATTTAGACCACCCCCTATAAAAATTAGGCATTAGAAAATACACTGAAAAAAATATTGGAGTGAAATTTACTAAAGAAAAGTGTGGTAACAATTTCACACAAAAAATCTTTGTGAATTTAACTAAGCATATTGTAAGTAAGTTTTAAATAGCAAGGATTATGTAAGCAAATTTGACTAGAAACCTTGTTTTGTAAGTACATTTTATTCAGATTTGATTTAAATGGACTATAGACATCTCAACACTGAAAAAGAACACATCAGCTAAACATTATCATTACTACTTAGTGGTTCCAACCAAATGTAACGTGTGTGCGAGTGTGTGTGCACACCATACACCTGACTGAGAAACACAAAGAGGGTGAACCAAGAAAACTTTACCAAAACACTTGATCTTTCAAAACATTATACAAAACAATAGCCTTAGGCCTTAAGGCTGACAGAAAACAAGAACTATTGAAATCAACCCAATTATAACGCTCAAAATTACATGAGCTTAAAGTTCTGTGAACACATATACAAAATCGAGCTCAAAAACCACGGTCCCACTTTATGGGAAACACTTTATGAATCACTGAATCATTTTTTCAGTGTAAGAAATTCTTACAAATCACATTTTGTGGGTTAGGTCATAATGATAATCACATTAATTTGCCATCTTTGCAAATTTCTATCAATTTAGAGTCAGGAATTTGGAATCCCTCAAATCCTCTAACCACCCCTCAACTCCACTCGTGCCATCTTGGCAACGCTCCTGGGTAAATATTTTCCATCGTACATGACCAGGGTCCTATGTACATGAATAGTGAGAGAACCGTATTCCAGAAATGGATTGGCAAGATGACCTTTCACGCATGGATTTGAAATTTGCTGTTAAAATCTCAGAAATATGGTGTAAATAATATGTGGTCTGTGGTTCAATAACATAACAAGAAACATTTTTTTTTCCTGATTGCTCCAGCCACTGTGCATGTGTGTTTCTTCATAACTAACTGTTTCTACTGTCTCTACTCACTGTCTCTGAAGTAAACATGCAGTATTTTCATACTGTTTTGTGCAATCAATTTGCTCACAGTGTAAATGGAATACAAAATGTGTGAAATTCAGGAGTGAAAACTCTTGCTTTAGAAGCGTGGTTGATTCATATGGTCATGTTTCATACTATGATTTATATATATATATATATATTTATATATACGGTCAGGTCCGGAAGTATTAGGACAATGACAGAGTTCTTGTGATTTTGCCTTTTTACACCACCACCATGGATTTGAAATAAAACAATCAAGATGTGATCGAAGTGTAGACTTTCAGCTTTATTTTAAGAGGTTCCACAAAAATAAGTACTTCCATTTTCAGGGGCTCAAAGGTATTTGGACATTTGACTGACAAGATGTTAATGAACAGGCACGGTCGATTCCCTCGTTACTTCAAGACAAATGAAGCAGATAAAAGGTCTGGAGTTGATATCAGGTATTGAGTTGGCATTTGGCAGCTGTTTGACTGGAGCTACCAATATGAAGTCCAAGGAGATCTCAATGCAAGTGAAAGAGGCCATCATTAGGCTGAAAAACAACATAAATCTATAAGAGATATAGCAAAAACCTTAGGTGTGGCCAAATCAAAAGTTGGGCACATTCTTAAAAAGAAAGAAAGCACTGGTGAGCTCAACAACATCGAAAGGCCTGGATGATCGCAGAATCCTTTCCTTGGTGAAGAAAAACCCCTTCCCAACATCAACAAAAGTTAAGAATACTCTGGAGAAGGTAGGCGTAACATTGTCAAAATCTACAATCAAGAGATGCCTTCTTGAATGTAAATACAGAGGATTTACAACAAGGTGCAAACCACTGGTAACATTCAAGAACAGGAAAGCTAGATTAGTCTTTGCCAGAAAACATCTAAAAAAGCCTCCCATGTTCTACAATAAGATTCTTTGGACTGATGAAACCAAAGAATTAACTTGTACCAGAATGATGGGAAGAGAAAAGTATGGCAAAAGAAAGGAACAGCTCATGATCCAAAGTATACCACATAATGTGTCAAACATGGTGGAGGCAGTGTTATGGCATGGGCATGTATGGCTGCCAATGGAACGGGCTCACTGGTGTTTCCTGATGATGTGACTGCTGACAGAAGTAGCAAGATGAATTCTGAGGTGTATAGGGCTTTACTCTCTGCTAGGTATAGGATAGGATGCCGCTTCACAGTGCAGGTGGATAATGACCCTAAACATACTGCGAAAGCAACTCAAGACTTCTGGAAGGCAAAGAAATGGAATATTCTTCAATGCCCAAGTCAGTCGCCTGATCTCAACCCAATAGAGCTGCTTTTCACTTACTGAAGACAAGACTGAAGGTAGAAAGACCCACAAACAAGCAGCAACTGAAGGTGGCTGCAGTGAAGGCCTGGCAAAGACCTGGAGAACATGGGCTCCAGACTTCAGGCAGTCATTGACTGCAAAGGATTTTCATCCAAGTATTAAAATTATAGTTATATTTACAATTATGTCACTTTGTCCAAATACCTTTGAGGTCCTGAAAATGGAGGTACTTTGTTTAAAATGGCTGTAATTCCTAAATGGTAAATGCCATATTTTTGTGGAAGCTCTTAAAATAAAGCTGAAAGTCTACACTTCGATCACATCTTGATTGTTTTATTTCAACTGTGGTGGTGTATAAAGGCAAACTCACAATATATATATATATATAGGTATTTATGTATTTAGACTGCACAGAACAGTAATATCATGGTGAAATGTGAAATGAGTTGCCCGACTGTGGTGCTGGACTTGAGTGGATGTCATGCAAGTCAAAAATGCTTATGTTCAAGGCTGGAATCTCAAATAACTGAGACATGCCTCTGTTCCTGGCATACTACATCTTGCATGTGCAGCTGTCTGAGTGAAGTTTAAGCCCATAGATGCTTCAGAGGTCTGAATACCAATGAACACTCCTCACTATTTTTTGAGTAGTGGCAAAAAAAAACAAAAACAAAAAAAAAAAACAACAGTGGCAGCAGCATCCTGTATGTCTATATTCTATACTGTATAATAAAATTGTGAAAACCAGGGGCTTTACCTCTGTGTAGTGTGAGCATCTAGCATTTGAAAAAAACAAAAACAAAATGGAGAGTCATGCAAAAAAATTTGAGAAGTGTGTGAATTTATTCTGTGAAAGGTTTATTGTGTCTTGCTCTCGCTGCCTTCTAGATGTTCTCCCAGAAACCAGTGACATCTTTTGTTGAGTACACATTTAAGTATTGATGGAAGGTACTGAGCTGTCTCTCTTATACAAACACACAGACATACACACACATGCTCACCAGCTGTGGTAACATATGCATGGAATAATTGAGTGCTCATGGCAGTAACCCAATCAACGCTAATGACAACAATCACTGCGTGCCTACTGAGTTAAGCTGCACGAACGCCAGAACATTCCCCAAAGCATCACTAAAACTCTCACATCCTTTAGTTCTCCTATTCAAAATTCATACTTATTCTTCTGAGATAAAAGCCAACTAAGCAAACCAATGTGAACTGCCCATCAAGGATGAATATTCATACAGATGGTCTGTGCATTTAATCAGGTTCAAAAATATGATTAATAGGGCAGCTAAGAGACGAATCATTAGACAAGTTTAATTGTGACAGGAGAGATGGATAGTGCATGTGTGCTGACTGGATGTTAAACAGACATAGATTTTTTTGGGCACAGTGAGGGCTGCTGTGTGTCACTTCAGCAGGAACATCGATTAAAACGTTTCCTTGATGGGACGCTGCCACAGTGATGGCAGAATGTTCCCTGGGGTTTCTGTGCAGCTAAACTGTGGCATGCTAAGTTGACTTCCTTTTTTTAGTCTCACTAATGTTTCCATGCATTTGAGATATTGACCTGGGTCTCATTCTTTGTCTATGGATTACCAAGGTAGCTTGTGATTTGAGAGAGATTTTTCAGTTCTTCAAAGCTGTTGTTGGTGCCAACAACAAGCTTGTATGCTCAAACCTGCATTGATGAAGGGTTGCTTAATGATCAAACAAGATTAGATAAACCCTGAACACAACTGTGCATAGATACAGGGTTGTTCAATGATCAAACAAGATCAGATCACAGATTTAAATGAGTTCTCAATTCAGTCCATTCCTTCGGGAGCAACTCATTGATATAGACATGCTCAAATAGCTCTTAGATGATTCCAGATAGAATTGCATTCCCAGTATGTACATTGAGAAATCACAGAGACTGTTTGGCAAATTCCAGTAGTTTGGCAAAACTTGATAGTGGTTATCAAGGCTTTAAATATTTCATAACCTTCTAATAGTAGCTCTTTCTTCTTCTTCTTCTTCTTCTTCTTCAAAAAAAAAAAAAAAATCTTAGTCTTGCAAGCTACACATTTAACATTCACTAGACACTCTAGTTTGTTTTGTCTTTCTCAGTGACTATATCTTGTTCTGAAAAGCTGGCAGTGTTCAAAAGTCAAGTGCATGGAAGTGCATACACAGAAGTGCATGTGCTCAGAGGTATGGAGAGCCAAGCTGATTGCAACCTTCAAGGTCTTGATGCTCGTAGCCAGAATGATGTACAAAAGATATCAGATGCTCTATGGCCCATGGGCCTAGCAACTGAGGCTAGAGAATGGTTATCTCAGACAAAATTAATTTCACTATTTTTGCACATCTATCATCATAGTTTGTAATTTTTTGTAGCTCTAGATTTAGGGTGAAATATCCCTTTAACCCTCCCTATCCAAGGTTGGCTTGGGTATGCAAACTTGTGTTTTATTGTTAAGCTTCCACTGGATTAAGTACAGGAGCTACGCACAGATTTCTCAAAATCTGGCAAAATTAGGTCTAATGGTTAAGTGTGTGAGTTGAATAAGATTTTTTTTTTAACTCCCTTTAATATATTTTTTTAATTATTGTTTTTACTTAGTTCTTGTCATTAAGCTTTTTTTTTTTTTAGAATTAGGTCTAATGTTTACGTATGTGGAGTTGAATAAGATATATTTTTTTTTACTCTTTTTATTTTTTATTTTCATAAAAAATTTTTTTTTTTTTTTACTCATTTCTTGTCATAAAGTTTTTTTGAAGCACAGAATGATTTTTTTTGCTGCGCACTGGAGAATCATCTGGTTGTGCTGGGCACTTGCTGATTTCAGAAGTGTGAGTAAAATGAATTAGTAGAGTTGAGTGAAGTAGAGTGTTTATAAAATGACTGAGAAGAGGCCCATCCAAACACAAATAAGCACTCTTGAGCATAATGCAGTTTTCCAAACAAGTTACGTAATACTCCTGAGGCCATGGTTTCAACCATTTTTTAAAATCATGTTCTATATATTTTTCCAGGTTATTTTTCCAGGTTTCCAAGTGCTATTAAGAAATTTTAAAAATCGTCTATTGTACCTTTAAGGACAACTAAAGGATGAGCTCTAGCTCAGTAATCCTGTTGCCTCCTGGATAAGAAGCATTGCACAGGTGGCGTTGTCAGCATGGTGTTTTCATCATGGACTCCATCTCGCCTACTCAGACATCTGCTGCCTTTGTCTGTGGGGAGGTGCTATCCACCATGTATGGCAAAATAGTGATAATGAAGCCTGGCTTGACCTTGTTCCTGTGGTTTGGCTGATTGAGAGAGCTCTGTGTTTCTTCCGTAAAGGAAGAAAGAATAGAGAGTATGTAACAGACTTTAGTATTCTTTAAAACTTATCAACCATAACTACCCACATGTAAAGTAGGTGTTTGGGAGATGAAACATAGCACCATTTTCCAAGTGAACTGCAAAGTGAAGCATGCCCTGCCTAAGAACACATGAACTGGACTGCTTTCAGCAGAGCCACGTACTCACAGTTCTGTATTTTTATTAGCAGTAAAGGTCTGGGTTTCTGTGGAACAAAATGGAAAGGATTGTGAACAAATTAGAGATACCAAGAAGATACCAATTCTTTCTATTCATGCCAAAACGTTTGAGGCCTCAGGTGCCTGAGAGCTGATCCACCACTGCTATTTTAGATTTCTATTACTGGATATACTCTCTGTTCTACTTACTTCTCTTTTTTTTTTCAGGGTGCATTGAGTTCTCTTCTAAAGACCCAAACATGTTGGGAAAAAAGACTGTTTTCGGGCAGGTCTGCATTAAAGGCTTTTATTATTTTTTTTAATTTAAGGCACTGATATATAGTAATGAAGTAGAAATTCTTTGTTGCTATACTTAATTATGTTTTGGAATATTTCTACTTTACTCCAGTATAATGTTCTGTCAACCTTACCTTTAATTTCACCACACCTTCGAAAGCACACTTCACCTAAAAGCTACTTTACTCAGAAAAAAACTTTTCAACTTGCAAGTTGGCTGCCAATATTCACCTCAAGGAGCTGACTAAAACAACTAACTAGTTCAAAGACAACAAATGACTCCTTTTTTTTTTTAACCTCATCACATCATTTGTTATTGTTATTGTTATTACTATTACGGTCACTCTCTGTTTCTGATGTAACTGCAACATTACATGTATCTAGATGAGAAAACATTTACTTTTCCATTGACGTAGTTGAGTAAATAACAATATTTCATTAACACACTATAGATGCTAAATGCTAACCAAAACCTAGCAAATACATCCAGTGCTGGCTTGAAATTGATCATTGAGTCATTTTAATGTACTTAAATTGATTGTGTATACATTGTATGGCTTAGAAATCCTGTCAGAAATCTTGTAAGCATAAAATCCTGTCAGAAATCATGTAAACATAGCTTGTGTAAGCCAGCTGTCTTTTTTTAGCCCCACTGAAGACTGCATTGAAGTGGGTGAAGTATGCTAAGGCAAGTAAGTAACTTCTGAAGGAAGATGGCAGACTGGAATTTTTGGTTCATAATTTGTAAGAAAGCTGTTTGAGCATATGTCTAAAAAATATTTTTCCCCCTCTATTTTTCATACCCAAGTTGTTAATTTGGGACTTGAATACAAATAATATCAGAACTTTTTCTTGAGCAGCTTTCTCATGGGTTACTTTAGCGTTTACTATTTTACTCTTTGTAAAGCATCAATATATTCTGACATCTAATTTGCAGCATATGGTAACTATTTGACTTAGTGTCAAATTTACAAAAGTTACTTCAATCATAATTCCTGTAATCATATCTTTGTAAGTAGTTCATTTTATGTGAAACCTTCTTCGCCTTCTTCACAGCCTCTCTCACTTCTATCAAAGATAACTTTTCTTGCTATATTACTTTCATAAAAATATATTACTGTTGAAATTTGCCAAATATTATTTAATATCTTAATATGAAATAATATTCTTTAATAATTTATTGATTGTGTTTAATATTCTTTAATAAATTATCTCTCAGCAGAGTTGCCTCTCTGATGTAAGCTTGCACCAAATATGAGCCATTTCTATGCAAAAAGGTTCTCTTTGAATCAGTCCAGCCTTAATTGAGCCCATAGCCGATGCTCTGGGACTCCGCTATTATAAATGCTGATGCCATCGGCAGGTTTCCCCACCTCTGCTCCAAATTAAACCTTAGAGAGAGACAGAAATGAGAGAGAAAGGGCAATCACAGGGCAGAGATTTTCCCTGGCCTATGCAGCACTGATTTGATTAGAATTGAGCCACTTCATTAACCGGTTCTGTGAGGGACAACTCAGAACAACAATGAACATTAATGAACCCTAGATTTTATTCTTATAACATCAGGGTACAATATGAGGTCTCAAGATGTAGAGTCAGCTTCTGGTCTCTCTTATATCACGATCAGACTCATCAGCCCAAGGGACACTAGTCGTAAGCACACAGAAACCTATCAGAACATAATATCTTATATATTCTCTAGGAAGAAACATTGCCACTATGGGGGCATTACTGGCAATACACTTAAATAAAATGAGTACTGTACATTGACAACCATGCTTAAAGGTGTAATGACCAATATCTTTTTTAATTTTCTATTACAAAAATTTCATTTATATTCCTCTTGTGTGCCATGCCAAGGGCCCCTTAATAAAGAGCCCTTTATGTTGACTGCCCAGCAAAGCAACCAGTTTGGAATCTAGTACTAAACAGCAAGCATCGCTAGATACTGTACTACTGTGGTTGGAAAAAACACAATCTGTTGCAAAAAATATGCCAAAAGAAATAAAATAAAGTTCATGTTGCATGTCCAAATTGCACGTCCAAGACAAAGAAACCTGCTGGCTGCAAAGAAGAAGAATTTGGTAAACCATTTGGATCAATAACTGCAGTAACAAATCAGTATGTGTGTAAGTGTTTTGCATGTTTATAGCTAAATTTATTAAGATTTGCCAAGTAGAATGAGATAAGTGCTTGGGAGCACTACATACAGCTTGTGATCAGCTTGCACGCCTAAAAAAGATAAACTTTCAAACTCAGTATCTGTGGTGTGTCAGTATTTTGCACATTTATATCTAATTTTGTTGTAACTGGTCAAGTGGAATATGATGATGGAAAGTTTGTTAGCTAGCTACCAAACTAATGTGGATGAACTGTCAGCTAAATGTCAGCACACTTACAGTGCAAGCAACAAATAGAAGCTACAACAAAAAGATGAACATGGGGTGCGAGAGGCACAGCAAGTCAAGTTGATTCTTTATTTGTCACATACAGAGAGTTCCTTTGATCCATCCATTTTCTGAACTGCTTATCCTAGACAGGGTCATGGGGAGCACCCTGGATGTGGTGCCAACCCATTGCAGGGCACAATCGCACACACACCCATTCACACACTATGGACAATTTAGAGATGCCAATCAGCCTACAACAAATGTCTTTGGACTAGGGGAGGAAACCAGAGAACTCAGGGGAAACCCCCAAAGCACAGGGAGAACATGCAAACTCCACACACAGGGCAGAGTTTGGAATGGAACCCCCAACCCTGAAGGTGCAAGGCAAACATGCTAACCACTAAGCCACCATGCCTCCCATACAAAGACTTATACAGTGTATAATAACATTGCAAAGAGCAAAGACACATAAGACACTGCAGGACAGTACAGTGCAGGGGAAAAAATATCTTAGTACAGAATGCACATTGGAATATGCAAGTGCATCTGATATGTGCTAAACACATTATGTACTGTATATGAATATACTGATTTGGTGTGTGTGATATGTGTACTGTTGGAATGAATATGTTAGAACAGTCCCAGTCCACGTAGGTGCAGCTCGGTGTGTGAGTGTGTATCCATGAAATTGAGATAAAAGAAGTTAGGCCTAATCAGAGGACCGATTCAGAGCCTTAATCACTTGGGAAAAGCAGCTCCACCTGCGACACTCCATGTTGGCTCTCATGCTGCGGTAGCATTTGCCTGAGCACTGTAATGAGAAGAGGCTGTGTATAAGGTGATTAGAGTCCTTGATAGTCCTCCTAGCCTTCTCTCTGCATCGCCGGATGTAGATGTCCTGCAGGTCTGGCAAATGTTCACCATTGGTACGCTTGGCTAATTACACCACCTTTTTCAGGGCTTTACGGTCCCGACAGGTGGTTTTTCCATATCACACAGTGATGTGGCCTGTCAGGATTCTTCCAATGCTGCTCCTGTATAAGGTAGGTAAGGAGGTGAGAGGGAAATCTGAACTTTCTCAGTCCGCAGAAATAGTAAAGGTGTTGTTGCACTTTCTTCACCACCATCTCAGTGTGTGCTGACCAAGTCCTCGGAGGTCTGAGCTCACAGATATTTGATGTGTGGGACTCCACAGGGGTCCCATTAATTGAGAGTGTGCTGTAGCTTCTCCTGCACTTCTTCCCAAATTCGACCACCAGCTCCTTCATCTTTGCCAGCTTTTGTTGAGCTGACACCACTGTGCAAGGTTTTCAACCTCCTCCCGATAGGCCTGTTTGTTGTTGTTGGAGATCAGTCCTACCATTATGAGCAAACTTGACGATTAGGTTGGAGTCATCCAAATCAACAAAGGAATGGCTTAACCAAAAGAAGATGTTTTTGAATGGCCTAGCCAGAGGCCAGACCAGAATCCAACTAAAAGTCTGTGGGGCGACATGAAGAGGGCTGTGCACAGGAGATGCCCTTACAATCTGATGGATCTAGAATGATTTTGCAAGAAAGACTGGGGAAATATTGTCAAGTCAAGATGTGCCACACTGATAGACTCTTACCCAAAAAGACTAAGTGGTGTAATAACATCCAAAGGTGCTTCAAAAAAGTATTAGTTAAGGGGTGTGCACACTTATGCAACCAGGTTATTGTACGTTTTTTATTTTTCCTATTATTCCCTAAAATGTTTCTTATTGTTTTTCACTTAATTTTTATATGTTGCACGTTGAGGCTGGAAAAAGCTCTGACATGATTTATCTTGGTTTCATTTTTTTACATCACAAAAACCTGCCATTTTAACAGGGGTGTGTAGACCTTTTATATCCAATGTATGCAGTGTTTATATAGGCCTGAAGAAACAGAAGAGCTGACCTTGAAAGCTTGAGAAAGTATTATGCAATGTCACCATTTAAAAATGAAGAAATTTAACAGAGAGACTTATCACTTGTTTTGTACGTTTTCCCGAACTATAAAACAATTTGTTAAATATATAGGAACAACATGAAAAAATATTTAAATGTTGGAATGGAGCAAGCAGGTTATTTACATTATTTGATTGTATATTTAGAAGTGTTGTGATAGCTAGTTACTACTTCAATCTGGTCAGGGTCTTGGTGGATCTGGAACCTATCCAGAGAATACTGGGCGTGAGGCGGAAATACACCCTGGATGGGATGCCAGTCCATCGCAGGGTGCTATGCACACACATTCACACCTAGGGGAAGTTTAGTGAATTTAGTTTTTTAGTTCATTCGGCCGTAGTTTAAAAATAAATAAATAAATAAATAAATAAATAAATAAATAAATAAAAAGTTTATATTTGAACAGCAAGGGGTAAAAATGTACCCTTTGCACCCTTCCATAAAATCGCCTGTGTTGATATGTTGCTAAAGTGTCATTAATATGAGAAGCTGACCAGCTGCTTCTGCTGCCCGTCATGCTTTGCTGTGATATATTTGGCTTCACACGCCCCATAAATGTTTCCCACCTACATTTGCATCCCTTGTTTTCCTGTCATCTTGCCAGGAGGTATGCTGAAAACATGGTTTAAGGTTAAATGCGTCTCGCAGGGAGACCCACAGGGACGGGCTGCCAAGCAGTGAATCGACTGCAGCTGATGGAAACTTTCCTGAGACCACCGTGCTGTGACAGACAGAAATGAGCACCACAGGTCCACTGTGGCTCAATCCAGCAGGAAAGCTATTTAACTCTTAATTACCAAATGGGCCAGTCCTACCTATACTAGCTTCTGAGAAAACCTGCTCTTAATCTATCCACCATGCCACATCCTAGATCGCTGGGTTCGGATAAGCCTGGGGGACCGTGCATAGGTCAAATACGTTATCAAGCACATAGGATTTAGTATTCTGCCATAATTTAAAAAATAATAAGAATGATGACTAAGCATTTGATAGGCAATTGAAAACAGAACAGTGGAATTACTGACAAATTGAGATTTGAGTCATGCCTGCTGCTTCTAAGAAAGTAAACAGATTTTCTAGGAAAGAAATGCCAATAAAAATAATGGATCTGGAAAGGTCACTCTTTCACACATAGTAGCAAGTTAAATCATCATCTCTCTTTGTTTCTATACAAGTGTGTGAGAGTAACCCAAAGTAACCCACATAATGAATTTCTTTGCCAAGAGGCATATGTAATTGATATGTTTTAAAATGAATTACAGTACGTGAAGCTGAAGGTGGACAAGGGAGTGTGCTTTTTTTTATTCAGTGCATGTCTACAATCTGATATCTTTTGGTTTTCTATCATTTTAATAAATGATATCTGTAAGAGTAATTTTAGTAAAATGGTAAGGAATAAAATAAATTTTACTGCGTTTCATTTTTCCATTATATTTTATAATGACTAAGTCCCAAATATAATTGCAATGCACATATATCCTATATATACAGTCAGGTCCGGAAGTATTTGGACAATGACTGAGTTTTTGTGATTTTGCCTTTATACACCACCACAATGGAGTTGAAATAAAACAATCAAGATGTGATCGAAGTGTAGACTTTTTTAAGAGGTTCCACAAAAATATGGCATTTACCATTTAGGAATTACAGCCATTTTCAGCAAAGTACCTCCATTTTCAGGGGCTCAAAGGTATTTGTGTCACAAAGTGACATAATTGTAAATATAACCATAATTTTAATACTCAGATGAAAATCCTTTGCAGTCAATGACTGCCTGAAGTCTGGAGCCCATGTTCTCAGAACTCAAATTCTGAGTTTCCTCCCTGGAGATACTTTGCCAGGCTTCACTGCAGCCACCTTCAGTTGCTGCTTGTTTGTGGGTCTTTCTGCCTTCAGCCTTGTCTTCAGTAAGTGAAAAGCAGCTCTATTGGGTTGAGATCAGGCAACTGACTTGGCCATTGAAGAATATTCCATTTCTTTCCCTTCAAAAAGTCTTGAGTTGCTTTCGCAGTATGTTTAGGGTCATTATCCACCTGCACTGTGAAGCAGCGTCCTATCAGTTTTGTAGCATTTGGCTGAATGTGAGCAGAGAGTATAGCCCCATACACCTCCGAATTCATCTTGCTACTTCTGTCAGCAGTCACATCATCAATAAACACCAGTGAGCCCGTTCCATTGGCAGCCATACATGCCCATGCCATAACACTTCCTCCACCATGTTTGACACATTATGTGGTATACTTTGGATCATGAGCTGTTCCTTTCTTTCGCCATACTTTCTCTTCCCATCATTCTGGTACAAGTTAATCTTGGTTTCATCAGTCCAAAGAATCTTATTCCAGAACATGGGAGGCTTTTTTAGATGTTTTCTGGCAAATACTAATCTGGCTTTCCTGTTCTTGAATGTTACCAGTGGTTTGCACCTTGTTGTAAACCCTCTGTATTTACATTCATGAAGGCGTCTCTTGATTTTAGATTTTGACAATGATACGCCTACCTTCTCCAGAGTATTCTTAACTTCTGTTGATGTTGGGAAGAGGTTTTTCTTCACCAAGGAAAGGAATCTGCGATCATCCACTTTAGTTGTCTTCCGTGGTCTTCCAGGCCTTTCGATGTTGTTGAGCTCACCAGTGCTTTCTTTCTTTTTAAGAATGTACCCAACTGTTGATTTGGCCACACCTAAGGTTCTTGCTATCTCTCTTATAGATTTATGTTGTTTTTTTCAGCCTAATGATGGCCTCCTTCACTTGCATTGAGATCTCCTTGGACTTCATATTGGTAGCTCCAGTCGAACAGCTGCCAAATGCCAACTCAATACCTGATATCAACTCCAGACCTTTTATCTGCTTCATTTATCTTGAAGTAATGAGGGAATGGACCACACCTGGTCAATTAACTTCTAGTCAGTCAATTGTCCAAATACCTTTGAGGTCCTGAAAATGGAGGTACTTTGTTTAAAATGGCTGTAATTCCTAAATGGTAAATGCCATATTTTAAAGGAACCTCTTAAAATAAAGCTGAAAGTCTACACTTCGATCACATCTTGATTATTTTATTTCAAATCCATTGTGGTGGTGTATAAAGGCAAAATCACAAAAACTCTGTCATTGTCCAAATACGTCTGGACCTAACTGTCCTATGTATGTCTTATGTAGTGAGCTAATTAAAATAATTTGTGTGTGGAGCTGAAAAGGATGGGTAACTCTGGGTAAATAAATAAAATCGGGAAGAAATACACCCTGAATGAGATGCCAGTCCATCACAGGGCACTTGTTTACACTGAGTCCTTTCATCAGAGCTCCAACTGGATCTAGCTCATGGATTTTCCTGATCTTGGTCTTTCAAGCCTGATTCAAAACCAATAGCAGCCAGATGCTTTTAGCTTGTGTACTTTGTGCTATGCTCTGTTTTTCAGACTGTCGACAATGTTCTTGTTGATGGTGAGGAAATGTGTCCTGCTCTTACACCTTGGCTCTCTATTTGTGCTGATCAACTATTCTCTGCGGTCTGATTCCCCTAAAAAAAACTGTCCTGCATCTCAGCATTGCAATGTACCTGTGGTTGCTTAGCACAACACTCTAAGTGACTCTGGAGTGCCACTCTGGGGTGACTTTTTGCACACTGGCTCTGTGGTATCTGGCATCCATCAAAGATCACGACTGGCAAACCATGCCATTTTTTGTTTTGTTTTAAATTGCTGTTACTGTGTTTTTAAAAAAACTGGTCTGTTTAGAGTAACAGAGGATGCCTTTTAGGGGTTGACGTTTTTCACCCCTGAGCTTTACACGCTGTATCCATGGCTACAAAGTAAGACAAATGCTGTATGATCTCCAAACAAAAGAATCTGTAATTGGAAGCATAAAAGAAAAAAAAAAGCTATAGCTCCCCTTTTTATCCAGCTGTTCAGTCAAGCTGTAGGCCAGTGCAAGTGAACTCATACCAATCAGCCATTCCTGAATGAAAGCACTTTTTATTTGAAACCTTTATCAGTGAACTTTTCTTCCTGAATAGGATTGTGGTCAGGAAAATATTAGGATTCTCTCACGCTCAAAAGTCGCTAAGAATGAGTTCCATACGTTGTTTACATTCCAAAACTAATTTCAATTTAAGACTTTACGGGGGACTCTGCAAAGCACTGTAGATCCATTTGCACGGATGTATTTTCTTGCTTGAATCTTTATCCATAGCCAGGAAACAGGCAGACATGCACAACAAAGGTAAATCCATAATCAGAAATCAAGTAAACAAGTTAAAGGCAGAAACAGTAAACAATAAACACTACCATGACTGACCCGAAATAAGGAACAGGATCTGTGATTAGTCCTGAGAGTGAAGTAGGGGCCATGAGAGATAGATGGTGAGGAGTAGAGCTTGAATCTGATGCTGGAGAAAAAAGCAAGTCCTGGGACTGATACTGAATTATTGACTGAGGCTGACTCTGGGGAGAAAACAGAGCCATTGAGCAAAACAATGGAAACAATGGTCTTCAAATTTGTGTCGCAAACATGCAAGACTTCCCAAGGAACAATGGGAAAACAAGGGTCTTCAATAGAAAAGATTTATGAACCCCATAAGACTAATTATAAGGGGCATGAGTATTAGCAAAAACTGAAAACAATAACCAAGTACAGGAGGCAGAAAACCAAGAGGGCCCAAAAAATAAACAGGATATGGGCAATTCTGTAACATCTAGAAGGTCTGTTCAAGGACTCAAGGTCTTAGGATTTCATGTCAGAGAAAAGGAAAAACCAAATCTCACAATGGAATGACATATATTTTGTATTGCTGGCTTATGGGATTTTGTTTAGCAGGTTTTTTGGCTGCCTGAACCAGTCATAGTAGTAACAACAGATCTGTAATTACACCATATATTGATCATAATTGATCAAATCACTAAAACTGTGTTGAAGTTTTTGATGAATCCCATTCCCAGTATTATGCTCTGGAAAGGAGCGTGATCCCAACAGTCAACAAGATTGGGAAGGGCACTGAGATCCATAACCTGCTACTCTCCTGCTAGATAGAACCAACCCTGGGGAATCAGGCCTCCTTCTTGATAATCGATATACCAATATTGATTTATTGTATATAAAAAATAAAAAAGCAGAAATGATGCTGTGCATAAATAATTGGTCTCACTCTTTGGTGAATATCTAAAGAAAAAAGCCTGATGTACCATGGAAAGGAAAGAAATAAAAAAATCCTTTAATATAAATAATTTAATAATCAGAAATGATTAAACTATAATTATAATTATGTTACTTATAATTATTAAAATGAATGTCTTTGCAGCATGTTCTTATTTGGCCTTAAATGCCCTATCTGCATGGCCTCAGAGTGCCTATAAAACTTTCATTCCGTGTGTTGAAACAGTTAGAATGGGGCATGTTAAGGGGTTTGATTTAATTTCACTGAATTTCATTCAGAAGTGTTAGAAGTGTTAGTGTTAAGCTTATTTTCAATTATGGAGATATTCTCACTGACAACTTCTCCTAAAGTGGCTGACTTTTTCCAAAGAGTCTGATATTCTAGATGGTCTAGTCTAGATTTGGTTTTGGAGTGAACCTATAATACCTCCAGCACCAATGATTTTGGAGAGTCGCATGTTTTCCCCAAGGTAGTTGATGTGTCTCAATGTAGGGCTTATGTCTAAATATTTTAAGTTTATGCATGTGTCATGACACGCCAGACAGTTTACAGCTAGCTAATATCAGGCTAAGACGTTCCCCAAATGGCTCACGGAGCATGTACACTTTTCTGGCAACAAGCTTCAGAATCTTGAAAACTAACTTTCCAGTAAAAACTCACTTTTGAACACTGACACACAATAGACTTTTTTGTAGCAAGATAAAATAATTGGATTAAACTCGATTGTTTTAAAGTTTTAGTGACAAGTAAATATGGTTAGCCACTGGCAATGTCATTCCAGTGGCCTCTTCTTGTGAAAGTAGCTGGTTCTTAACCTAGTATAGTGACAAAAAGTGTCAGACTCGTTAGCAAAACTAGATGTTGGGTTCAGGAGACTAAGAGCTGGCTAACTTGCTGTTATATAACCGGCAAATGATGCTTATGGGAAGGGAAATTCTTTGTACTGGATGCAAATTTAGGCTCTGCCCTTTGTGCCAGATGAATAATCAATGTTTTTTTATTTTTACACAAGAAATATATAAAATAAAAATAAGAGCATCTCAGACTGTGGTTAAGGATGTCCCTATAAAACATTTGAAATAAAGTAAAATTTCCCAGTATTAATACATTCTTGTAACACAATGCAGTAAGCTAGGCAGGAAGAGACTGAGCATTTAAAAGCAGATATAATTGTTTTTTTGTTTTGTTTTGTTTTGTTTTTTGCAAGAATGGATGACTCCTACATAATAAATGAACAATGTGGCTCAGTAAAGTTTAGTGGGATAATCATGACAATTAATTTAGAGTTGAAATTACACTTGGTGGACTATCTGGTCAGGGTCTTTGGTGGAAATTAGACTTGGTGAACTCTGTAATAACGTTTAAAATACAGCAGAAGCAATTATCATTATACCCATCAGCATGTTCAATGCCAGTTCCTTTTAACATGCTGGGAACAATCCTAACCTTTAGGGAGAAAGCAACAAAAAAAGTGACCAATAGACAGAACACACAGCTACACAAGACAAAATGACATCTAGAGTTACTGGCTGCGTTCTGCTATATAATCCCATGAATTACATTCAAGGCTGTTGGTCTTAGCTGTGTTTCCAAATCATTGTACCTCAGTTGGAACACAATGTTCTGCTTCTGAGGGCTCACATCTGCAAAGCACGATAACATTTCAAATAGCATTTAAAGTTCAGTTACTGCTCGGCAGGTCAAGCATTTCCGGGTTGCAAATAACCTCTCCCTACATCAGTTATAGCTCTATTTTGTGACACACATGCACACTGCCATAAACTCAGTTACTACTTTGGGCATACAATTTATTTCCATCACAACAGTGCTGTTACCAGGCAGGTCAGTTATTCACATTTATGCCTCACATGCAAATGGCCTGTCACTGAATCAATACAGATTCAAACATGTGCGTCCACACACACACACACACACACACACAAACAACCCTTAAGGTCAAGGGCTTCATTCATCATGCATCTGTGGTTAGCTTGCAAAATAAAGCTATTGAGAGTGTAAAACCGCAGTGTTTTTTTCCATAACATAGACACCTATTTCGTTACACTGACTTTCTCAAATCAAAATGCAATCATTTGATATTAATTTGAGAAGAAATGGGGATGACATTGATTTATTACTCATCATGGTGAGCAATTATGTTTTAATTGCTCATCTTGAACTTCCCTTTGAGACAGTCTAATTAAAATTCAAACAAATAGATAAACACATTGAGTGCCATTTGAAACTGAGTATATCATTCGGGCACACAGGTTACCAGAAGCACATTAGATGGGAAAGATTCTAAATTCTGTCTGTCTCCAAAAGGGCTTCTACTTGGAAGCCTGTTCTGAAGGGGAAACACTCTGTTGTAGGGTTTTTGCATAGGACCTTTAAGAGTTCCCCCTTATGAATAAGCCAAAGAACCCTTAAACGGTTGAGATTTAACCTTTTTTTCTAAGCATGAAGAGTCCTTTCTGCTAAATATAAGGTGACAAATAAATGCCAAATGAAAACATTTGGTAAATAACTCAACCTCAGTTTCAACAATATTTACAAATTTCGACAACACTATGATTTTTTAAGAAGCAGCACACTACTGTAATTGAGTAGAATATGTTATAACTCACTGAGGTCTGTGATGTCACCCTCACCATGAAAGATCATGTCTTATATATTGCTTAATAATTAAGGAATTATTTGGCTGCTTGTCACAGTGACCAATGACTTTCCAGGAAAAAAAGTCACCATTGCAAATCCACTTGCAGCTTGACAGTTTAGCGGTGAAAAACTATTTTTATTATTTTGGCTGCATTACAAACACTCTGATGTTAGTGGAAGTTAGTTACACTATATACTGGAGTACAACAGCTCGTAAACAAGACCTTACGGCCAATCACTCACTTTGTTATTCAGTTTCTACACCAATAAGACGTCTGATCACTGAGCAACAGGTTTGTAACCAAAAGATGTAAACTAGCAGTAATGTAGTAGTAGTAGTAGTAGTAATAGTAGTGGGCTATCCAAATATTTTTGCATTTTTATTGATTTAGCTTTTTATATGGTCACGTGACACAAATCAAACTACATTATATAGCCAAAGGTTTGTGGACACCTGACAATAACATCCATATGTGGTTCTTCCCCAAACTGTTGCCACAAAGATGGAAGTACACAATTGTACAGGATGTCTTAGTACATTGTAGCATTACGATTTTCCTTCACTGGAACTAATGAGTCTGTGCACAAAGCGAGGTCCATGAAGACATGGTTTGCCAAGGCTGGAGTGAAAGAACTCGAGTGGCCTACACAGAGCCCTGACCTCAACCCCACTGAACACCTTTGGGATGAATTGGAAAGCCAACTGCACCCCAGGCCTCCTCACCCAACATCGGTGCCTGACTTCAGTAATGCTCTTGTGGCTGAATGAGCAAATCCCTACAGCCACTCTCTAAAATCTACCTGAAAGCCTTCTCAGAAGAGTGGGGGTTATTATAACAACAAAGCGGGACTAAATCTGGAATGGGATTTTCAAAAAGCACATATGAGTGTGATGGTCAGGTATCCACAAAGTTTTGGCCCTATAGTGTATTTATGATATAAAACTCCACTATATAAAGATCTATTAGAAATATATGCTTTGTTATTGTCTGTTAAACCTATGTACCAAAACTGGCAAAAATAGGGATCTGAAAAATAAGGATCCTGGACTATAATGCATCCTTTTCACACTTGTCCAAACACAGTATCTTCAGTATGTCACTTAGAAGTGAGAACATTCCTGATTTTATTCTTCTTGACTCTGTGATACCTGCTCTAAGATGTTTTGGCAGCCATCAACTACTCAAGTTAGAAAACACTTCGTTTTCTTTGATGTCTGTTCAAAGACGTCACCTGAACTGACGTCTCTGCAAAAAGCGTTGTTGCTGTCTGCTGAGATTATCAGTTCTTTACCCAACAGATGAACTTGTGCACCAGGTACAATTTGTTAAAAGAGAATGGTGAACTGTACTGTCACCCTCAATAAAACATAAAATATAATAGATGGCATTTACAAAATAGCACTTTCCTTTGGTTCTCCTAGATCCCAATAAATCACAGCATTTTGTACATCTACACACACACACACACACAATTCTTGAAAACCACAAAGTAACAGGATGATTATAAATACTGCTTTAGGACAGGCAAAGCAGGCAATTGCCCGGGGGTCCAAGCACTGCCAGGTCCTCCACGGAAATGTCCTCCCAGTGAACACTGCAATTTCAGCATAATAATAGCTAATAATTGGTAAATATTAGCAAAGGTGCTGTTTTGGCCTGAGTGATAATTGTGTAATGATAGTTTAAACAGTCTGAGAGGGATCCGATTTAAACTGTGTCTATTTTGCAACCCGGCAAAATATAACATTTATTTTTTGCCTGGAGCACTCATTGTTCCCAGAATCACCTTATACTGTAACCAACCCTGCTAAAAAAAAAAAAAAAAAAAAAAAGTCAGCTTGGACTGACCAGCCACAAGCTGAAACCACAGGCAGAGCTGGTCAAACTGGTAGACCATCTTTTGCCAGCTGGTAAGTCTTTTCCAGCTTACTAATTTACTAATTACTTGATCAATAAATGTTTGGGATTTTGTAATTGCCTTGCTGTTGTGTTATGTTCTTAAAAACAACTTCTCTACAATGTAGCATTAGTAGTGGCAATTCAGAAACTCTTTCCTTTCTACCAGCACTAGCCAGCTGGCAAAGAAGGTCTACCAGCTTGACCAGCTCAGACTGTGTTTTGGCAGTTGGTGGCTGGTCAGACTGCACCGGATTTTTCAACAAAACAATTGTTTACAGCCAAAAAGTAACAGGATGATTATAAATAATGAAACCAGAGATGTATCTTCAGAAAAAGCAAAGCAGGCAGTTACCTAGGGGTCCAAGCACTGGGGTCCTCCAATAGCTAATCACTTAGGTTCAAGGAAGTGTCGAATGTTTAAATGCAGGAACCCCTCCTATGTACAATGCCATCTCAGCATGATAGTAAAGTATTTGCGCTTATGTAATAGTTGTGGAATGACAGTTGAAAGGGTCAGACAGGCACATTTTTTGCCTGGAGCATTCACAATCCCCATAATCATATCAAACTGCAACCTAAAGATTGAAAGCTTGTTTCCTTTCTTCACATTTAAAGTCCAACTGCACTTTATTCTATATCATGTATATCCTACAGCCCCAAAGATTACACAATTAAAAGAAGAACTTCCAGTTCCTATCGAAGTGCTGCTTGGGGTAGGAAAGTTACAACAGCACCACCAAGTGGTCGTCCACCTCAAAGTGCTTTATTGCAAATAATAAAGTTATGCATATAAAACACGTAGGTATGGAGTAGTATAAACAAATAAAGGTGTGTAGGTACCTGGTGAATGGAAATGTATCTATATGTATAGGCTAATTAATATTGTAATACCTGTAATTGGCACTCTTTTATTGCTTTGTTTTAATGCAGAGTTTTGTTTTGTTTTAGACTAACATTAGTTCAAAAGATATTACAGCATGATATTTTGCTTAGTGACTGATTGTTATAGCTTAACAGCACACTTATAGCCTATAGAAATATAAAGCCTAATATTTGAGTTGTTCAGAGGAGTTAAAATTTTATACACACACACACACACACACACACACACACACATACACACACATAAGCAGCTTTATTGAACATTACCTCTTCCACGGTGAGTGGCATGCATATTCTGTATTCCTTCATCAACATCCTCCTCCTGCTGTAAGTGTGTGAGCGAGGTTGGATTTGAGTTCAATGCCACAGCTTATCTGCACTGCTGAGGTGAAGCATTTGTCGGTGGAAACATAAGAAAATCAGAAATATCTGTGTTCCCCAGGCTGGAGATGATTATCGGACGATCTCTTCATCAGATCACAGGCGGGCTGAAACACGGTCAGGAGAAGAGAATATTGTTTAAAGACTGCAGCGAAAAGAACAAAGTACAGCTCCACAAAGTACAGCTTATTACTGCTTTAAAGCTCTTTCAACTCAGACCAGTGTTCTTGCACTCCACTCTCACAGCTCACCTGTCCCGTTCTGGATACGGCCAAGGTTTTGAGCAAAATGTCAGCGAAGACGGAATCAATTTGCATTGGTTTCTCGCCAGTAATCAAACACTCAGACTTTTGTGTGTTGATCGTCCGGACTGGTGGAAATGTAAACGCTGTGCTGTGAGCGGTTGTCAGCGCTGTGTCAGGATGCTCCGCGTCTGATGTGCCTGTGAGAGAGAGTGTAACTGCAGCGCGCTGCTCAGCGGAGTGCAGAGACTACAGCAACCAGCAGGCGGCGCCAAACCGCTCCTTTACACTGGTTACATACACTCTTCTCAAATACAACAACAATAATAATAATAATAGTGGTTATTATTATTATTATTATTATTATTTAATACTATTTATTAATATTGTATTATTTATTAATTATTATTTATGATTATTTTTATACTAATAAACATTTTAATTATCAGTTATTATTTAATAATTAATAATAATAATTGTTAAAATTGTGTTTATTATTATTACTATTATTTAATAATTAATAATAATAATTGTTATTAATATTGTATTATTTAGTAATCATTATTATTTATGGTTATTATTTGTAATATTAATAATTATAATAATTATAATAATAATTAATAATATCAAAGATTTTTATTTATGTTAATAAATTAATAAATTATTATTAATACTATTAATAATAATAATAATTTTATTTATGATTATTATTTATACTAATAAACATTTTTACATTATTATTTATTATTTACTAATTAATAATAATAATTGTTGAAATTGTGTTTATTATTATTACTACTACTACAATTTAATAATTAATAAGAATTTTTATTAATAATTTATTATTTATTAATCATTATTATTTATGATTATTATTTGTAATAATAATAATAATAATAATAATAATAATTGTTATTATTATTATTATTATTATTATTATTATTAACTCAATCAGTCACTTTCAATAACCGCATTATCTTGGTCTGGGTCGCAGTGGATCTGGAGTCTATCCCAGGAACACTGGACACAAAGCAGGAATACACCCTGGATGGGATGCCAGTCCATCACAGGGCACCATGCACACACACATATCACACACACATTCACACCTAGGGGAAATTTAGCGCAGCCATTAATCCACCTACTGGCAGGTTTTTGGGAGACGGGAGGAAACCAGCACACCTGGAGGAAACCCACACAAACACATGCACTCGACAGACAGCTATATTAATACTAATAATCATCATCATCATCATCATAGTAATAATCTTTACTTATATAGCACCTTTCCTACATTTAAAATGCAGTACAAAGTGCTTTACAGTGTAAAAAATACTCCCCAGCAAAATAATCAAAAAAGAGACTCAAAAACAACAGTTAAAAATGCCAATAATAATAATAATAATAATAATAATAATAGCAGTGACAGCAAGAAGGAAACAACAATATAAAGTATAAAACTAATATAATTTTTTTTAAAGTGTTTAAAAATAGAATAAAAGTACAATAATTAAATAATATATTGGTAATTTAAAAGTAACATATTTTACATAAGGCAAATAATAAAAACTAGTTAAAAGCTAAAGTAAATAAAATGATTTTAGCTTTTTTTTTAAATCAGCAAAATGCAACATTCTAAAAAAATGGCAAAATGCCTCTGAGGTGGTAACAGCTAAGATACAGTAGATAGATAGATAGATAGATAGATAGATAGATAGATAGATAGACAGATAGATTACATTCTAGCATAATGTACACATACAATTTGTTATATAATACTACATTAGACTACAATTTATTGTATTGATATTGTCTGTACTATAGTAGTTTGCTCTGTCACTACATTTGAGGAAGTTAAGAAAAAGGAACCAATGGCCATGCCAAACTGAATGTGTGCAGACACACAGATTTCTGTTTTTACATGTCCAGTACTGCAGCTTGCATTAGATGTTAGTCAGCCACTGTTATGGCTGTATTATGGACATAAACAAAATGTGTTCATTATTAATTGCAGTCCATATGAATGAATAATAAAACCACAGCTCTCATGGCGTAGACACACAGCATTTTGTGTTCTGTCCTGGGGTGGTTTTAGATTTGTTGACAGGAAGCCAACACATTTTTATAACACAGTAGCTAGTGGATATCCATTTTTACTTAGGAAGACAAAGCCATTCTATCATTTGAACACCAGTCTGATATTAATGATGTTCCCATCTGTGAAAAAGGACACACGTAATCTGGGGTGGCTCTTTTTTTTTTTTGGCACTCACATTAGTTTATTTGGTGTTAATAAATGTCTTAAGGCGGATTATTTGGACTTTTGTAGAACCAAGCGCAATGGCACCGTCATAAGAATGACAGGATGGTATGAAGACTGGGCTGGGGCTGATTTCTTTCTAGCCCAGACTGTAGATTCATGCAGGCTGTAGATTCAGTGACAGTCGTGTTCAGGTGATTATACAGAGTAAAATGCTGCCCAGGTGCAATCTCCACTGCGACTAATTTTAAGCATACTTTGCTGACACGTCTGTAACACATCATCAACACTGATTGAGAAGACACGTGAAACACAGTCGCAGGTATAATGAATGTGAAAGAGATGGATTATCTTCTCTATCATCTGTAAGTTCAGTGTTTTTAGTCTGAAGGAAATGGTTACAGGTTTTCTGTTTAGCATCTTTGGTATTCAGAAGAAACCTAGCATGAACCCAGTAGGGCGTTATAAACTTGAAACACTTAAAAATAATTATTAGACATCATGAATGGAGCCACCTGTCTAACTTATTATGCCATCAATGAGACCTCATGACATAAGGCATTGTTCAATGCTAATCGTTTCTTTGCCAAGCTTTAGACCTTTTTTTCCCCCCTCTCAGGTCATGTGACATGCATGGACACTATAGATACATAGCCTTCCCAACTAATAATCATAACCATAATGAGACTGCTCATAATGAGAGGTTAATTTCTGGACAGTTTTCACTCATAGACTCTTGGGCCCCATGTTTACATTTCCTTCATTTCCCATACCATCACAATTAGGTTAAATTTAAACACCCTTTATGTTGTTTATAACCGTATAGGAGTGTATAAATTCACAAATGACAGTTTATATATATTCATGTTGGTAATGAAACGTGTAGTGGGTTAAGAAAGGCCAGGAGCTGCATTTAGGCTGTGTCAGTGTGGTAGAAAGCTACATGACGGTAGCATTTCCAGGAAGCCGCGCGCAGTAAATATTTGACCATAATGCCGTGCGACAGGCTGACAAGTGGATTCAAGATGGCGTAGAAAGTGAAGCTAGGTAAGTGCAGACTTCCTCCGAGACCTTTTCTCTGCGCTCCTTTCACATTAGGAACAACGACTTGTTTGGGGTCGCTGGTGAAATTACAGATGTCAGGTATCTTAAAGTGTAATAAAAGCTAAATAAGCACTATGGTGAGCTGCAGTATGACTCGGTACACAATAAGGCCAGAACCGCAGCCCTACAAACTAGCTTGCTAACGTTAGCTAAGAGAGTTAGCGTCAGCTAGTTGGCTAAGCTTAGCTTGCTAGTTCACACGTTCTGTCACTTTGTACTTGCACATAACAGTTTTCAGTGTCAGGTCTGCAGTTGTTTACGGTGCACCGACTTCTCGGACATCGCGGACGGTCCAGGACATTGTGCCAGACATTGCGTAAACACGACTACGGGGGCGTTAGTCGCTCAAGGCCAGCTAGCGGTATTTTTCCCACCTGTTTTCCGGCTAATCCCGCCTCCCGCGCCGTGATTGGCTAACACTCTCTCGCCTACTTGGCTGTCATTGCGTAGTGTGGAACTCGGCGCGTGTGTTGACGATGTGCTAGCCAATTACATCACAAGAGGCGGGAGTTGTCTAAATATAGGTGTGGAAAAATAACGCAGCGAGCTAGCTCTCTAACAGGCGACATCACAGTTGGGTAAAGCAGAACTGGAGCCAAACGTCTGCTCAGCAAGCTTCAGTTTATTGTGCACTGCAGGAAATCCACGTTAATGAGTGGCTTAGAGCGACATCGTGTTCTTAATTTTGTGTCGTGCGCTTTGCTTTTGTGTGTCCCTTTACAATGAGGCTAGTTGTTGTTTTTCCTCGCCAGATGATGGGACATCTATTATTAACTGACCCGGAATCCAAATATAGGCCCTTTGTGTTTTTCTTAGTCTCCCTGTCGCCTTTTTTGGTATGTTCACCGTTAATTAACGCAAATCTGAAGTTTAAATAGCACGCAGGAGCTGGGAGATGTTCAGACTTGCCTTGCCTTTCATATCAGAGCCACACCATTGTTGTTGTTGTTGTTGTTTCAGGACTAAAGATGGTCCCTTCAAATAATGATCTTCATCTGCACTTTATATATTTTTAAATACATTTTACACGTCTCATACGTCCTGTATGTGATTAATGTTCCAGGCTTTGCATTAGAAACTTTAGGAAACAGTTCAGTTTATCAGAAGGCACAAAGAGCATTTTCTTTTATAGACGATGTACAGATGATCCACTCAAAGTTGGTTTATTACAGAAATTGGACTGATCCCGTGTGTTACTGGTTAGAACCGGATCGTTAAATAAAGTCCACGACAGTTCGAGACGAGTAAAAAAAAAAAGTAAATAAATAAATACAATAAATACACAGGATCGTGTACACTAATTAGGCAGAAACCAGTGCAAACTATTGTCTGTACGCGGTTTATAGACTCTACCGTATCATCCATGTGGGTCGAAAGGCACATAAAGAAAAGTGTAGTGGGAAAAAAAGTGGTAGCAGCACTGTAATGGTGTACCAAACAGAAACATGGGTGAAACTAACCCTCATAATGTTTCTTGTAAAAATCACTTTCTATCAAAGGGCACAGCAAACGGCGCGGCGCAGAATGGCATGGTAACAAATCCGAACATGGGAATATTCACGTCCCGGCCGAATCGAGTACCTGTGTCCCACATTGCTTTAAGACTCCACCGGATGCCTGGCTATCCCTAAAAATTCCATTAAAATGTACAACTGAAATCTTTACCAAAGTGTCTATATTGTTCATCACTTTTGGTGGAATTCAATATTATATCGAATCAAATGATCAAATATCTCACTGCAATATCGCGATGTTCGTATATTTAACGCATATTGTTTTCGGTGAACAGTGCATCCTGCATGAAAATCTCCTTTCTCATAGACACACATAATCTCATAGACACTTAAGAGAAGCTGTGTGTCTGAGAGAATCAAGTACACTGTGATTTAGTGGGACGAAAGACCAACACTCAAAGGACAACAGGCTTTTAATAGGTCGTTTTGAGCCACACCCGGAAGCACAGGCTTCACTGGGGGTCAGTGGAAGTGTGGGCAGGGGGGTTTGCATATATTTAAAAAAAAAAAAATCTCAATGTTTACTGGACAGTGTGTTCTTCGCTTGTCCTGCCTGGAAGCATGACTTCTCCTTCTGATGCTTGAGACATCTCTCAAAGATGCTAAAAACCTGTTGTTTATAAGTCTAACTAACTAGATGTCACTTCCTTCTTCAGCTTAGCTGCATGAAATGGCAGACACTAGGGCTGCACAATATCGAAGAAAAATACGATAACTTGTTAAATAATGTGATATTTGGTACGATAAGGCTACAAGTGTGTAAAATCAATATAAATTATGTTTATATATTTTAAAACCTGATATTTTTAAAACCAACATATTTGAACGTTTCATGTTCTTTTGAGCAAAGAAAGCATCGCTTTCTGCGTCGCCCTAAAACTTTGACTTTTCGTAACTTCTCGACGTGTTAAAATCATTCAGTTATCACGAGCCCATGCAATATACATATTGTGATATTTAGAAAAGTCGTTTTTATACTCATACATATGAGACGCGACTGATAATTAAACATTAATTTAATGCAAAACTCAGAGAAAAAAACTCCTTTCAGTTCATACATATCCATAACAGACAGTTCTCCATTATAAAAACCGACCAGTCGCCACTGCTGTGTCCATGTGCATCACTGTAGCCGTAGTGGCGGGTGATATGGTTGAAAAATGTATGATGGTATATAGAGCTGGGTGATATGGTGAAATATTACGTTATAGCTTAGTGTGTCTTTCAGTTTTAAAAGATTGATATTTATTGACTTTTTTTTGTGGGTGATCTTTGCTTTCTTACTGATCATTAGTGGTTCTAAAAATAAACAGAGCATTTTATTTTATATATATATATATATATATATATATATATGCATGCATAGGATGTTTTGTGTTGTTTATAGTAGGTGCTAATGTCTCCTCCAAACAAGCATGAAATGTTTCTGAAATTGCATCATTATTAATGCAAACCTATTTCTTTCTTTCTTTTTTTTTTAACATTGTGAAAGACCAACAAGGGAGCCAAACACCACACGGCAGGTTGCTCCACCGCCGCAAGTTTATTGCTCTTTAATTTTCTGAATGAAAATAAGCATTTTTGTTGATGAGTGTTTTATACACTTTTACATTTTCAAATGCTGAGCTGTTCTTTTGAGGATCAAAGCCCCTGGCTTCCCAGTTTGTTAAAAAATGTGGGGGGGAAAACCCTTTGTGAGAGTAAGTTGTATCTGGTTAAGTAAAAAAGATTGAAATGAGCTATATCGTACTCTGATTTAACTTTCTGTTATCACACAACGGTGAGCAGTTGTAGTGCCGCTACTTTCCTCGTTCTTATTCCTTTCACTGTTAGCACTACTCACCATTGCCACACAAACTAAAATAATGTATAGAAACTTTAAAAAAAACCATTCAGACTATTCAAGCGTCATTCACAGTAGCTCAGGCTCAGGAAAGAAGTCACTTTAGCTTCTGTCACTTCTACAAAATACAGACTCGTCCAACTCCAATCAGCCAAATGGAAATTCTGAATCCTCTTCTGCAGTCAGTTGTAAATTTGCTGAAGTAGTTACACGTAAGAGTAAGTAGGTAATTATGAAAATGAGTTGACCTGGGCCTTAATAACTAGCGCTGAGCGTAGCTAGGTGTAATCTTATTTAAGCTAATGATCTAATCTGCAGTAGCTTTTATAGTTACGAGAAGAACGAACACAGCCGTACTGCACGGACTACACATTTAGTTTATTTTCCCTCAATATGAATACATTTTGACAATATTGTTGTCTCTAACAATTCATCACATGAATTTGATTACTGACTGATCAGTGGCAGCATTTCATAGGTGAGAGTAGATGAGTGAAAGGTTGCTGAAATAGAGACAGTGCTTGTTGTTAGTGTAAAACCCCCCCAAAAGAAAATTAAATTCTGCCTTTTTTTTTAGGTTATTCATTATTTCACTTTGTGGTTTGGATGATGCTGGGAGGGGAGGTTGGTGTGTGTGTGTGTGTGTGTGTGAGAGAGAGAGAGAGAGAGAGAGAGAGAGAGAGTGTGTGTGTGTGTGTGTGTGTGTGTGTGTGTGTGTGTGTGAAAGATCTTGTTTTCATATAACTTAATATTTGATGTTCCTAGGTTTATCAGGTCTGTCAGGTTCCTGTCTCACTTTGCTGTTTTCTGTTGGCGCTCTTGAACTTTGTAACAAGAACGTGTTCAAGTTTATATGGTCCCTGAAGTGTAAACAAACTGTGTGTGAAATAGTTCATTTGGAAATTTTTTACGCGCACACACTCAAGAAAAGAAAGTAAATAGCTTATATTAGATAGCATGGTATTGTTGCTTGATTCCCTCTCAGGATGAACCACTAAGCACCAAACGCAGTGAAACGCAAATTTTGTTGTAATAATGGTGAACAGCATACACAAACTCAAGAGTGCCAATAGTTTAATCTTTAGTGCAAATACAGCAAATGTTGAGGGCCCATTTTAAGTGACTGAATCTTAAATGGTGTTCTTTTAGTACTATAGTGCACAATGGTGCTATGTTAGAGCTTATGTAGTAAACGCCTACACAATGAAGATGGCGGATTTTAGGTGGATCATGAGTAAAAAAAAATGGAATTAGGCTATATATGATTCATTCATCTTCAGCAACTAATTTTTCCTGGTCAGGATTTGATGTGGATCTGGAGCACATCCTAGGAACAGGTAGTGTAAGACACTCTGGATGGAATGCCAGGCCATTCAGTCCAGGGCACACTCACATTCACACTCGCAATTTTGAGTCGCCAATCCATCTACCAGCATGTTATTGGGAGGTGAGAGGAAACTGGAGAACGTGGTGAAAACCCATGCAGACACAGGGAGAACATCCAAAACTCCACACAGACAGAAACCCGAGCTCGGTATCAAGCCTTTCAGCGAAGGGAAAAAGTTGCTGTGTGTAAATAAATGTCAACGAATCAGAAAATTTTAACTGTATGATGAAATTGTATGATGGTTTCCTGAAGTCGCAGTGTTAGCTAGATTATCAGGACTTGATAGAACAGTCAAGTGTGTCAGAGCAGGTCAGGAGCTCTAGAAAACTGTCCATGCTGGATGTGGCCACTGCCATAACACCTTGCTCTGTATCTCCTACTCAGATACTCTGTCCCAGAGTCATGGAGGACAGGAGGCCCCAGAAGTCATGTGAAGAGGCCATTGGATCGTTAGTAAGGCAGGACTATGACGCAGCGGTGGTCCATAGCACGGAGGCTCTGCTGGCCCTGGGATCGACCCCACCCACCCCCAGCACACCCCTCCTCCGCAAGTGTGCACTCCTCTACCGCATAGCAGCCCTGCTCCAGCTGGTGAGCTCCCAACATCTCTACCTTTTCATTTTTATTTTGGCAGAAATTTGAGCATGCTATCTAGTCTGTTATTCTTGGCTTTGTACATTCGTTTCTTGTTTTAATTCTAACTGGCTTTGAGTACTGAGCAGCACATGACCTTTAAAAAAAAAAAACAATTTTGAATTAAATTTTTTTTAAAAAAAAAGAAAGAAAAATGATAGGCCACATCCACTTGTGCATCAACAGTCTACACGCTTGTTTAAACTTTTCACAATTTGTTTGCAGGTTAAATATAAGCTGAGGCAGTTCTGAAAATGGCTCTTAAAATTGAGCGTTTCTCAATCATGGTCCTGGAGTATCACCACCCCGGACATTTTGGTGTTTTTCCTTCTCTGACTCACCCACTTCAACCCAGTTTAAGCTTCTAAATTAGCTGATGAGCTGTGAGCAGGGAAAACACCAAACTGTGTGAGAAACACTGACCTAATTGATTAGCTTAAGGCGGGTTTACTGTAAAACCTTTGGCCTGATTTTGCTGTCAGAACCGAAAATCGGTGTTAAAATGCATAATGTGATGCGACCAAAGACAGCTGACAAGAAAGATCTGGCAGTGTCAGAATATTTTGCTCAAAATCTCACTGTGACTTTTAAAATAGGTTTTCTCTGTCCTTAACATCATCAGGCCTTGTTTCTGTCTTTGCAGCCTCATTTTCAGTTTATGGTTTAATTAATGATTTATGGTTGATGCATCAATCGTTTAATTGTTGCCTTTGAAATCAATACATCGATCCGGATTGTGAGATTGTTATACCCTTAGTACTTATTAAAAAGTTGTGTATTGGCAACACACGTCTTTATGAAACGTGTTCGATCGATGTCAGTTGGACATGACTCTAAGCCAGCCTAACACTACTGGGGACTGTACAGGGGTTTCACTGAGAATGATTAGGCATCTCCCCCTGACTGAACATCTGTATGATCATTCAAAGCTCACCCGCCTTGTAACGTCTGCTTCTCGCTTCTCACTGCAGAAGGAGTACGATCGAGCTGATGAAGACTGTAAGCATGGTGAGTGAAAATTCCTACATGACTTGACTCTGTAATCGAAGGCCAAGCTTAGAGTGAGATTTGACTGCAGGTGGCCATGGTTTCCTTACGTGTGTGTGTGTGTGTGTGTGTGTGTAGTGCTGGCTGAGGAGCTGGGTATGGGCGAGGGAAGTTTCAGGGCCGGGTTGCAGAAAATGATGCTGGATGGAAGCCTACAGGAAGTCTTTACCATTCTTTCTAAAGCTCTGTATGGAGAACCACTGGTAAATGAATCCACCTCCCTTTCTTTATCTGAGATATTCTGAAGTGCTGTAAATTTTAATCAGTGCATAGAGCAGTGATGATGACTTATTCAATATTATTATTCAATATTCAGTTAGTGATCTGGATTAGATAATGAATGAATGTGTTTTTTAAAAAATAACACAAGCATCTCTGCTTTGTTGAAGAATGGAATCATGGCTAAGGATATGACAAGGTTGAAGATACTCCTGTCTGAAATGGAGGTAAGCTTGTTTTTTTTTGCCGTCTGTGTTAGTGGTTAGTCTTTGGTTTGGCCACATCAGGGCATGTTTAAACACGTATCAGTCTGTGTACCTTGCAAGCTTTCTGTTTTAGTTGTGTAGAGAAACTTTTCATCCTAGTGTTTATATATATATATATATATATATATATCACATATATCGGTAATCCTCATTGGGGGCAGTCGTGGCCTAATGGTTAGAGAGTTGGACTTGTAACCCGAAGGTGAAACTGAAGGTCGTGGGTTCGACTCTCAGGTCCGGCAGGGATTGTAGGTGGGGGGAGTGAATGATCAGCGCTCTCCTCCACCTTCAATACCACGACTGAGGTGAGACCCTTGAGCAAGGCACCGAACCCCCAACTGCTCCCTTGGACGCCGCAGCAAAAAAGGCTGCCCACTGCTCACTACTGTGTGTGTGCACTTGGATGGGTTAAATGCAGAGCACAAATTCCGAGTATGGGTCACCATTCTTGGACTCACATCACTTCACTTCATTAGAAATGTAATCAAAATAGGAGTTGGAGTAATGTTTGTTTGTTTGGCAGACTGTAGGCAGTAAAATGGTGACGGAGCAGTCAGGAGAGACAGAGGAGGGTGAGTTTCCTCCTACTGACCACATCAGTTTCACAACCAAGTCAAGACATCATATTTAGGTCCAGTCTCATGTCATGGGCAGCTGTTTGTGCTAATATGTTTCAACGGCTTTCTCTTTCTCTTCCCGTTTTTCTATCCCTCTCTCTGTCTGGATCTGTGAACAGACGTTCAAGAAGGTTGGCAGTTTCGGCCTCCTCCTCGAGGGGTCACTAGCAGCGAGGAGTACACGTTGTGTAAAAGGTATGGTTCAGGTAGAATTAAGGACTTAACCTTTCTTTTATTTAGATTGCAATAATTATTGTTTGCATTACTATACATTACACTAATTAAAATGCTGTTTCCACTGGTAGTATTTATTTCTAGAAATTAAAAATAGTTAATATATCAAGAATAAAATCATACATGTTAACGTATTTTCTTATTAGATTTCTATGATGTAGTTTTAAAGCATGTGCGTGTGTTCAGCAGTTGCTTTAATCTGAGTGTGTATTTCTACATGGAGTTCTAGAGCATCTGTAAAGGTTCCAGAGCAGGTTTTTAGTGTAACTCAGTCTTCATCACAGGACTTGTAGTACAGTTATGCTTCGTTCCTTTGCATAGACTTAACGCCCAAAGGGTTCGGAAAATGTGTGTTGCTTTGTGGTGTACGGTGGATATTAAAAGTCTGCTGTTAAAATGGCAGGTTTTTGTGATGTGAAAAAAATGAAACCAAGATCAATCATGTCAGAACTTTTTCCACCCTCAGTGTGAAATTACAACATATAAAAATTAAGTGAAAAACAATCATTTTAAGCATTTTAAGGAAAAATAGGAAAAATAAAAAACTTACACTGACCTGGTTGCATAATTGTGCACACTCCTAAATTATACATTGTTGAAGCACCTTTTGATTACATTACACCATTCAGTCTTTTTATATCCACTGTATGTAATATCAAATGAAATGAACATCTCAGTGGTGTTCCGAAGACCCCCCCCAAATGTATTTCTCTCTGTCACTTTCTAGAGTAACTATCTACCTATTTATAGAGCTTAAGGGTAGACCTTTACTGCAGCCATGCACCTCTGTGCAAGTTTCTTTATATGGGTGCTGTAACCAGGGTTCTATGCAGGTTACTAGAGCAAAGTTTTATCACGACTATCTTCCTTTATTTGGGGAGCAAATTCAGGATTTTAGCACAAGCCTGTTCCTTTGCATGCTTGTTGGTGTAATGGTGATGTTCTGTTCATGTTTCTAGACGTGAGTGTTAGTATAACCGTGTGGTCCTGTGCAGGTTTCTAGAGCAGGGTCTATGTCGGTATGGTGCACAGTGCACTTCAGCCCACTCTCAAGAGGAGCTGACTGAGTGGCAGCAGCGCTATGCCTCCAGACTCATCCGCCTCAAGCAGCAGCAAGATGGGAAGCATTACACTGAGAACTACACAGAGGCCCTCATTGAGAAGTGGATCAACTCCCTTACCCCAGAGAAAGTGGTACGGTGTTTAGCATAGATCACAGTGTAGTAAAAGTGTTAATAAATTAATTATTATTATTATTTAAAAAAGAAATGTCTGCATCCGTGTTCGTTCAGTGTTATAGCAACCAAAAGGTGCCTGTTCACCCAGTTTTTAGAGGTGAAAAATCTAGTTCCTGATATAGGAATGACCACATATGGACATTTTTCAGACCGAACAGATAATCTAAACATACAAATACAGATATGATTAGGAGGTGCAGTATGTGGTGATGGTTTAAAAAAGCTTGCCAGAAAGGTTCAAAGGGCATCATGACTGTGCGCCAGTGCTTAGTTCCTGCCTGGGCCTGACTAACCATAAGGTTAGTTTGATGGTTGCATAATTTCAGTGCGTGCATGGTCTTTGAACATTTTGCAGGTTTTTTAAATTTTTGTTTATTTATTTATTTATTTATTTATTTATTGGGGGGGGGGGGGGGGGGGGGGTTAGTGTGCTGAGTTCCAAATTTCACCTCAGTGTGACAGAATCTTCAGTGAGACTTTTCAAGGCAAGCTCTTTTTGACACAAGACTCAAACTCTCTTTGAATGTCTACTTGAGCATAGCTGCCGAGTAAGACTTGCGCATCTTTTCCAGTGTAATTTCTGCTTGCCTTCTCTTGCTGGCTTTTAAATGCCAGGATCTACAACAAATTGTTGACTCGTTTTTTTTTTTTGTGTAATGGCTCGCATAAGGGTTAGTCATCCTTTAGTCATTTTGCGTATGACGTTTAATACAGCGAGCTCCGTCCTAATAGTTCCTGGTCTGCAACGAAGTACCTGGAGAGGCAGTTAAAATGGTTCCTGGAGCTACTGAATTCAGCCCTGGTTCCTCTGTCAGAAACGAGTGTAAAGGTCTTGACTTTCTGAACCGATTGAAACAGCCTTTCATGGATATGCCATTTTATGGTGTTTAAAATGTTGCTGTTATGGTTGTGGGTTGAAGAATGGAATAATTTTGTTATTAAAATTGCCTACCTGCACCATCAGTATTTAAAATTAGCTGTTAGTGTTGTATGGAGGGTTTTAGTGTTCTTTTCATAGTGTTTTTCCCCCTCATTGATGTCTTTGCAGCTTAATGACTGTGTAGATGGAGTTACAGTGGAACATAACTCAGATCTTTCAGTCACTGTCAACACCAAGAAGTCATCCCATTCCTGGACATTCTCACTTTACTGCAAGGTAGGAACACTATTTATTTTATTTTTTTTAGCCTGCTGTGTTTAGTGTGACTGGCTCATGCGAGCTGTGTTTGGTTACGTTTAAACTAACAGAAGCTGATCTGAGTAATCAAACACATTAGTTATTTAATTCTTAATATAGGTCAAGCTGACAATTAAGCAAGGCAACAGGATGTTCAGAAACGAACGAGTTAAAGGAATGCTTTGCTGTATTTTGATTCTGAATGTAGTCCTGCTGCTGCTCCTAGTAAAGTAATGGCACTATGAGCAAATACTAGTGCCTTTTTGTATCAGATTTTTTAGTATTTTACTGTATCTAACTGCATATTCAGTTTTAAAAAGTAGCTAACATAATCCAGAAGCAAGAGAGCAAATATATTTTTTAGACTCCTAGAAACATTGTAGAAATATGCCCTACATTTTCCCTTCCTGTATATCATAACTAAGAGTCTTACCATCATTAATATGGAACTGCCTTGTTCAGTATGTGCCAGTCTCCCTGCATTATCAGTCCTCTCTTTTGTGTCATTTTTCACGTCCAGCCTGCCCGCATGTTGCACCGCATCGCCCTGCTCTACGATGCAAACCGACCACACTTCTCCATCACAGCCGTGTCGGCAGGTGACACCTCCACCCAGGTACCCCAGCAGGTGTGTGAGGGAGGCTGTCAGGAGTGGACTGGAGTAGGATTGCTACAGAATGGCATGGATCACTGCCTCTACACTGTGGAGGTGGCGTTTAGAACGGAGATATTTGGCACTTTCCGCCAAACCGTAGTCTTCGATTTCGGCTCTGAGCCTGTGCTGATGCAGAGAGTGATGGTGGATGCAGCGTCTATTGAAGGTAAGATTCTACTACAAAAGTACTTTTCAAATTTTGGATGATAACAACAGTATGCACATTTTTCTAATAAAAATAATAATTCAGAAAAATGTGAACAGTCAAGTAAACTGCAAAGAAACAACACAGAGAACAACACCCGCAAAAAAAAACAACTCTTAAGGACTGCACACGTATCACAATGTCATTTATGCGATTCTCATAGCCAAATGCATAAACTGATCACTTCTTTCAGCGAAGTACTATTTTAAAATTTAAACATTTCACATGTAACAAGACCATTGCTGAACTGCTGCACAGATTATCGTAGCCTGTTTGAAAGAGCCACTAAAACAGTGGACATGTCCATTCTTTTCAACCCAGGTTTTGTGTGCAACAGTTTTTTGCAATACAGTAATGCTTTAAGGCAGATACAGCGATAGACTTTGTAATTTTGCTCAGCTGTAATGGAAAATCTCTACTGTTTGACATAGTTTATACCAATATAACGCCCACTACTACTCCTCACCATTGTGGCTTTGCCTCCCTTGCAGACCTGGAGCATTTGATGCAGGCACGGCAGCAGCTCCTGATGACGGCAAAGCGCTGGGACTCATCCTGCAAAACCATCGTGGAGTTCAGTCCCAATGAGAACATGGAGCTGGAGCGCAGTCTGCTCAGCCGCTATCAGATCCCACTGTCCGCTGACCAGCTCTTCACCCAGTCCGTGTTGGACAAGACTCTCACACGTGAGAACTACCAGTCCCGCCTGCATGACCTGCTCTATATCGAGGAGATTGCACAATACAAAGAAGTTAGCAAGTGAGTACCTTTAATCTCGGGCCTGCAGTGCACTGGTGGCAGGTATGTTGTCACTTGGAGGCATAATGAGAAAAAGAAGGAAAAAAATTTTTATATATATATTCCTTATATATTTATTTTATTTTATTTCTTTTACTAATTTGCTGTCTCTAACCACTAGGGGTCACACTTGAATCGTGTTTCATGTAATAAATACAGCTGCTTTTCTGATTGTCCCAGATTGCCAGTGGTGCTAATTAAGCAGTTAAACTTATGTAATTAGAGACAAATATGAACTCTAGCACATTTATATTATTTGATATTCTTGAGATGGTTGTATGTAGACTTTATCACTTTAAAAGCGGTAACGTAGGCATCTGGTGTAGGAGATTTACAGGTTTGATCTAAAAATGTAAGTCAGTATGCAAAACTTGCATTCTGTCTGATTGCAATTACAGTCTTTGCTGACACTTTGTTGATATTTTTTGGCATATTAAACCATTTAAAGCATAGGTATTACAGCAGTTCTACAGCAACTAAAGACAACAACTTCAATAACTACCAAAAAGTGCTTTCACTCTTACATTTGTTGTTTTTGCTTGTTTTGGGGGACTTGTGTACATGTGATTGGATAGCATTACAGTGTTAAAAATAATTTTGTCTTCCCAGGTTCAACATCAAGGTAAACCTGCAGCTGGTCTCCAGCTTCATGCTGACGGGAATATCTGGGGGTGCTAAGTACGCCCAAAACGGCCAGCTGTTCGCCCGCTTCAAATTAACAGAGACACTGTCTGAGGACACACTGGCAGGACGGCTGGTGATGACGAAAGTGAACTCAGTGCTGCTGTTGCCTGTGAGCCGGGATCGGATGTGTCAAGGCCAGCCTGCCAGTGCCAAGGAGCGCGTCTATGAGGCCTTGATAGAGGAGAAGACCAAGGACTACATCTTCCTGCGCATCTGCAAGGACTGCTGCGAGGAGCTCGATCTGATTCCTGACAGGGAGCTGCAGGTGAGATTCTGAATAGTGCGTCAGCGAGATTTGCGTGATTGTTCCAAAGTTTAGTACAAACATCACCAGACATCATTCGTATGCAACTTACCACTGCATTTCTGTATTCTACTCATGAGAAACATTTAATTCCCAGTCAGTGCTTCCCAAAACATTAGCTCAAACTCAGGATACATTTCTGGCATTGTATATCCTTACATTGATCCCACTGAAACTAAGCTCCTTTTGTTACAATCATTTAAAGCTGTAATTGAGTTGTGGTGGCAGAATTCCAGAGCCCTTTTGTCATAGGTCCACCTCTAAAGGCCATGATTGGGTTTAAATTACACACGCTTTCTCCCTTAAAGACAGCATGGAAATCCCATTTGTTACAGCCTCGTCCCCCCCCCCCATCTCACATATCCTCTACTGTACTGAAGCACCATTAAAGCTGGAGAGACAAGCTCCTTTGTCTTGTGGAATCCCCATGAAATCCTTCACAGCTGTCTGCTGTAATTTGAAAAGGCTCATTTGTGGATCGTCAGATTCCTGAGGAGTTTTGCATATGAGCTTCTGGCTAGGGTGTTTGCCAGTTCTGCTAGTTAGAACATTGAGCAGACTGTGAAAACTTGTTTGAAAATAGCTTTTATTAACAGATTATTAGCAGATGATTGCTTTTCTGAGTTGCACTTTTGAAAGACACATAACAAATCCCAAAGACCTGAGGCTGAGTTAGCACGTGTAGGTCGCCATTTTTGGTGGATGTGTTGATTAGGTTCCTCTCTGATCTGCTAGGTGGAGCTGCAGTTTCAGCTCAACCGGCTTCCGCTGTGTGAGATGCACTATGCTCTAGACCGCCTCCGTGACAACAGCATCCTCTTTCCTGACATCAGCCTAACTCCTATAATCCCCTGGAGCCCTAACAGGTAAATGCTGGAACATGTTCACAGACATTAACGTTCAGTAGAGACCTCTGTTTAAATACACTTTATGACCAAAGGTTTGTAGACACCTGACCATCACACCCATATGTGCTATTGTGGTGTAATGGGTACGTCCCCACAACCAAAATCGTGAGGAAAACCTTCCCAGAGGTGTGGAGGTTATTATAACAACAAAAATCTAAAATGGGGTGTTCAAAAAAAAAAAAAAAAAGCATGAGTGTTGTGGTCAGTTCATCACAAACGTTTGGCCATGTAGTGTGTTGTTAAAGGTAAAGCCAATACATAAACATGTCCAAACGTTTCTGCCACTTTATGCAGGCAGTGGGACGAGCAGTTGGACCCTCGTTTAAACGCCAAGCAGAAGGAGGCCATTTTGGCCATCACCACTCCACTGTCAATCAATCTCCCTCCCGTGCTTATCATCGGACCCTACGGGACAGGCAAAACTTTCACATTGGCTCAGGCAGTGAAACACATCCTCAAACAGCCTGACACACGGTGAGTACCTGCCTCACACCCACACTCCCTCACTCTTAAGTAAGAACCTAAATTGAAAAGTCCCATCCCTGCTCGCTGGCTTATTTTACCTTGTAATCCGCTATCTGACCTACTAAAATTTCCAGGAGATAATGTTTCTAGGTCAGAACTAGTTTGATTTGGGGATTACTTTGTTAGTTGAATCATGCATAGCCATTGCTAAACTTGTACACACGTGCACATTTGTATTTATTTATTTGCTTGTATATTTGTCTCACAGGGTCCTCATCTGCACCCATTCAAACAGCGCAGCAGATCTGTACATAAAGGACTACCTTCATCCATATGTGGAGGCAGGCAATCCACACGCAAGACCTCTCAGGTATCAACCACAGCCCAAAAAAGGCTCAATAATGTATAGGCTTGTGCAATATTGATGTTGTCGATTTACGTTTCACAAATTTAATTGTCTAGAAAGTCTTTTTTAATTTTTTTAATACCAAAAAACAAATAATTGGCTATTAATGCTCAACAAAACCTTTCCGGCATGTGCACACACACACACACACACACACACACACACACACACACACACACACACACACACACAGGTATTCAAGTTTCACTATAAAAGAAGTGTCATTCTTGTACAAAGTAGTGGATCTCCCTCACTACTGATGACATTTTCGCACAGGTATGTGTTCAACAGAGGTGATGTTGATGGTCCATTATTTTCTTCAAGCAACGGATGAATTTAAAATAAGATTGTGATACTTAATTGGCACATAATTTTACAAGTCACAACATAATGTATACATTTTTCATGTAATTAGGGCAGCACAATTACGAACACAAGTACATTTAGTAACATAATCTGAGTCACCAGTGCAAGATTGTGTAGAGACCATTACATCACTGTCACATATGCCTCCTGAGTTTCATCACATGAATAGGTCTGATAATACATGGCTGAACACCTTCCTAACCGCCAGGGGCAGTGTGTAACACCTGAACAGCACCTTGTGCATGTGTGATTTTCCAGCCTGGTCTTGTAGTGGCTTATGTCACTATCTTCCTTAAATACCACTGTTGTACAGCAGTCACTCCCTTTCTCCTTCTTGCCTGGGAGCATGTCAGCTTACGTGTTATAGAGCTTAACAGCTTGTGACTGCTGCCAGAGGTAGCGACAGGTATTCTGTCCTCCAGAGCAGGGGATATCCTCCTCTCGTTCCATTTCAGTGTATGTGCTTTTCTTCTGATATTGCAACCATTTGAAAGAGCACCTCGCGATCATTACTGCCCTGCATATGAGCGGCACATACTGCTCATTTTTCTACTGAGTTGGTTCCTCCTTGGCATTTTCTCCTTCGAATATTCCACATTCTCTGTCAACTGTCATCCTAACGTGTTGCTAGCATTGTAGAGTGGCTGCTTTCTTGACATACCACGCACTGTTAATGTCTCCGCATGCTGATTTTAGCTGGATTTGCACTAATTCTCAAGCTCAGTGGCAACTGATAAACACAGCAAGAACCCTAAATTGCTACCCAAGTTCCTTATCATTTGGAATCTGTGGCTGTTTGGGAATTATTGATGTATGACTGAGGTATTTGTTGGGAATATTGCGTACATCATCACTACAAGACCTTGTTGGAAGATTTGTTGATTCAGGTGTGATAACATAGGGACAATGTTATGAATGGCCCTTTGTGTCGTCAGTTACAAATGAATGTAGTCTGACATATAGTGAACCTTAATGTATGCAACAGGTTGTATTGGAATTGAACTGTGTGTGTGTGTGTGTGTGTGTGTGTGTGTCTGTGTGTATAGGGTTTACTTTAGGAACCGCTGGGTAAAAACGGTGCATGCCGTGGTGCAGCAGTATTGCCTGATCTCTGGAGCTTACCTCACCTTCCAGATGCCCACTCGGCAGGACATAGAGTGCCACCGTGTTGTGGTAGTGACGCTCAGTACCTCACAGTACCTCTGTCAGCTTGATCTGGAACCTGGTGAGTGCGCGTGCACACACACACACACACGCACACTCACACACTCACATCATCTTTCAGTTCACATGTTAATTTCCACATGCATGGTAACAGCTAGTGAAGGCCTCTTTCAATTTCTTGAGTGCCAGATATTTCTGTGTATTTGGTGTATTTTCTACCCCATAATTGCAATCATGATGTAACTGCAAAAAAATTCTTTTGTTCTCTTGCTCTGTTGCTCTTTCGTTCATTCTCTTCTCTCTCTTTCGTTCTCTCATGCTCCCTCATGCTCTCTCTCCTGAGAGCTTGCTGAAGCTGAAAAACCCCCGCTGCAGTAGCTTACATTATCAAGTCTAAACCTGTAATAAAGACATTTTTTAAACAATACCCCACAAGGCATGCTGTGGAACTCCCTCCAGCTAAAAAAAAAAAAAAAAAAAATTAAAAAAATAAAAACTTCTCAAGGAGTGGTGGGGTCTGTAACATTTTATTATGAGAAGCTAATTTCTGCCATGTATGTGTCTGCTTGCAGGGTCATCTGTTGCTAAGAGACCCAGCTTGCCTGTCTAACACGCTCAGCATCATTAGCTTCCACTGTCATCTCTTCTCTTTTTTTCTTTTTTTTTCCCCACCCTCTTCCCACATTTTTTTTTTTTTTCTTTTTCCCCTTGCCTGGTTTTCCAGGAGCAACATGACAAAAAAGCCCTGGAGTTTTTGTTAAAGGTGTTTAAGGTGGTAAAATCACAGTGGTGTGAAACCTACTCACTGTTTTCTTTTCAAGGGTGTGGGGTGGTGACTGTAGAGCCAGGAAGAAGGCAAACAACATATATACAGCATATTTACAACTCTAAGGCCAATATTACATGCTGTTACAAAAACAAAGACACTATAATATTAATTACCACACTTGGATTGTGTAGGCTCTTTTGGATTTAACAGTGGAATGATTTCACCAGAACTTAAGATGTGGCAAAGTTAGTCGTCTATTCTGACGTCACATGATGTCCAAATTTCTCATTCGTGACCATGTGGCAGCGATCAAATCCTATTATGAGCTACAAATGAGACACTTTGAAGCATTCTGTTGTAACAGGCAGCTGAATTCAATATGGCTCATTTCGTTATGTAAACCAGTATCACGCCAAGTTAAAGTGTGAACTTGAATCGTGATTCAAAAGCACTTACCAGAACTGCAGTTAAAAATTTGTAGCAGACAAATGCCTTGACAACGAAGCCGTGAGCAACACCAATACCCTGTTGGTGTTGAATGCCACTGTTTAATCGAAGCAGCCTACACAATCCAAGTATCTGTTTTTGTAACAGCAGGTAATATTGGCCTTATTGACATACTGCAAACTCCACACACCCAGTGTCATTTACATTGGCTGTCAAATTGCCTGGCGGTTGGGTGCGCAACATCCAACATGCCAATCATTTTGCTACAGCATGCAAATAATTAATAATACTATGATCCTTCAATTGTGTGCATACTGAGAAATGTGTAGACTTATAATTTGTTATTTCACACTGATCCAGTTGCTAAGGTGTGGCAGCTGTTATATCTTGCCAAAGACGTCCAGATTAATTCAAGCAATCTACTTTTCAAAAAAGGACTTTTTGGTCCCAGTCGTGAAACTATAATGCATATTCATGTAATCTGGAGATAATGTAGCAGATCAAATGTAGCTAGATTTGCTTATTTTAGATAAAGTTAGCCAGAGCTGATGACTGGGCCCTCCAATGTGCAGGGCAGTGGTAGCTCAGTAGTTAAGATGTTGGGCTACTGATCGGAAGGTTATGAGTTCAATCCCCAGAACTACCAAGCTGCCACTGCTGGGCCCTTGAGCAAGGCCCTTAACTGCTCAGTTGTGTAAATGAGATAAATGTAAGTCGCTCTGGATAAGGGCGTCTGCCAAATGCCATAAATGCAAATGTATGTCTCTTTTATTAGCAACACTTCTTAATGTCACATGGTCTTTCCAATCTTCACCTGTCCAGTTTGGGTGGTGATGTGTAGCCCTGATGTGGTCATCTGCTGTCGTAGCCCATCTGCCTCTACGCTCGACATGTTGTGCAGTCTGCTCACCACACCTGTAAAGAATGGCTATTTGACTTACCATAGCCTTCCAGTGAGACTGAACCAGTCTGGCCTTTCTTCTCCGACCTCTCACATCATCAATCCGTTTCCACCTGTGGAACTTCCACTCACTGGATTTTTTTTTTTTTTTTTTTTTTTTTTTTTTTTTTTTTTTTTTTTTTTTTTTTTTTTTTTTTTTTTTTTGCTTGCACTATTCTGTGTAAACTGTAGAGACTGTTGTGTGTGAAAATCATACAGGATACACAATTTCTGGAATACTCAAACCAGCCCATCTACAACCAAAAACCAGGCCACTGTCAAAGTTACTGAGATCATGATTTTCTCCATGCTAATGTTTGACGTGAACGTTAACAGAAACTTTTGACCTGTATCTGCATGATTTAATGCATTGTACTGCTACCATATGATGGCTGGTTGGAAAATTGTGCGTATGTTCAGGTGTTCCTAATAAAGTGGCTGGTGATACTGTATCATCAATGCAGCAGCATCATGAGCTGTACATCGTCTACTGTATATGGTTCTTCAGTGTTACTTGTTTTATGTGCTTATGGGAACCTCAGTCTCTGTATGTCATATCTTGCCACTTGTTATTGTCTTCTACGATAAGAATACACATGCACACACTAGCTCTTTTTATGCTGAACCCTGTTTTACTACACACTGTGTTAATAACGGCTTAGGAAAAAACACGTGAATACACACTTGAGTGTATGTGCGCGTAGGCATGGATCACAGTCATTATGTGTATGTTCATTATGTGTGCATGTGTGTCTCTAAAGGGCTCTTCACACACATATTGTTGGATGAGGCGGCCCAGGCAATGGAGTGTGAGACCATTATGCCGTTGGCACTGGCTAATAAGAGCACACGTATCGTGCTTGCTGGAGACCATATGCAGGTATGAGATCAACTTATCACTCCTGAACACACTTTAGTAACGTGAACCTTTTTTCATGATAAATATTTAGTTTTATACTAGATGATAAGGATGTAACAACGCACTTTGGCCGCGAATCGGTTTGATTCGTTTTGGTTTGATTGACGATACTGCATCCACGATTCAATTCAACTAGATTCTCAGGAACAAAATTCAAACAAAATTCTCAGGAAATTTGAACAAAATTCTGTGTAATAAACAATGCAAAACAGTGCGCATATTTGTCCATATAAAACTAAATAAATTAAAAATTCCCACGAACAGAGGCTTAATATTATAAACAAAATGTACTACAGGTTCACCATATCTTACAAATAAATAAATAAGTTTATAAATTCTTCCAAAACTTTTGATTGAATAAACAGTGTCTGAGCTGGGAATATGGAAAATGATCAGCTGAAACATAATGCGCTCCATCAGCTAAAATACCTGATTTCCATGGCCTCTTTCTCGGGGCCTGTAGATCACAGAGGCATGGGGATGGTGTTGTCTGAAAGTACTCAAGAGCTCTTTTTAACTTATAACGTGGTCGTGTAACTGTATAACGTATAATGCCCGTTTATCATTGCAATCCGGAGCTATCGGTCACTTCACAAGTGCAGATGTTTCCCGTCTTGGTGATGAGACGGTAATCTCGCAAGCTCTCCATGAAGGAACGCGATCACGTGACCAGCGTGCTCTCTATATATTTTAACTATGGGATGTGCATACGTGCATAATTAATCGAACACTGATATCGCAAATTTTCACGATGCACATTGTCACATTTTTGTATTGTGGGGCGTTGTGTCATGATGTATGGTTACACCCCTACTTGATGGTGACAAATAATTCAGAAAATGTTTTTCAAAGACTCTAGCTAATTTACTCAATTTTCCCCATTATTGTCAAGCTGTCATCTGCCACCACAATTACCCATGCTGTTCGCAGAGTAAAAACCCTAAAGTCAATTTTTCTTCTCTCATGTAAAGTGATTCATCTCTTGCTTTTGTTGTAGTTGGCATAATTTGTCAAACCATTCATTCTGACACAAGGTTGTTCCTTAGTATTTACAGATTCATTTCTGGTCCCTGTTAATCCCAGCATGGCCACTTTGTGTTACACTTTGTGTTACACTTTGTATAACAGGGAGATATGCATCTGTCATCATAGTTAAAGGAAGCCTTTTATATTTTAGTTGATGCTTTAGGTGGATTACTGAGAGCAGATCACATGGCTGGCCACGTGAAATGTCGAGTTGAATGCCAAAGCAAACTTGCCCCTCAGCTCATGTGTTGCTAGGGAACCATGTTTTGTTAATTTTCCTAATTCAGAATTTCAATGAATAGGAATTCTTTCTTTCAAAACCATAGACTCACTTAAAATATTAAAACCGGAGTACATGGGGATTTTTTTATTAAGTCAGGGATGAACAAATACCTTGTAATATGATGTTCTTGAGCTGCTATGAGTCTCCCTGACTATCCTGTAAGAGAAATTCGTAATCTGTGCTGTGTCGAGGTGTCGAGTTGGAATTGGTGGGAAACTTGTGTGTTTACGCATGCATTTAAAGCACAGAAACTATTACTACTTGGTGACAGACAGGATTAACAGGAGATTTCTTGGGTAATAGGCGTGGTCTTCTGCTATTGTAGCCCATCCGCATCAAAGATTGAAATGTTCCGAGATGCTTTTCTGTTCACCACGGTCGGAAAAGAGTGGTTATTTGAGTTAACGTAAATAACTCAAAGCAAGCTCAAATCAGTCTGGCCATTCTCCTCTGACCTCCCTCATCAGAAAAAAAAAACAACTTCTTATAATATGATGCTGCTAAGTTGCTGAAAGTCTCCCTGTCAATCCTGTAAGAAAAGGTGGCAGTCTGTGCTGTGTCAGGGTGTGTGCCAGGGTGTGTGCCAGGGTGTGTGCCAGGGTGTGTGCCAGGGTGTGTGCCAGGGTGTGAGGTTGGAATGGGTGCAAAATTTGCTTGTGTTTTCTATGCATAAAAACTGTGACTACATAGTGACAGACAGGAGCAGCAGCCAATCAGGAGAGAGAAAGTATGGTATTCTATTATTCTATATATTTATTTTGAGGAAAAAGGGATTCTGATTGAGTCTAAGCTTATTTCAAGGCAAGACATGTATGTCTTCTGTAATGTGGTAGGAAACTAGTGAATGAGAGATGAATTTGTATCACTGGCAAGTTGTTTAGCTAGAGAACTCATGATTGTTGGCTAGTGACTAACAGGAGGTTGGGAATTTCCCCCTTATTTTTGTATTTTAATGGTTATAGAAGCCAAGAGTGACTGAGCCTTCTTCTCATCTGATCTGTCTTTTACCTTTAGTCCCCTGAGTGGCACAGCGGTGACAGGAAGTATCTGTCCCTGCAGACAAACTCTGGACAGCAGACAGGCCGCTAATGAACTGCCCTTTAGACCAAAACCCTTGCATCCTTCTTCACATCCCCCAGCTTTAATTATTCAGCTCTCACCTTCTTACATGTCTGTCTGATTTCTTTGTGAATGATATTGTCCACGTGGAGAGTGCGATTACCGCTGGGTCTTGTTCTAACAAACACCACTGTTTATGTTACTGAATTATGTTTCTACATAGAGTGTAATGTAATTGAGTTGTAGAATGTAAGTAGTGAACTATATTTGTGGTGCCATATGATGCAATACAGCATTTCAGAGACTATTACAGGCAAGATTGTACATTTCTGTCACTAACAGACTCTGTTGTTAGTCATGGTCATTAGTAGCCATTTCTACCAAATGTTTCCTTTTTCTGTTAAATAATTACATGTTGTAGAATGTTTAATAAAATTACAGGTTTATATTAACACACTCATTCTAATTTATTGTTTCTATAGTAACAGGTAATTCACAGGGACTTGCTCCACATAGTCTGAGACTGATGATAAATGCATTTTTTTTTAAAAATGTACTATTAATAGTCTGAAGTTTTCTGCAAGGAGATGTTTAACATTTATGGAAGGAGTCTCCAGTGTCAGCACTTTGTAGCGGTCAGAAAGTTTTCCGTCATGGGAAAGTCAGGATGGAGGACCTTGCGGTTTTCTTGTTAACTTCGAGAGAGGGAAGGAGAGAGGATGGTGAGGGACTGAGTGTTTATCGCCGTTATAGCACAAGTAGCAACAGGAACTGACTTGTTTCATGTGCGTCCCATAAGCTTGATGTAACAATAAATGAATAATATGACATGTCATTCTTTAATCATAGTAACAGGATGGCTCTCAGCACACCAAAAGCTTTATTCAGTGTATGCGATGGCATGAGTTGTACATGTAAATATGGTTTTAGAGCTCAACAACAGAGGTGTGCGATGGTGGTAAAGGTTAACAGGCTACGTTAGTTGTTCCGCTTTTTAATCGTGTCTTGTGCTCTCGTCCCTGCAGCTCAGTCCGTTTGTGTACAGCGAGTTTGCACGGGAGAGGAACCTACATGTGTCCCTGCTGGACCGGCTGTATGAGCACTATCCCTCCGAGTACCCCTGCAGGATCCTGCTGTGTGAAAACTACCGCTCCCATGAGGCAATCATCAAGTAGGTGTGAACTTTTTCGCATCGCTTTTCCAGAGGAGAGAGATGTGGAAAACAAAAAAAAAACACGCACTGGTGTGTGCTGCTGTGTGAGGAGAATTGTACACCACCTGAATATGAAATTTCTGTCTCATTTTCTCTCATTTCTGTCATCGTCTGTCACTTGTACCAACACACAGCTTGAACACATTTTGCTATATTGCTTGACCTTCTTGCGAGTAAGGTCTGCTGCGAGTGACGGCTGACAAAACATGGCAGGGAAATTAATTAACAGAGAGGTGTTATGAAACTTTGAGCCTTTTTTTTTTTTTGAACTTCTTGGAAGGAAAGAGTGAGCAAAATGTCCTTGATCTGCTTAGGAGCTGAAAATGTTAATTAAAGCAGATAACTTAAGTGTCTTCTGCAGAAACATTTGCATAGCATCTGGTTGTAATGAATCATTTATCATAAAATCTGCATACGTTGTGCTGCAGCAGATTTCCTCCAGTTTAATAGGGAAGTTAAACAATGAATAAGGTGTGAAATTTGTTTTGTGAGAATTTATTTTGTGGAAATGTTTTATAAATTCTTCGCATTATGGTTTGAGATCCAGTACTAAACATGTCCTTTTGCATCATTTCAGAGAAATCCTTTTCCCCTTCTGATTAATAAGCTCAGTGATTTTACAATGGTGTCATTTATCACCTGTATTTTGTATGTTTGTTTACCTGTATTGCAAGAGCATTTGTAGAACAGTACATATTGTATAACAGGCTGCTAGTAAATATATTAATGGTCCAGTTTAGTTAAGTGTGTGAAGTATAGTATAGTATAGGAAGATCTGAGCCTGTTGAGTGACCTTTATGAAGCAACCAGTGCTGACTCTGTAGTTTGCTCCCGGCGGCTGCAGCTACACATCGGAGCTGTTCTACGAGGGCAAGCTGATGGCCAGCGGCAAACAGCCCCCACATAAGGACTTCTACCCTCTGACCTTCTTCACGGCCCGTGGGGAGGACGTGCAGGAGAAGAACAGCACGGCGTACTACAATAATGCTGAGGTAGCACTTCACTGACACGTTGCCCTACACTTGCTTGTTTGTTAAAGAAGACCTTATAACAATAGTGTAATGAAAGTGGTTGAAACCGTATATAACTACTGTACAGGTGTGATGTTATTTATCTTTAGGTTTATTTAAAAAAAAAAAAAAAAAGGTTACAGCAAGCTGTGAAAGCAGATATCTTCAGTTAGTGTACTTGTGTGTGCAGGTGTTTGAGATTGTTGAGCGTGTGGAGGAAATGAGAAGGAAGTGGCCGGTAGCGTGGGGAAAGCTGGACGACGGCAGCATCGGCGTGGTGTCCCCCTACGCAGACCAGGTGTTTCGCATCCGAGCCGAACTCCGCAAAAAACGCATGCCCGAGGTCAGCGTGGAGCGAGTGCTCAACGTTCAGGGTGAGTGTGGGAGCTGACATCTGTGCTGAGCTTTTGTTTTGTGTAGATAGGAGAATATGATTTATTCAACCATAGTAAGCATCACAAATCAGAATCGCATCAAATTCACAAAAATGAGAGTGTTTACAGTGAATTTTGGAGAAACCCTTCTCCCAAATTCTACCTTTTGATATTAAGACAAAGAAAGAAAAAAAAAAAGCAGAACCAAGTACCATGGTGGATACAAAGAACGAGAATTCCTATCGTTACAGACCTATTTGTGTCTTTCAGCAATTTTGGCAGATGTTAGGAGTTTTAAAAATAATCCTGCTCCCTTCAGTGCTCCCTCCAATGCCACTTCCAAAAACATACAAGCACTTCGCCTAGGCTAGAACACCTGATTCCTAGTGCAGGAGGGTGAATTTTCTGAATTAACAGGCTTCCTTGTTCTGATTGGTTGGTGGGTTTTTTTCCTTCCCATTTACAGAGCCTGGGGCGCCTCAGAAATATTTTATTGAAGCCGCTAGAATGCGAGGAGAGCTAATATCACAAATATTACAGAAAGTTTTCTGACTATAAAAAGTGGCTGAACCTACTTTTAAGTTATTATTTGTATAATGTCCTTCCTTTGCAGTATTTGTTTACCAAGTCCTAAAGCAGAGTTGCTCTTAGAAAATAAATGGCTGGATAATGAGCTGAGGAGCTGAATGTGGTGGATTGAAAAGATGAAAATGTTGACAGGGCAGCGGGTCCCCAGGACCAGACCTCTGGCATTAGAATGATTAAGAATTTCTGTTGGACGTTCAAACATGATAGCTGTGCTGTTTGGTTCTGCTTTTGAGTGGCAGTTGTTTTCATCATATTAGAGATTATATCAGGTCATAGGTCATATTAGAGCAGCTGTTGTGTATTAGGATGCAATGTGGCTTTAACTCTGCTCAGTGTGTTTCCTGCAGTTGTGCTCTGATATGTTTTAAGGGCGGACTGTTGTTTCTGCATGTGGTAGGTTTTCTAACAATGGAATAAAAACAAAGCTATTCCAGGACACTCACTGTTTTTTAAATTAGCGCTAAGCCTTAAAAAAAAAAAAAAAAAAAAAAGTTGTGCATCACGACATATTACCACGTTGCCCAAAACAATTACGCAAAACAATTCTGAATAGTTCATAGTTCAGAGCCTACGACTATGAATAACGATTAAAATATGGTGCAAATGCAACCAAATTATATCGTTGAACCCATTTATAATGAACCTCATGTTTGTTGACGTGTTCTGCGCCACTGACTGCACTTCGTTTGACATTTATATGGAAATTAATGATTGTGGACTCGCATTCAGCACCAACAATCACCTAATTCTAGACCTAGCGTGTAAAGAGTCGCCAAGAGAGACGACTAAGAGGGAGAACTGAGTGAGTGAAAGCCCACTAAGCACTGCGAGTTTCATCACACTAGCAGGAGCAGTGATGGTTGAAGTGCTAGATTAGTTTGTGCATAATTGATGAGATGTTTGACTACCTGGGCAATTCCGCTGAAATTGCCTTTTGGAGGAGCGCAGGTCCTCAGGTGCTCATTCCCCACAGTGATTAATGTGAAATAATCCTTCCTTTTGTCCTGTGGTAACGAAGTCCCAAATCAAACTCAATCACTCCCGTCTCAAAGCGCTGTCACTAGAAAAACATTCCCTGACGCAACTGTTCCATTTGTATGGTAAAGAGCATCTCATTCAGCCTCTTATAAATACTTAGAGATTGCTATTTTAGAAGAGCTTGCTTGTTTGCAGTACATTGGTCATTAGGACCTGTTGTGTGTTGTGTATATATATTTGCTCATATATTTTTGAAAGCCATTAATACTCTTCTGTTATTTTTCATCATTCAATATGATGCTGTACCTCTAAATATTAAGTAGTGTAGTTCTTGGGAAGACCCTCTTTTCAAGCTGTAATTTTTAAATGGTACCAAAATAAAGCCTATTCTTTTCACACTGCGAAAAATGACAGCAAGTGAAAATGTCTTGAATATAGTCAAATTGATCTAGTATTTCTGGTTATAATATTACAGTAAACCTATTACGAGATTACAACTATTTTTAAACATATTTTACTAGTTTCAAGCTTGAAATACTCTTGTTCTATTACCTGATAATTTTGATGATTTTAAGCATTTATTTCTAGTAAGAAGCAAAATTATCTGCCAATAGAATAAGAAAATTTTAGATAAGATAAGATGAACTTTATTGATCCCACAGTGGGGAAATTCGCTTATCACAGCAGCTCAGAGACAGTTAAAGTGCAGGTATTAAAGTCTATACACCTTGTACACTATACACTATACACCTTACACTATACACTATGCCTTGTACACTATACACTATACACCAATTTTAAGTAGAAATGTTTAGAAAGTTTATATCTGGTTTATTGTAATATTATAATAGGAAATACTAGATAAATATTTACTATATTCAAGACATTTTCACTTGCTAGGGTGTCGGATAAATATTTACTATATTCAAGATATTTTCACTTGCGCATGCATGCAGAAGAGGGCAGATAGCATTTTTTTGTTACACACACCTGAGTTCTGTTCAGTGCACCAGGCTTGTTGTACAGTAACTCCCACCTCCTTCCTGTAGGTAAGCAGTTCCGTGTGCTATTCCTGAGCACAGTTCGCACTCGCCACACCTGTAAGCACAAGCAGACGGCCATCAAGAGGAAGGAACAGCTGGTGGAAGACTCCACCGAAGACCTGGACTACGGCTTTCTATCCAACTACAAACTCCTAAACACTGCCATCACACGGGCGCAGTCCCTAGTGGCTGTAGTGGGAGACCCCATAGCGCTCTGCTCCGTGGGCCGCTGCAGGTAATCACACACTCTCAGAGCACAATCAATGAAACTGCCTAGAGGTCAGTGGTCCAGTTTATTAATGAGAGTTAATATTTAAAAGCCTGTTTAGGGTGGTTGACTGAGCAATGAATAAAGATGGCTTAAGGGTGCCTTGGCTCATCGTGTGTTGTTTGGGGACGTGTGAAAAAGATCATTTTGAACTGTCTTTTGTACGGCTGCATACATTGCATGTACATGTTTTTGGCACCCACCGATACCAATACTGATAGCGAAAATGAAGTGACTTGTGGCCAAGAATGGTGACCCATACTCGGAATTTGTGCTCTGCATTTAACCCATCCAAGTGCACACACACAGTAGTGAACGCACACACACACCCGGAGCAGTTGGGGGTTCGGTGCCTTGCTCAAGGGTCTCACCTCAGTCGTGGTATTGAGGGTGGAAGAGAGTGCTGGTCATTCACTCCCCCCACCTACAATCCCTGCCGGACCTGAGACTCGAATCCACGACCTTCAGATTACAAGTCTGACTCGCTAACCATTAGGCCACGACTGCCCCCTGTAGTTAGTAACATACCTGTAATTAGTTGCTGTAATTAGTAACATACCTAGTGCTGAGTTTAATGTTTATTATGTTATGGCGTTTAAGCAGTGTCTTTAACCGAGTGTGTGAGGGTGGCTGCTCCGAGCATGCAGAGCAAGTATTATCAGTGAGCGTGGGCATTAGACATTAGTACATGGTGCCTTGGTGAATGTACCTTGAATCTTGAACAGAGTGTAGACCCTGGCGAGAGGAAGCGTGCATGTCTCAGTGCTTGTAGAACTGAGGTGCTCTCACATGTGATGGTTTCTATGCATGCTTGCTTCACTGCTCTATGTCATATGCTGTAGTTCTGCCTCTTCGTTTTTTTCATAGAACACAGTTTGCAGTCTTCTTTGCTTTGATTATTAATTGTGAAATGCATCTAAATTGCTGTCATTTTGTGTCATATGTTCATTAAGGTGTCAGCGTACACTAGACTTACATCACATAGCATCATGTGGTATCAGAGCATTTTTATGAGGAAATATGCATGATATTCAACCAGTACTTGATTCCAGTATCAGTACGGATGCATCCCTGGTGTCATGATTGATGAAAAACAATTAGTGAACTCTCTCTTGGAGCTCATCTGATGTTGTGGCTTAATTGCGATGCAGCAGACATGCCTACTAAGTGTAGTGCAGTAACTGCAGCCTTTTCTCAACGACCTGATTTGAAAAACCGAAGCTGCCATTTTAATTAGTGTTCTGTTTATTGTAATTTGTTAATCGCATTTTATTTGTTTCGTTAATTGGACAGGCCAACGGTAAAGCTGCAGCTGGTGGAGCTCTGAGATGGTGCTTTTCGAACATTAAGTGTATCTGGCATCAGCCTGTGCTGTGAGCTAGTCTGAAGATGGCCAGGCGCTCACAGCTTCCCCAGAGAAAGTCCCAAGTTTCAGTCCGCCTGGCACACTCCAGCTTCACGCTGTGCCCTTTAGCGCCAGGGGATAGTGAGGAAAATGCAAATGCACTTGGCACTTTTTCCTGGGTGCGTGGGAGGGAGATAGTGTGAAGCTACTGCACTTGCTACTGATTTGTATTTGTGTGTGTCCATATTCTTGTTCAAACTGAGAAACAGAGATAGAATGGCACAAAATGGTGTGAAGCTTATCATGACAGCAGCTCCATATATCCAGTGGTTGATGGGAAAGAGACAGTCCTCTGTATTGTCGAACAAATGCTTTGATTTGTGACTCAAGGAAAAAAAAAAAAACTGTTGCTATCTCAGCAGCAGAAGACCAACTTGAGTTGTGTGTGTCAATACATGCTTCTTGAGAGCACTGCCCATCATCCCGTGCTCCCCAATCCGTATCTTCCCTAGCTGCAGCTCCACTGTCGCTATGGTGACTGCCTCACGTCAGCCATTCACTGGAGCCCGGTTACAGGAAATGTCAAGCCAAAGGGCCCAGCAATTAAATCAATCTCTGTCTGTGTGCTCATGTTGTGGAAGGAGGAGACGCAGTGCTCTGATCCAATGTTATACTCAATACTCTGTTTAACACGCAGCTTTGGAGTATCAGTAATCTAAAGACAAGTAGGAATTCAGCCTGCTTTGGAAAATGAATTATCTACACCAGTGGTTCTCAGAGTGGGATCCAGGGACCTCCAAGGGATCGTGAAGCATATCCTGTGGATCCATGATTATTTCCCCCCCCCCCATGTTGTGTTACAGTGCTGGAAATCAAAAGCCACTATTATCAATTAGCCAGCTTGACTGATCACTTGAATCAAATCAATGTAATCCAAACCTCATTAAACCTCATTTAAAAAAAAGAATAAATAAATAAATGAATAGTTGGCCTGTAAATAACATCTACTGGAATCTAATGTGTTGTGACTGTGGAAGGTCGAGGACAGGAAGACACAAAAATAACCCTGCTTCACTTTTTATATTATCACATAGTGTAGCCCGGGCCAGAATCTTACATTAGTGGTAAAACTCTTGCAAAGATTTTTGGATGATAATAACAAGAATTGTCAGGAAGAGAATATAATTATGTGAATATAATATCATGCATAATGATTTATGGAAATGTCTTTTGTTATTCACCAGTCACCAGCAGTGTGTCTGAAGAATGCACAAACTGATGAACCCACCAAACCAAACACTGATCACACTCGTCACCCCTGCAAACTGCCACCTCCTTTACTCTAGACTTAACAAAAATAGCTTTATGAATACATACATTGTTTTATCTTTTATCCAGGCCTGTTATCATTTTCCTTCTACTAAAACTAATATATTCCAGTTGTCTTTACAGAAAATATCCCTCTGTTTTGATATGCAGATTATAGTTATGAATATGCAAATTAGTGCATGACACCATTTAGCAACTCATGACTTTTTTTTTTTTTTTTTTTTTTTTTTTTTTTTTTTTTTTTTTTTTTTTTTTTTTTTTTTTTTTTTTTTTTTTTTTTTTTTTTTTTTTTTTTTTTTTTTTTTTTTTTTTTTTTTTTTTTTTTTTTTTTTTTTTAATGCATGCATTATTACCTGCTTTCTTCTGAAATGAGAGACACACACACACGGACACACAAAATCTTTCTGGAGTGAGAGGCTGTTGTGTCGACTTGACTTGGCATTAATGAGTCTGCTCTCCAGAACTGCTATGATGTACTCAGAGGAGATGCGGAATGATGCTGTCTAGACGATAACGCAAACGTCTCTCATTAACTGCATTAGCATAATCAATTACAACTATTATTTTCCCAAATTGCAGCCCATTTTAGAAATCCACCACCCAGCGATATAAGCCCAGGCTGCTATTTGGGAGACTTTTGATGTCTATGAGCACTTAGTTTGAACGCGTATTTTTTTTTTTGCACGTTTGAGACCCGAGACTGACGTCTCTCCAGGCAAGCTAGTAAATTCCCTTTTTTTGCTTTCTTCTTCTGATTAGATTAGGTTATTGACGTTCATATTTGCAGCTCATGTGGTTTTTGATTCATCTGAAAGCATTGCAGGATGTGGATATGGAACAGTGGGCATGTCTTGTTACATTCTGTCGCTGACATTTCTTGACTGAACGCTCTGCAAGCTGGGTTTCAAAAATGCAAGACTTGAAAATGATGCAAGGATTTTGTTGTCCTCCCTTGGGTTTCGGGTTTCTGACTTGTTTTAAATGCTTGCTTAATAATGAAGGCACATTTCCCTCGGTGCTTTCTTAGTTCCAGGCCACATAACCTTCTCATGTTTTCACCTCGAAATCCTAGTGAAGGCCACCAAACATAACATGTCAACTTGTATGCTGCTTTTGTGTACTAGTTAGTTGCACAGCTGAAATGTTGTTTTGTCCCAGTTAAACAGATTGGATCCCCTCCTGAGAGCAAGATTCGTCATAGCAGCATGGCTTCAAGTTTTGATGTAGAATGCAGTTTTCTTTCAGTCATTGTATTTGGAATTACGTGATGTTATTACACAGTTTTTCCAGCAGTTTTTGGTGAAAACAATTTTTATGAACATTTCTTTCACTATCGTTTTCGAGAATGGTCTTAGTTGTTGCTTTATTTTTTCATCCATAAACAAATAATAGCTTTCTTGTGTATTTAGATACTAAATTATGTAAGTGTGTAAGACTACTTAATGTATTTAGCTGGGTAAATGTGATTTCAGTATAATGTTCTGTGTACAGCAAGCACATCCTGCTCACTGTACACACCTCTCTTGCCTTGCGCAGAAAGTTCTGGGAAACATTCATCTCCATCTGCCATGATAACGGGAGTCTGCATGGAATCACATTCGAGCAGATCAAGGCCCAGCTGGAGGCTCTCGAGCTGAAGAAGACCTACGTGCTGAACCCACTGGCTCCCGAGTTCATCCCCCGAGCCCTGAGAGCCCAGCAGCCCCAGGGACCCGGCAAACACCAGCACTCCCCACCTAAGGTATGAACCAGCTACCATACTGCTAAAGCTAAATCACATCGTAGCAAACCACTAAAGCAAATAGGCTTAGGCTCCACTCACAACCACAGAGATATAAGTTCCCAGTCATCAAATCATTTTACTACTACTGGTAGTGCCAGGCTAGTGTGATACACAGACAAACAACAGTATCCACACATGCTACCTACAAAATGTATACAAAAACCACTCATTTTAGCCACAAATAAAAAAAAAATCTCTCGGGAAATGTTTGTATATAAAATGCATCCACACATCAAGCCTGTAGCAGCAGAGTAAGTATTACTGAGTGGCTCAGGAGCTGCATGTAGGATTGATTATACTCTCACTGGGTGTGGCCACATTGTTAAACTTTGAATTTGCATGAAGCTAAACTCCATTTCAGCTTTTTACACCAATCCTCCTGCCCATTTCACATTGTTAAGAGTTGTTCTGCCTCCCACTGCTACAGATCGTCAGCTCACATGAAAGGGAACGAATTCCAGCTACTGTGTTGTCATGTCAGTGTCGTTGTGAGCTCAGGATTAGAGGGGTAACATTACTGGTAATTCCATCTCCTTCTGGTAGCTACCTATTCTTTCCCAAATGCACATCTTCGACACTTGTCAGATTGGTAGTTACATTGCTATTTTGAGTGTGGTTGTATAGATTTGAGTAATTAATTAGGTATTGCTTTCTTAGATCTAGAACTGGGTATGGATATTTAGGCCAGTTTTGTATGTGTATAATAAGTTAGGACATACTATAGTAGCACTGAATCACCTAAATAAAAATTGCACACTGGAAAATGTAACACACTGGTCAGAAACCAAAACCGTAAACCTAAATACTATATTTTTTACAATGAAAAACCATGAGCAGTAATTAAGTGAAAGGGTAAAATTACTTGAGGTACTTATTGGAAAGCAGTTACAAGTTTAGCCTTAAAATAATCTAAACCAAAAATGTTTGCAACATGTCAGACACTGGGTGAGTGAGTACTGGGGTTTGCTGGCAGTGGGCGCAGCACGGTATGTGCTCAGACATATGTGAATGAGCGAAGAGTGTTCACCTTCTGCCTGTGTGATATTAATAAAAGTTCTTGGCTGGCAGGTGAGGAGAATGTCTCTAAGCATGAGCCAAGCAGGAGCAAACCCTCAGATGAATAATATGCCAGTCAGTCCTACTCCCACCGGGGGAGGGAGATAAACATGCTAGAGAAGATGATTGAGATAGGAAGAAGTTCTCTCAATCTATCTGTCTGCCTTACAGTCATTTTCTCTTCTTCCCCTTTGCCTCTTTGGAAGGCTGACTCTTCCTCTCTGGTGCTTACTTACTCTCCAAGTATGGTAATTCACTGTCCTCTGGCTTTTATTGTTCTTGTGGTTTGTTTTGTTTTTTGTTTTTTGGGGTTTTTTTTTTTCATTTCTTTTGTTTTCTTTCTTTTTTTTTTTTCTTTTTTTTCTTTTTTTTAGCTCAACTCATTTTGTCTTTAGTTTAAACGACACATCATATGCCCTTTTGCTCTCTGATTGGAGTGATTGGCTATATTATTGGTACACTATTAAGCATGACCTTCATGCAAGCTTTGTGGGAAGACTTGTTTTTCCATGCAAGCCTACTAATATGGTAAATGATTTGCTTCAAAGACTACTAATATCTGTGATTAATGCTGTTTGCGATGAGACTTGAATGTAGCACTGTTGTCCTCCCATTGTTTGTGTTTGCTGGAGCTATCGAGTTATTCCTCCTGAGAGCCAAGTAATAGCTCAAACCTTGAAGTGCATTGAAAAAGTCCCTCCCAACCTGACCAGAAAAGGCCACCTATCTATTTGAGGTTATTTGATTCTGTGATTAATGTGCTCTGTTGCTATGGAAACTGTTCTTGAAAGCCAGAGTAACTTTTCTAAATAAAAAAGCATGAATGAGCAAAGGGGAGACAGTCTGTAATGGACATCTACTGTATTAATAACCCTACTGAAACAGGCTTCAATGCATCAACACAGTCAGAGCTCTCATGGGCAACAGTTTTTTCCAAGTGGCCTTTCAACAGTCCAGTGCTGCCTACAGTTATCCTCTGAATCACACCTCTTGTTCTCATGCAGAACAATAACCATAATTAAATTTGTCCTTTAGTCATTTGGTGAATGAGGGTTTTCGTGTTATAAGAATACTTGAGTAATTCCATAAAATAACAAATCCTCAATGCAAAAATGGTCTTTGATTAAATTTGATGCATTTTCTATAAATATATTTCAATATTCAATATCAAATATTCTAGCAAGAATATTTTAAAGCTAATGGATGACAGATTTTGGAATATCTCTCATTGGTTCAAAAAAAAAAAAAAGTTTTTGCAAACTCCTTGTGGAAGAACCAATACGTGGGGCATGCTGCATCATGGCCGAGAGTGACATGTCACTACCCATTCACACATACCTGAGTTTGAAATTGAAAATACGGGAACACACACAAACACCTCCCATTATTCACTAACCAGCTATCATGAGTTCTCTAGCTCGGCAACTTCACAACTAGGTGACACTACCAATTCCACAAGAAGGATAAATTGGATGATTACTATCTGTTATTCACTGACGTCCCACTAAATTAGAGACCAAAAAAAAAAAAAACCTAACATAACTAAAACCTAAAACCTAACTCCTCAATCCATTTTTCTCTTCGAGTATCATATCGACTCTTTCACACACTCAGTCCTGTTTGCTTTGTTTACTCTCCATCTCTCCTGAGTGGCAGCTGGCTCTCATCTGTCACTGTGCAGTCACACTTTCGTGCCTGACGTTGGAGCGTGGTGATGATTGATGTATCTGAACTGGCGTATGACATATTCATACAAATTTGGGTCTGAAAATCCTGACACAGTATATATATATTTTTGTGTCCCCTTACTCTTTTACCCCCCCCCCCCCCCCTTTTTTTTTAAACCATAAAATCTATTCTTGGTAGCATTAAACAGACGATGAGATGCAGAGAATTTAAGAGAAATAGAACAAATAGGCAAGCTATTGAAACTTAAGATTACTATTGAGACTTAAGATTATTAATCCACCTCTCTGTTAGGAAAGTTTTCTGACTTCCTTCTCGCTTTGGGCTGTGTTTGTTCTATAATCTGGTGTTTGGGGTAAATGTGTCCCTTTTACTCATTATGGGGCCCACATTTTAGACCTATTAAAGGCACTGTCTATATGACTACCAATCCATAGACCCATGGAAAAGTCATATTTTGTAATTTTGTATCTTATGTGATGATGTAGTCTATTAGAAGTTGGATCAACCTTGGTCACCATTACTTTATGAAAATCATTTCTTTTAGACACTACAGTGCCCCACAGTAGGGGAAAAAAAAGAAAGAAAAAAAAGTCAACCCACAGTGGCACGTATTACAGTTATTGAAATGATAAGCACTGCAATCTGTAACCAGCGGTATGCGGAGTGCCTTTAACAGTGAATGAACTGACCCCAGTTAGCATTTGGATGGGCGCAATCACTGAATTGGCCATTGACGCCTTGGCGTGTCATTCTGCATGCACACAAATGGCATTGATCTGTTGTGAAAAGGAATGCCTTCCTCATGGATTACATCAATGAGCTCTGATTTTGGAAGTTGTTGCCAGCGCTACAAATGTGAGCTGCAAGAGCCTCTGTGCTGCCTCTGTGCAATTACACCGTGAAGAAAGAAATTGTTCGGCATGTAAGCTGCTAAACGAGGCACCGCTCTCCCAGCAGTGCCTTCGTCATTGTTCCCATTCCCAACTCTTCTTTGTACAAAGCCCATTCAACTATTCATGTCACCGTTGTCCCAGTCTGTTCTGATGATGTGCTTTTGTGACTGCCACAATGTTGTATTGAGGAGTAGTCTCTCATGTGGGTGAATGGTGTTTTAGGGGTCGAAAGTTGCTCTTGAAATTGGATTGCGCCGCCCTGTTGTCATTTGTTTTCTGGTTAAATCTCAGGCTGCATGGCCAAGAGTTAGCCCTGATAGCTCTACTCCATTTGTAACCCCAAGCACCAAACTGTTAATTCCAGGCCCACCCAGTGATGACAAGTGCAGCAGTAGATGCTTGTCCTCTTCTCCTTAACTCAGTCTCTCCTCTTCTTCGCAGGTGAAAGGACAGCTTGCCAATCATGCAGAGCACTTTCCTCCTGAAGGATTTGGTAAGTTTCTCACTCATCCACATAGGCTTTCGGGATCAATATAGTGCTATACTGGATAGTTGATGGCCTTGTGTATTTGTTTTAGCATCTCACTAAAGGCCAAAAATTGTAAAGCAACACTAACTGTAAAAATAAGCATTAACATGTGTTTTTCAAAAGATAACGGACTCTAATATGTTTAGAATAAGGGTTTGACAAAAGGCTGAGTCTTCTGCGATAGTGTACAATCTTTAAATGCCTGTAAATTTGTTGTGTTGGGTTTTGCTTTTTTCTGTATTTTGTCCTATAGTGCAAATATATCCATTTAATATATACATGCATTGCAGCATCACCTGGAAGGAATAGTGGGCAGTTTACATACATGCCATATGGGACAATTACATACATGCCATATGGGACTGCACGCCAGTTAAGCACTTCTGGAAGCGAATCACTGAGGAAATATCTTGTTTCTAAATCACAATATCCCACTCTCCCCTTCACTATGCTTAATCGGAGATGCATGTGGGATCAACATCACAAAGGAAAACACAGTAGTCCTTCTTACAGCACTTCCCCTCACCAAGAAAACCATACTAACAAACTGGAAATCAATAATAATATCACACATTGGAAAAACCTAATAATCGACTACATAACACTGGAAGAACACTCTGCCTCAATCAAAAATAAAACGTCCAAATTTAACTCTATCTGGACACCACTCATCACCTACATACACCAAGGAATCACCTTGCAATAGCTAACAATACAGTTCCTACGGACAAACCACATAAAGCAATACCACACATCTCAAGCATAATGCTCACAAACACACGGAATAGTGTTGGTGCAGTGCTGAGGGAGGGATGTTATTTTTCAGGCTCTGCGCTTTGATGGGAAGTATTTGGGAATATTACTGATGTGGTTTGCAAGTACTTCTACAAATCGAAGTCATTCGTTTGTAGATCATTGGGTGATCACTGAGGCAGAAAAAGGTGAGAGAGAGCAGAGCCTCAGATTTTTTTTTCCAGTCATTTAGGAAAAGACATGGTGTTGAGATCAGTCAAGTGGATCCAGCTTCATCCCAGCCCCACTTCTGTCCAATCAAAACATCAGCTCTCCGGTAGTGTGTGATAGCAGCTTCTGTTGACTCCAAGTTACTCCTCTGGATTGCTCGGAGTGGTTGAGTAAATAATCTTGTGTTTGTGATTGTGTGTGTTAGAGATGGACGTGAAACCAAAGCCCTGATTTTCATACGTTTTGAAACAACGCCAAGATAAACTGAAGCATGCCATATTTTTACTAATCATGCTCATTCCAAATGGGCACAGCTGAAGCAGAGTCAGGAGTTTATTGCATGCGTGAGATTCAGCTACTTTATTCATGAAGAATTTGGTGTTTTAGGTTAGCGAATTAGTAAAATTGAGCATTTGAATGTTTGCTTCATTTTTGCTCAGCTAAAGAAAATGTGCACATTGAGTTGGTTAGGTGGAGTTAAGTCTCTGTTTTAAATTAGAGCCATATGACAGAATAAATCTGTAATGGGATGTTCAGAAAGCACATACGTGTGTGATGGTCAGGTGTCCACAAACTCTTGGCCACATACTGTATACTGTATGTGCTGTAGACTTGTGCTGCTTGTTGAGTTTAAATCATGAACACAAATGTGAAGAGTTTTAATTCATGTGGGGACTCGATTGACAATACACAATTGCAGCTGATGGTACCAAATGCAAGTTGATTTCATTCTGATCGATTTTACATTTCTTCACTACAATTTCATGATCTCGAGTTTCTTGTGACATGTGTGTGTGCAACTGTACGTTTTCACCCAGCGTCAGCAGTAGCAAGAGCCTTTTGAGAAACAAACATTCGGGAACTGTTCAGATTATGTTCTAGTAGTGACCATTTCATTGACAGTTTCGCAGATTGATCAGCGTTGCATGTCGGTTGCATTCATTACCATCTTGCTATTATGCTATTCTCAAGCTTCTTGTGATTGCTTCGATTGTCACTGTTCTCTGTGTGTGTTTTAGTTCAGCCCAGCGCTGCTGTGTTAATGGGGAATCCTATCCAGGCTTTCACTCCAACGGGAGGAGGAGCACCACCCTCTGGCAAATCCCCCAGTCCTGTACAGCGCATTGACCCTCACACTGGAGCCAGCATCCTCTATGTGCCCGCTGTATATGGGGGCAACATGGTCATGCCTATGTCTCTGCCGGTGAGTGTTGCCTCTGACGTGGGCAGGTTTCATTCTGACTCACCATCCACCATGCAGTTATCTAATCAGCCAATCATATGGCAGCAGCACAGTGCAAAAGATCATGCAGATACAGGTCACGAGCTTCAGGTAATGTTTATATCAAACATCAGAATGAAGAAAAAGTGTGATCTCTGTGACTTTAACTGTGGCATGGATGTTGGTACCAGATGGCCTGGTTTGAGTATTTCAGAAACTACTGATCTCCTGGGATTTTCTAGAGTTTTCTATAGAAAACAGAATGGTGGAAAAAACAGAAAGAAAAGCTTTTCTTCATGCTGATGTTTGATGTGAACGTTACCTGAAGTACTTGGCCTCTAGCTGCGTGATTTGCTTTGCATTGCGCTGCTGCCACGTGATTGGCTGATTAGGTAACTGCATGAATGTGCAGGTGTACAGGTGTTCCTGATAACATGGATGGTAAGTGTATACAGCTGTAATAGGAGAGGAGGGAGGATTCTGCTGCTCTGTTTTCTTAGAGAGTTGGCTAATTTGCTGGAGCGCAGGCATATCTTGGTCATCTGTTTAAACACAGACCCAGCCAATTAAAACAATGGCTAGTATCCAGGTGACTGTGTGTGGAAACAGTGATTAAAGTCCTCCAGCCACTCTCTGTGACTGCTCAGGAGTTTGAGGGCAAGGTCAGCAGTACAAAAAGGTTTTTGACTGACATTTGAACAACCAAAAATAGAAAACATTTATTCTTAGTATACAAAAATTTAGGGTTTGACATTTTCATAATAGTCATAATTTCAACTAAACCAAAAGTAAAAATTACTCACAGATAAAACTTGCACAACCCAGTTCTACTCTATTAAACACTTCATTTTTTAAAATTGTCCCTTTTTCTAACTCAAATTACACGAACTCTCCTAAGCCTCTTCTGCTGCAATGTTTTCCAGTTACCGTGGCCAGGCTATCAGAACCGCTTTGCCATGGACCCTCGCATCATGAGCCACCAAGCAGCCATGGCAGCCTACAACCTGAACCTGCGGCCTGCCGTCAGTCGGGCATCACCAGTGCTTTATGGTCTGAACCAGCCTTCCCCTCTAGGCATTGGCCAACTGCCATCCACTGACAAGGACCTGCTGCAGGAACCTACTGCCAATGGTACTATACTCCTAGATGTTCTGTGTTCTTGTATTTTAAAGGATAGTGCTCATGAACTCGCAGGTACTGTAAATGATCATGTATGTTTTGGGTTGTGAATGTGTGATAATGCAGCTTACATAAGGTGTTTGCCTCAGAGTGAGCTTTTAGTACATGAAGCTGTAGCTGCTTAAAATATCCAAAAAGGTGAGAGTATGGCTGACTAATGGTCTTCCTGATAATGTCTTTTGCATCTTCTACAGCTTGTACTATTTCCTCAGCTCTTTTCTGCTTTTTAATTTGAAAAGAATTAAAATTTATATCATTTATAATATGTCATTGTGGACACTTGCAGTGTATGTGTGTATGTATATATATATATATATATATATATATATATATATATATATATATATATATATATATATATATATATATATATATATATTTTCTGCCATAATACTGCCTATTATGTAAACCAGAAAGCCTTGCAATTTTAGCAAACCACTGGAAGTTGAAAATATTTTAGAAATGCAACCATGCTCTTTAGAGTGATCTGTGTTACACTTGGTGCATTTTATATTTATGAAAAAGGTGAGAAGCTGTTATTAATTTGTTAGCAAGTGTTGCTGCTTGAAAACTACACCGATCTTTTCATGGGGTGCTGTTTTGGGGCTCAAATGTACTAATGCACCATGTTCTTTACAGGAAAGGTTGACATTAATGGAAAAGTAGAACATAGCAGGCTGCTGACACCTGAAAGGAAAGCACCTGAACTGAAGGAGAAACAGGTATCCATCCAACCCTTTATCATTGCATAAGAATTTGTTGGGTACAAAACTGAATTCATGCATGCCGCAATAATCAACTGATCAGTTATCATGGTATCTTCTTATTGTCACAGTTTAAGTCTTATATTGACTGCCTTCTTTCTTAGGGAGAGCCTGAGCCAGTTCAGAACAAAAGCCCTGAAACCCATGCCGGCCTGGTGTTTCCCTCCAGCCGTCTTCTGCGTAAAGACCCACCTGCCCAGCGTCCGCCACTCAGCTTCCCTTTACCCCCTCCTCACCCAGCATTTGCTCCCCATGCCCCTCCTGGCCCCCTGGCACACTATGGCCTTCCCAGACCTCCCCTTCGTGTGCAGACCCAACAGCCGCAGCCCTCTGCCTTCCCGCCCTCATTTTTCAGTGGCCACCCTCTGGCCCAGCGCACCCTGCACTCTCCAGGGCTGGATGGCCTTGATGGAGGGGACAGCCTGATGGGCACTGTGCCTGATGAACTGAAGAACGTTGTGAGAGGATTGCCTCCCCAGCACCAGCCCCATCAGCAGCCAATGCGCCTTAACAGCTTCGGGGAGGAGAGTCTCGACTCGCTGCTTGGCGACTCTCTGGGTATGTATGCACTCTGAAAACTGACAGTGTCACGGGCCTGGGGGTGGCATCAGTTTATCACCATGACAACCAGTAAAGCAACTTATTTGCATGACTAGAAAAGAAAAATGACGTTACGAGAAAAGACATGTTCAAGACTTCTTGGCTACAGTGTCTTTGTGTTGTGTGTAGATCCAGTGTCAATATTTGTGCGATAATTTTGATTCTTTTACAGTTGCTTTCCCTAATCAAATTCTGATGCCCACAGTATGGCTACGTGTAATGCATGACCATTTTGCTGTTAAATCTGATTGTCCATCTGCTTGATGGTCTAATGAGCAGCAGGTTTTCCGAACCTTGCCAGGCAGTTTCTTCTGGAAGCTTTTATTTGAGTCTCCATGAATTCTCAATCAAATCGGTCTAACTTGTTTTAATGAAAATGAATAGGCTTTTATGATCATGCCTTTTGCAAACACGCACATCCACACTCAATCTGAAACCTGCATGTTGTTTTCAGATGGTCAGAGCTGTTCTGGCATGGAGACGTTGGCTCCTCAACCACAACAGCAGCAGCCGGTGCGTCTGGGCCAGTGGAACGAGCCCGGGCCCTTCCTGCAAGGCGCTCTGCCTCCTTTCACCCTGGCCCAGCAGTTGGCACACCTGGGTCAGCCAAGCATGCGGATCCCCCAGCAGCTGCTCCGTGCCAACTGGGGCTTGGGCACCACCGCTGAGGACGAGCCCCGTGCACCCATGCCCAGGTCAGTCCGAGCGCTGTGCAAAACTGGTCATGACAGTATGACTAAAAGAGGGTTTGTGCAGTTCAGTTTCATATCCTGTTCAGTTTGAATGACCTGTTAATTTGCGAGTTTAATACAGTTGCCATTTCATTAGGTGTACGTACTATATTGATGCACTTTAGAGGTACACAGTAACCACATATGGCCACATATGGCAAGGGGTCACTATAGAGCCCACATTGTTTTCCTGTTTTTCCCCACTTTGTTGTGGAACTAGAAAGCACTGCTGTCTCTTTAATATGGTCATGAGGAATTTGGTTGTGGAGTTTGTGGAGTGAATTTCTAATGTGGCCAGTTTCTTCCATCCCTACCATCTGCAGGTATCCTGGTCTCCCACGTGAGTCGCTCCCTCAGGAGTCATATGAGCCACGTGAAGCTGCTGAAATGCCCCCTCCTCAGTCACGCCTGCTACAGTACCGGCAGGTGCAGCAGCCCCACATTCCCGGAGAGCTGCCCTCACCTTCCACTGCCTCCTCTGCCCTCCCTTCATCCACCTCCAGCAGTTCCAACAACCACAACCATACTCCGGCCCCGGGGCCTTTCCCTTACCCAGAGACCAGCCGTGAGCTCCCTTTTCACCAGCAACAGGCCTTCAGCCAGGCCGCCCTCCCTCTACCCCCTGAGCACGTGCCCGTCAAGTACCTTCTGCCTGAGGCTCACTGGCATCATGCCGGGACACAGCAGTCCACGACGCTGGCATTTGGCCTGCAGCAGGGGCCCTTCACACACCTTCAGCTTCAGCAGCACAAACAGCAACAACAGCAGCTCCAGGCCCCACACAATGCCCTGAACAGTCTAGAAGAGGTGCGACTCCTAAAAGAATGCATCCATGAAAAGAACATTTTCTTTGGTTGCGTTTAGTGTACTGTATGTAGAGTATAGAAGAAGTAAGACATGTAAATGAATGCAGTTAGTTTTGTGCCTAAGCAAAAGCGGTGTATTTTCTGTTAAAAATGGTTGTAATGGGACAATTTAGACCAAAAACAGATTTGATGTCTTAGCTATGTTTCTTAGCTTATTCCAATTAAAGGAATACTCTGTGGCTTTTCAGCTAAACCTCTACATACTACATCTGTAGTGTATGTGTTACCACAAACTGGAATTTTGACAGGTTTCCTTGTACCAAGAAAAGAACCGGTTTACTGGCAGTCCACTTATACTGGAAGTCTAAAGGCAGTTTTTGTGTTTTGTCTTATAATGTTATAATTTTATCTTATGGTTTAACAGTACATAACGATTAGTTTTAAAATATCTGGAATATTGCTTTAATGTCAGGTTAAAAATAAGGCATGACCAAATTTCTCTTATCTTCTGTTTCTCAGTATGAACCGCGAGGGCCCGGACGGCCCCTATACCAGAGGCGGATATCCTCCAGCTCTCCTCAGCCATACGGGGAGAGTGTGGTGCAGTGTAAAGAGTCTCAGGATCCCACAGCCTGTTTCACATACCCCCCTGCAGACCTGTGGCCCAGCCCAGGCCCCGCTCCACTCCACAACATTCCATGCAATGGAGCGAGTCACCTCGTCCCTCAGAGGGATATTTTAGGTGAGTTAGTGCAACCCCGAAGTCTGTTGGAAGGTATTCATGTTTCTTTGAGGAGAATGCTTCAAATTAACGGATTTAATTACAACTCAGCTGAGGATCACACCTCTGATGTGTAAGAATTCCCAGTCATGTAGATGTCTGTGTTTTTATTTTTTTTTTGTTTTTTGTTTTTTTTTTATATTGTAGCCTTCACTTTTAACCGTGTCAGTAGCAGGACTGTCAAAACCAATTTTGCTTTCAAAATATTTATGTATTCAGAGACAAAAATTTACATTCACATCCAATGTTGTACTGTATTGTGAATACATGTATGTCATTCCTAACATTGTTTTTAAAATGAGCAATCTTCTAATTAAGTAGAAAAACAAAAAAGGACGTGTCCTAAAAGAAATCTTGCCGTTGTAACGATTTCAAACAGGCACTTCTGTGGCTGAATCACAAATGGCATTGAGTTGTGTGTATAGTGCACCCTGTAGGTTCTACAACACCTTGTATTATACCCTACGTAGTAAAAATATATAGAGAATAGGAAACCACGTGGGAGTTATTTCTACATAAAGAAGAAACTCTGATGTCGCCTTCTGCTATTGTATCCCATGCACCTCAAGGTTCAAAGTGTTATGGCCATTCTCTTTCATCAACGATCACTCCTTGGATGCTGTGTTGTTGTTTTTTTTGTTTTTTTGCACCAGTGTGTGTAAACTCTAGAGACTGTTCTAAAGACTGAAAGTAACATATAATGTAAAGTACCACTTTTCAAAAAGCGGTCTGATATTACCTACAGAAACCAGTGTGGCAGCCAAAGTGTCTAGAACTATTGCAAGTTTTAAGGCAAAGGATGGCCAGACCAAATATTGATTTTTAGTTTTTTCCTGTTTGCTGCTCTTCGAGTCACATTTTATGTCATTTCATTCTTTTTAAGGCAGCTTGGATTTAGCAAATTTTGTTACATGTGCCTAAGACTTTTGCGCAGCACTGTGTGTTTTGTATATAATATATACTTCATATAATCCAAACGCCACTGTTCATCATTACCTATAACTCTGTGCTGATCCCCTTTTCAGTTTCTAAGGCGGTGAATGCTGCAGAGGAACACGTCCAGGCTGACTGTGCGCAGCAGCCTCCTCACTCCGCTGGCCTTGCAGCGCTTCAGCAGCACGGACAGTTTCCAGCCCTCCTGCCCAGCAAGCAGACCCCCCCAGACCCGGGAGGAGTGGGCTCCATGCCAGCCTCGGGCCACAACAAACCCCCTGCCATGTCCTATGCCAGCGCCCTCCGAGCTCCCCCCAAGCCCCGCTGCCCGCTGCCTGAGCAGACCAAAAAGAACAGCGACCCCATCTCTCTGTTACAAGACCTTAGCATAGGGAGTTCCAACAGTAGCAATGGCTATTACTCGTATTTTAAGTAAGTGAATATATAAATATATATGAATTATATACACCCTATTGAGTGAAAATGATTCAAAAAAAATTTGAATAACAATCTCCAAAAAAATTCAACAATAAAAAAAAAAAAAAAAAAAAAAAAAACAGCTTTTGATTTTGGTCAGATAGTTAGCCTTTTGTGTTTTATTATTTTTTACTTAATTTAGTTAGTCGTTTCTTTTACAGTTTGAAATCTGTGGTTTTACATTTTCTGTGGAAATCAACGCGTGTGTATATATATATATATATATATATATATATATATATATATATATATATATATATATATATATATATATATATATATAAAATACCAAAATGTTCAAGAAAAACACACAAAAAAGTTCATAAAAACCAAACAGAAAAAAAAAAGATTTTTAAAAACACCATAAATTGGTTGACCACTTAGCTGCCTGTCTTTCTTTTCTTCTAATTATGTCTGCTCTCTTTGTATCTATTATCTGAAGTACAGTTGTTGAAGTGATTTTATTTACCAGCTGGCTTTTTAATGATGAGTTCATTAATCATTATCAGTGTGTTTTCTTGTGCCAGCAGCTGAGTGGTGAACCGACTCGGACAAAAATTATTATAAAAAGTTGTATAGCTGTAGACAAACTTTTCTCAGACTGTACATAAGAATAAATAAATAAAAGAGATGAAATCTGTGCGCTTCATTTACATTACCAGAGCAAGACCTTCTTTTATGTTCGTTTCTAAAGGTTGTGATGTATGAGAGATTTCAGAATGTTTTTCTGTATAATATTAACACAGTTTGAAAATCTATAGACTAAACATTGCTCATATGAGACTTGGGCAGTGATTTGCCTTGATAGAAGCTGTACATTTTTTTGAAGCTTTTGGGGAAATTAATGAAATAATTTATGAAAGGAAAAAAAACAAATCACATGCTGTATCCTATTTATCAACTTACTATCACTTAAGTAGGTGTAAATTCACACTATGAAGTTAATGCAGCTGATTATGTATAGGAGATAGGAAAATCATTCATTAAAATCCATTAATGTCCTATTTTTACTTAGATATGACAAATGCATAAGACAGACCACAGCAAAACGAACACATTTCTGTTCCTTTAGACTTTGGGCACTGGTGGGTTGTGACTTGAGCCACATGATAGAGAGACATAATCAGCTTGTCTTGTTTCTCAGTTGTGCCGAGAACAGAGAGAAATGCGATTTTATTTGCACCTGCAGTCACGGACTTGCTTCCAGCGTTAGAACTCCAGCTCTCTGTTCAGCCGTTGAGTGTAGACATTATTTGCTGCTGGAAAAACAACATTTGTTATTCTGTTCTGGTGAGCGAGCCATTTAAAACGGAGGTGTTAATAAAGCAAGTTTGTTTATGGCGTATGTGTGTGTCAGCGAAAACCCTTCACATGGACATGTTGTGACATGTTCTACTAGATATAGTTCTGAAGGCTACAGATTTTGTAGTCTTTCAACTGAAATTGTACCCCTACGTTTGTAACCTAATCTACGTATGGAAAAACACGAATACTACCAAATTTCAAAGAATTCTAAATTTGCAACAGGAAATGAGTTCTCACTTTGATTATCAGCGTCATCCACATCAGCCTATGTTTAATCACCTGCGGTAAAAGTCACTCGTGGCATTTAAACACAAGACTCATCATCGTATCTTCACTCATCTGATTTCTGGTGCTGAAATGATCACTGATCAGTTCAATTCTGCTGACTAAATTACTTGTCTTGACCACGTGACTGTGCAGGAGCATTTTGCTATGGCATGTTGACTGTCCAAAAACTTGATCATAGCATGACTTTAATTGTAACAGGAAACAACATTTAACTAGCAAGGTTTTAGATATGTTAATTCAGACTGCCTGCATTTACTACTGTGTTTGTTAAGCTGGATACCCCGCATGATCTTTGCAAACAGACAACCAAGGCACGGTTAGAAATTTGCCTGAATAAGAACAGTTCTAAATTAATTTGGTAAAATATACACTATGTGGCCAGAAGTATGTCACCCGACCAATCATACCCATGTGCTTGTTGAACATTCTATTACAGATGTAATCCTCTCTTTGCTGTTATAAATATCCTCCACTCTTCTGGGAAGGCTTTCCACTAGATTTCGGTTTATGGCTGTGGGGATTTGATCATTCAGCCAGAACAGGTGCTGATGTTGGTCGAAGAGGCCTGGCCCGTAGTCGTGTTCCAGCTCATTCCAAAAAGTGTTCACTAGGGTCGGGACTGGAGTTCTTCCACACCAACCTTGGCAAACCATGTCTTCATGGAGCTCACTTTGTGCGAAGGGACGTTGTCATGCTGGAACAGGTTTTAGTTCCAGTGTAGTGAAATCTTAATACTACATCATACAAAGACATTCTAAACCAGGGGTGTCCAAAGTCCGGGCCCAGGGCCAAATGCGCCCCACCGACTATACCTGCAAATTCATTTACAGAATGATATTTAGTCATGGATACAGACAAAAAACCACAAAGTTAATGTTGAGAAGGGGTGATTTCAAAAGAGCTGAAAACCACTAATCATGGAAAACTTTTTGTGAATTCTTGAAAAAGTACTTAACTAAAGTGGATTTGCAACCAAGTGTTAAAAATAACAATTTAATTTATGTTGGTTTCTACACTGTTCACCCAATTAATGTAAATACCATTTGAATCCCCCTGAAAATCTGCACCTTGAGCTCATATTCGTTATTTTATTTCAGCACCAATATACTGGGGTAGACATATTTATGATTGTGTGTGTGTGTATATGCAGTATGTATACATTCCCCTCTGAAAGTATTGGAATAGCAAGGCCAATTCTTTTGTTTTTGCTATACACTGAATACATCTGGAGTTGAGTTCAGAAGATGATATGAAACAAGAATTTCAGCTTTCATTTCCTGATATTTACATCTAGATATGTTAAACTACTTAGAACATGGAACCAAGGGTGGCAGGCCACCCAATTTTTAGATGAGCAAAAGTACTGAAACAGATAGTGTTAAAGAACATTATCATCTTCATATCATCAGCTTCAACACATATCCCTTACTTGCAATAACTCCATCAAGCTGGCGACCAACTGACATCACCAAACTGCTGCATTCTACTTTTGTGATGCTTTTCCAGGCTTGTACCACAGCTTCTTTCAGTTGTTGTTTGTTTTGGGGGGGGTCTCTCCCTTCAGAGGTGAAATGCATGCTCAATTGGGTTAAGGTCTGTTGATTGACTTGGCCAGTCTAAAACCTTCCACTTTTTTTCTCGTGATGAAATCCTTTGTTATGTTGTGTGTGTTGGGTCACACAAAAGGGGGGTTGATGTTACTGCTATGTTTCTTGCTACAGAATGTTTCTGCAGACTTCTGAATTCATTCTGAAGTTACATCATCAGTAAAGAGTAGTGAGCCTGTTCCAGAAGCAGCCATGCAATCGCAAGCCATGACACTACCTCCACCATACTTGACCGCTGAGCTTTTATGTTTTGGATCATGAGCAGATCCTTTCTTTCTCCACACTTTGGCCTTTCCATCACCTTGGTAGAGGTTAATCTTGGTTCCCGAACTTTTGTGACTCATCTTTGTATTTCTTTGCGAATTCCAATCTGACCTTCTGGTTTTTACTGCTGATGTGTGGTTTGCATCTTGTGGTATGGCCTTCTTCGAATGGTGGATTGTGATACCTTCACCCCTGTCCTGTGGAGGTTGTTGTTGATGTCACTAACTGTTGTTTCTGGGGTTTTCTTCACAGCTCTCACAATGTATGTCATCAACAGCTGTTGTTTTCCTTGGCCGACCTGTTAGATATGTACTTGTTAGTACACCAGTGGTTTCAGGACATTCCAAATTGTTGTTTTGGCTATGCCCGCTGCTTGTGCAACAGCTCTGATCAGTTTTCCTTCTTTTCTTAGCTTCAAAATGGCTTGCTTTTCTCCCATAGACAGCCCTCTAGGCTTCATGTTGATTTATCCTTTCAACACCTTCTTTAAAGGCAAAACCCAGAGCTTAAGCAAAGTGAAGACATTCGGATATATTAGTTGTTTAAACAATCATTCTGACAGGGCACACCTGGGCAACAAGAAACACCTGTCAGTCACATGTTCCAGTATTTTTGATTATTGTAAAATGGGTGGGTTCAAACAGAAGGTGCCATGTTCTAAGTTAACACATCTATATAAATATATATATATACATATATATATATTTTTTGATGAGGTCTAGGCCTTTGAAAATTCTTTGCAGCATTAGTTTGGGGAAGGCCCACATGTCTGTAATGATCAGGCATCCAAATATCCACATACTTTTGGCCATATAGTGTACATATGGTTTCTTGAAAAGGGCTTAAATTTCGATCAGGAAAAAAAAAAAAAAAACTTCTTTTTTCGTCTGTTTTCCAGAATTCAGACATCTGACAAGTTTCCCAGACCACCACACATTTGATTATTCTTGATGAGTCATTTTATGCTTCTTTTATTACTCTGAGAATTAATTCTGCAATATATGTTCCTTGCTCTTCATTATGTAATAATGAATAGTGGTGTCATAATATAGAGCAACCTTAATTATCCTAAATTATAAACCTTTACTAAAACATCAAATTATTTAAAGGAATACCCAGAGAACTGGGCTATATAAGTTATGAAAAATGCATACTTGCATCCTCAATTCCACTTCGCATAGCATAGTGAACCTTAAAGAATATTTCAAAATGACAAAATCCTAAGTCAGATGAATCAAAAAGCATCACATATGGAAATTCTGACACTGGATGAAATGCTACTTCGTTGTCTAAAACAGCAGACTTATACTCCTCTAAGCATGAATGCATTTGCTTCCAATGAACACAATGCCAAAGTCAATATAAAACTCTCTTACAACACCTTGTATGTGTTGATTCCGTTATCATGCATTCTTACTGTGTGCCAAACCCTGATTTGACCGGTAAAGGCGCTCTGCTAGTCCATGGGCTCAGGCTCAGCGTCCATGCAGGTCTCCCACGGGTTCCGTGGCATGTGAGGCATGGAGATGATCAGCAGGCTGATCCCGCTGAGGAACAAGAGGATGAAGGCAGCGCAGGCACATGCAAAGGACCACGAGTAGTAGTACTCGATCCAGATGGTTTCATCGCTGTCAATCATGCGTTTGACAGACTGTCTCATGACCTCCACTGAAATGACTATGCAGAGACCTGAAAAGAGGTCATGCAGACATTAGGGAAGAGAGTGAAAGCTTGTGGTTTCTTTGGTTTCCAGAATATTGATCAGTAATTGTGTTGTATTGCCTTAGATCATTGGTTCATTGACCTCCAAGGCCTTTATGACCTCTATGCTGGCCCAGAAATGAAAAATTTTCTTGAGTTGTTGGACTTAATCACCCACTGCTCTGCCCTTCTTCATGAACTTTAACTATCCCAAATGGGTTTAGCTTGTACAGTAAGAGGTTTTAGCACTGATCTCACCTGCAAATGCGAAGAACATGCCAGCCGGTCTTAGTAGGTAGTCTCTGCTCTTTCCAAAGGCCCCTAGGAGACACAGACTGCCCAGTGTCATGAAGGCCAGGCTGAAGATGGCTATGGCAGCAGCTGAGATGTTGTACTCTAAAATGGTGAATAGCAGTGCAGTCAGTATTACCCTGAAGGGAAATTAGCCGAGAACCCAATAACAGAAAGTGTTAAACTATGTTCATGTGACAGGTTTACGTTAAACTACACCACCACAGTAATGCATTATGAAGACTTTTGATAATCTGTGTCCTAATCATGCAATTTTACCATCCATCCCTTACTTTCCCAAATTTTGCTGGACAGTCCAAGCTCCTTTGTTCAGGAACGGCTTCAGTTATCACCTTAGATCACATAACACGAATCAGTCTGTTCTCCAGGCTGTCTTTGCTTTTAATGCGTCATTAATTAGTAATAAGCTACAGGAGTATTGATTGTTAAACCAGCAGTTGATGTTTCTAGAGTTGACCGGAGAGTGTAAAGTGCTTAACAATGAGCCACATCTTGCATCTAAGGTGTTGACAGATCAAGATTAGCAGTCTAGTTCTGACAACACACCTCTATATATGTCAGCTGTAATGCTTGGAGCACATTCTGTGCTCGACCTATAGCTGTTGGATTGCACTGCTTCCTTTCCAACTTGTTTGAAATATGACCTCTAAAATGGAGGTCAGAAGGGTAGACTGCAGCCCAAGGGCAAGAGAAATGACCAGAAATGAAAAAGATGGAATGTTAATGAAATGTCGATTACTTCGTTCATTAGTAACCACTTTATCCCCATCAGGGATGTAGGAACAGTGGGAGCATGAAAGGATTATGAAATAAGTTTATTAGTAAAAATGAAAATATTTTCTTAGCTATGAAAGAAAGACACTTGTAACACCTTACAATGTGCTTCAGAATTGTTTCCACATCTGTAAGGGAAACAATTCTGAAGTACACCGTAAACTATCCCATCCAATTCTGATTTTTAATCACAAAACACCACCAATCGCAGCATAGTGCACTGCTACCAGCTTTTAATTTCTAATGTCTAATGTAATGATAGTTTGGGGGAAAATTTATATTTGTACATTACAAAATTTACATTGCATTTTCTGATTAATATAACTACATTTTGGTGAGTTTTTGGGGCTAGTACCTAGAAATGGAGAACAGAGCATCACGCTTTTTTTTTTTTTTTTTTTTTTTTTTTTTTTTTTTAATTCACAGCCAACCAGCGGGAAAACCACATGAGAGACACACACTCAAATTATCTTTCAATGCTGTCCAGTTTTAATTCATTCTGTCATGTCACAGTATGTGTGGAAAAATTATATATTCATGTGGTGTTTTGAAGTATAAAGGGAACTGAGCTGTGTGAGCTAACAAGAAGATGGAGAGATTGTGAAATGTGAAAGCATGCGATTAATAAAGCTACACTTTCTGGTGCATTGTTTAGTATTTTCAAACTGAAATGACACTAAACAAACATTTGGCGCTATTACAGGTCCCAACTAATTAGCTGAATCAAAGATGAGCATGAAAAAGAGTAAGCAGACTGATATGACAATTGTCTTGTCCGTAGCATATGTATAATCACATAGCCTGTATGATTGGTATGGGATTGTGCTGTGTAACGTAGGCCTGTATTGTTTTTACTTCATACCAATAAATAACTGCTCCTAATTACATAATACACTAGAAAATATAATGTGTGTCAGACTTCAGTTCACTGAAATAGGCTAGACAGGGCCCGTGTACAGTCACTATGGGGGGGAAAAAAAGCAACAGTGAGAACTGAAATGTGCACAGACAGGAAAAGAACCTGGTGCTATGATGCACCATCTCTACCTGTTGTTCCACCAGCCTACCCTTAACTAAATTCAAGTTCTTGTTTTCCCTCATTTTAATATGATCCACATTAAGATATTTGCATCAGTAGTAAAGGTGGATTTTAACATTGGAGTTGAGTTGGCAGGTCTTTAATTTATTCCCACTCTCAGGGTCCATCAAAAGAGGATGGGTTCTCATTTGAGTTTGGTTCCTCTCCAGGTTTCTTCCTCATGTCATTTCAGCGGGTTTTTCCTTGCCACTGTCACCTCTGTTTTGCTCATTAGGGATCTAAATCTGTATCTGGATTTCTGGAAATCTGCTTTGTGATGATGTCTATTATAAAAAGTGTTATACGAAAAAAATATATAAAATTGAATTGATTTGCCAGTGAAACATTAACAATTAGGTGCATTCCTGAAAACTTAACCATGACTCCAGTCTGAGATGTTGCTCCGTGCTTTTTCAGCACCCACACATTCCCAAACACAAAAATCTTGTTTTAAAGCAGCCTGTGGTGGAGCTCTTTGATGTATTTTTGTATGTGCTTCAACCTTCCTCCATGCTCCTCCACTTTTTTTTTTTTTTTTTTTTTTTTGAAATCTGGGTATACATTTCTATTTCATGCCATTCAACCTTTTCTTCTCAAATCCTAACCTTAAGCATTAGAGAAGAAAATGGTAATAGTAGGCTTGGATTAAAGCAAGCACCTGTTTTTTTTACCACTTTGATATGCAGCATTGTCCCCATGGTAAGGCGAGCCTGAAGAAGGCCACTTACCTTTTTGAGTCTTGACTTCGAAAACTTCGGCCTCCTCCCCTGACGTAAAGTGTTTGAAGTAGGAGCAGTTCTTGACTGCAAAGAGAGATGAAAACAGTGATTGTAGCTGAGGGCTGGAGGTGCTGCTGGAGCCTGTCGTTACGACGCACTTGCACTGCCAATGAGCCTAGCTGCCATTTCCTCCCGAGACCAGTGCTGGACGCTCAGTCACAAACGAGGTATTCTGTGAGTGTGAATATAGTGGACAGAGGGTATATCAGTGCGCTTGTTTTTCAACAGGCGTTCTCATTTTCTAGGCAGCATGCCATGATAAAGGTTTATCTATCCATGCACGTGTGTTAGACGGAGAGGCAAACTATTTTTCCTCAGAAAATCGAGAAGCTTGGTTTTATCGCCTTTGATTTCACATTTCAGGAAATTCTAAACGGCACTGAGTGGTTCTACTCCTACACCACCCACTCTTAAACATCTGCTGCTTGTTTCAGAGCAGAAGATGAGACTCTGACCTCATGTCACCTTCACACTGCAGTCGGCCCACTTTTCTATTAAAACAGGCCAAAGCCCTGTACCACATACCACTCACATTGCGACAAAACAATTCCGCCCCCCACGCTGTTCTAGAGATGATGCCTCCATTTTGTGACTCCCATGGGGGGAGCACAGGAGTGTTGTTATGGAGGTGTGGAGGGAGTCTGACACCTTTCCGTTAGATTAAACTCATAAAGCAACATCTCATCTCTGCTCTGTCCAGAGAATGAGCTTGAGAGAGACGGGCAATCAGGTAACAGAACAGAGGAGCTGTTTGTTACTCTGGACCCAGACTCTCCATCAGGGGTGAAGAGAGAGGGAAAAAAAAAACATGCTGTGAGGAGGTTACCTAGCAACAGGCTGTTCCTATCTATGGTATTAGTTAAGGCTCAATGAGGAGAGCAAAGGAAGGGGCTGCGGTGCTGCTTTTAGGGTGTCATTTATTAACCCTGTTTGATCGCTCCTATTATAGGTCTTTACTCCTGGGGATTTACGGGGTTTTCATCCCTCAGAGGACCTTGGAGCTCTGGGATGGAAGGCTATGGGCTTAGTTTAAAATGTGGTCATGCATCTAGCTTGGATCTTCCAATAGGGACAGAAATAACACAACATGAGCACATCCATTAGCAGAATTACACAAATTGGGATTCTTTATCATTAGAAAAACGTGTTCCTGAAGGGTTCTTTGAAATGTTAATGGTTCCAGCTCTCTAATGGGCTTCCTTTTTCTGAAAGGGTCCCAAAATGAACCCAAGCAGATTACACTATATGGCCAAAAGTTTGTGGACACCTGACTGCCACAACCATATGTGGGTCTTCCCCAAACTGTTGCCACAAAGTTTGAAGCACACAATTGTATAGAATGTCCTGGTACGCTGTACCATTACAGCTTCCCTTCACTGGAACTAAGGAGCAGAGCCCAAACATGTTCCAGCATGACAATGCCCCTGTGCACAAAGCAAGGGCCATGAAGACATGACTTGCCAAAGTCGGAGTGGAAGAGCTCGAGTGGTCTGCACGGAGCCCTGACCTGAACCCCACTGAACACCTTTGGGATGAACTGGAATGCCGACTGCACCCCAGACCTCCTCGCCCGACATCAGTAACTGACCTCACTAATTCTCTTGTGGCTGAATGAGGAAATCCCCACAGGGTTGTTCCAAAACCCAGGAGAGTGGAGTGGTTATTTTAACAGCAAAGTGGGACTAAATCTGTAATGGGATCTTCAAAAAACACATATGGGTGTGAAGCTCAGGTGTCCACAAACCTTTGGCCATATTGTGTATTTCAGTGGACAGAACCAAGCAGCGTTGATCAGCATATGAAAAAAAGAAAAGATTATCTACAGGGCTAGAGACATTAGTTCAGAAAGGGGAGAGTTTTCACTGACATTCATAGATTTTCATGTTATTTAACCTCCCTGGACAGAGTAGCGAACTGACAGCATAACGTTTTTTTTAAAATGAAAACAATGTTTGAGGCATCTTTTTTTGAGTCTGTGGCACTAGTTAACAAGTCAGTGTGAAGTGTCACCATGAAACAAAACATAACCCTTTCAAATTCTCTTATTCATAAACTAATCATTAATGGTAAAGCATTAAAGGGTAACTCGCAGTTCAGTCATGTTAGTTACTTATCCAGACCTTGACGAATTTTAATTGAATGCCTCTTGTCTAGAGGGACTAACTAAAGAACCATTTGGATGGTTCATGCAAACCTTTTTTCTAAGCGTAGATATATTTTATGTCCTTGTAACCTTAATCACAGAAGCAGCTGTCTGGTTGGAAGTCTGCAGGCAACACAAAAGTGATATCACGTTTGTGTCCTTATTCAACTGCCCTTGCTTAATATCATCCATTATCTTTCAGACCAAGAGATACAAGCCCTCAGTCTGAGTCTCAGTCTAAAAAGCTTCTGCTAACTACTGGCATTTTATACCGGTTCCAAGGCCTCATGCTTTATTAACTATCTAGTCAAATTTTTTATTAGCATGATCAGACTGGCTATCTGTGAAGCCCAGAGCAAGCATCCCTAGTAGTGAGATCTACCCGGCTCAGATGCTCAGCAAAACAAGCATCCAAATAAAGCGTTCTGGACCATATCATTGACCTTGCGAGTTTGTTAATAGAAGCACTTATTCCAGGGAGGAAGTCAATTACTAGGTTGCAGTGGCTGTCACATTAGGTTTTTACTTCTTGATTAAAACTCCCTCCCCCTTGAGACAAGTAAACACACACATCACTAGGCACGGCAGTTGCCTTGAGTATAAGCTTTTTGTGCTTTGCTCTTTGGCTGTGTATGAGACAGCTCTGGTAAAGATAGGCTCAAAAATAAATCACTGCCCTATTTTGTTCTTGCATAAAATGACCATCAGGTTCTGGGTCATTGTAAACGGTGGACAAAAAAAAACAGACAGCATACTCACACTCGTATCTGGGTCGTACCAGCACAGCACCTTCCACAGAGGTCCGTGCAGCACTTTTTTTTTTGGCAAAACCTCCAGAGAAAATTGTGTTACAGTTGTGATTGCTCTTCTTGACTTGTGCTCTACATGTACTAGGCAATCCATCATTCCTCTAATAGTCTTTTGGTCTAGTCTAGTTGTTTCAAGAGTCTCTCTTGCTTTCTTTCATCAAGGCTTGCTCCCTCACTGGCTCTCATTCCCACTCACTCACTGTCTCCCTCTCAGAAACAGTTAGATACACACACAAACAAACATCTAACTGCTGGAGGTAGCTCTGGGAGTGCAGCCATGGAACTGCGTGAGTAAGTGTGAAGTAGGGGGGAAGTGATGGAGTAAGTGCTATCGTGTTTACTCATTGCTTCATTTGTCCAACAGAAGAAGCTATCAAAATCAAGCCCCTCTTGATGCCGTGTGGATGCCAAGCTGGTGTGAAATTGATCACACCTGGCCTGCTGGAGTTTCCTCTCCACCAAACCTGCTGTGTTCCAACTTCAGCTGTGAGAGTCCACTGTTGCTATTGACCCATAACTGCAGGAGAATTGGTTTTGGATTCTGTCCCAACCACCTGAGCTAATCATCTCTTAATATAAGGAAACTGCCTAAACCAGGAGGGGTAGTACTTGGCTGGACCAAATGTATAAAGTGCTCAGTTTTATCATTTATCTCTATCATATACAGTTATATGAGGAATAACTTGCGGGCATCACTCATACAGTTTCATAATACAGTGTTGTCAGCATGCCAAAACAACAATGGAGGACCACAGCAGCAGTGCATATGTGCAACAGCATATTCAGTGGAAGGATAGGGAAATTGTTGATTTACTTGATATTTGGGAAATCAGTTCAACCAAAAGTGGAATGAACAACTCAATCTTCAGTAGCACAGAAGTCCACTAAAACTCTCACCACTACCCAGTTATCTAGCATTGCATATCTACAGTATGTGACCTTGCCATCTAGGCTGTGAAACCAATACAATCCCTTTTCAATGCAACCAAACATATGTAATCTATAGGCAAAGTATGCAAAATATCTATTTATATCAGGAGAATATACAAGGCCAATGGAAAAAAAAACCTCAGGGACTTTGTTCATGGTTGAACAGAGTGTGACAGCAGCTGTGACCCTCCCTGCTCTGCTACGAGACAGCTGCCATCATTATGGTTTAATGTGTGGGCTGTGCCATGGGGAGATCCTCCTAGCACACCCACTTGAGCACCAGGGCTCGCTCCATTACACCCTGCAGCCAGTGGGACATATATGAAGTGTGCAATCTCCATTTATCACCTCCTGACAAGGAAGCGAGGATATGCATTATTCCTCAAATAGCGAACTGCCTCATACTCTGGACTGAGGGATATGATTATCAGTCGTACCTCTGCTGTCTATCTGTCTACCCTGTCATCTAGTCTGCCATTTCTTCAACACTGATTTTGCTTAAATTCATGTGAAATCAACAGGTTCTGCATTGTAGAGATATAATGGTGTCAACCTATTGGGCTTCTTTTCCAAATGTTATTTAACTCTTTATCTATATAGCTCTAACTCTTTATCTATATAAACCTATATCTATTCTTTGGTTTGTCCATCTCTGAAAACTCTTAAAGATTCTATGTAAAATTCTATAGCCAAATGTTACCCTTTCTGAAAAGGTTTCATAACTGTTAACCATCCAAAGAACCCTTGCAGAAACCTTTTTTTTTTTTATCTAAGTGTGTACCATGAAGAGAGAATTTCTACACAGAACACTGCAACAGGATCCCCTTACAGAGAGTGCACTTTTTCCTCATCCATAATTGTGAACTGAGGTCAGTACTTCTACAGAAGATCTAACTCCCATAAGCAGATCTGATCTCCATTTATTTACACTAGAAAATCAATCAATACATTAATTTAACTTATCTATTTTATATGTACTTAGTTACCCGTGAACTGCAAAGGGACCTCAGTGCTAAGCATGTGTGAGAGGTGAATAGAACTATATCAGTATGTTTTACTTGCCTCAGTATGTGCTTCACTTGAGTAAGAGTGTGAGTATTGCACTTCTCCCGGCTTTCTCTTCTCCCTGATTACCCTTTCAGTTCAGATCAAAAAGGCTGTCTAGCAGTTCCTCCACTAACACATTCACTGACTTGCCCTAATCAAATGCAGCACAAGTAGAGTTAGTCAATGCCTAAAATGAGGTCTGGGCTACATGCTACATGCTCTCCCTTACCTCCAGGCAGGCTGATGGGGCCACAGCCTTTGCCCTGAGGGTCTTCCTCCACAATGAAGATGCTCTTCTTGCAGAGCCTCCAAAGCCCGAAATGGGCTGCCTCACAGGTGGTGTTAAGTTTTTCTACTCTGGGGCTCAGCACGGCCCAATGATCCGTCACCACGGCTGCAAGCATGGATGAGATGCCCACAACAATGACCAAGAAGGTGATCTTCACCTTGGTCTTCTTGTCCTTCAGCATGGTTGTGCAGCAGTTACGCTCAGCAAGTAGCAGGCAGGTGGTCTACTTTTCCCCCTTACTCTTATGCTGTGGGTCTATGGGCTAAATCCAAAACTCAACACGGCAACCACAGATTCCTCACTGCAGCTCGTTGTCCACAGATCTCTGCTTCTGCATGGAAAAAGGGGCCAGATAACAGTGCCCTAGATTCATCTCGCTCCCTCCCTGTAAGGCGTTTAGTGCAATGGGCTGTGGCTAAGATGTACTGTCTTTGTGAGATGTCCTGAAGAGGTTGGTTCAGTAATATAACTCAACCTGCTCTTTATATAGACTGCTTATCAGTGGACACCTTATTTTTCGGAGGCTAAAGCCACTTGCAGTAGTTTAGTTGCTAACACTTCATAGGGAGTGCAGAGCTCTAAACAATAACATGATAGAATTTATTCTTTCTTTCCTTAATAGAAATGTGCAGGTAGCTGTTTTTCTGTACCTGTGTTGTTCTGTTGCATTTGTCTGGTTGCTTCATAGGCAATTATGCTTTAATCACTTCCTATATGGCTGGCTCTCTCATTTTATCTCAGGGACTCATGGGAAATCTGCCTTTATTAGTAGAGTAGGCGTTTATACAAGCTGATCCACTTTCCATCAGTCAGTGAGGGGGAGATTCAGTGACTCCATCTGGGTGCCCGAATAGTCCTCCAGTACCAGGAGGAAACCATCCTACCTTCCTCTCTCTTGGCTCTCCATTATCTACGTATTAGACAGGCGCAAGGCTTTCATAAGCAATGTAACCTTAACAGAGTACTCCACTCAAAATACACTGCCACTCCCATACTCTCAGAAAACTGTATTTTTCTCACTGGGGTGGTATCATCGAGGGTACATTTGTACCTTTATGTATCTTCCATAGTATACTTGTAAAAATAATTTAAAGTACATTCATGTGCCATTAGGACTACTGATGTACCTTTTTAAACACTAATTAAAGGTACAACACATGCACCTTCCTGGGTAAAAGATACATACTAAAGGTATAAAAGATGTATCCTTGATGGTACCTCCCCAGTGACAATGAAAAGTACAGTTTGGTACCTTTATTTCTGAGAGTGGATGTGAATCCACCTTTATATCTCCTTATGCAATGGTTACCATTTATGTTGTTGCTTTTTATAAAGTGCTATGGCCCACTTTAAAGGACTCTGGCCCATTTTTGTCACTGACAAGCCTTTCACAGCCTTCAGTTCCTACAGAAAAAATAGAGAGGCCTCATCAGAACAGTGCAAATGCTATATATGGGACAATTTGCACTTTACTGCCCTTGGGTGCAATCTATTAATATTAAGTATTAGAATTAATCTTAAGGAAATGCAGCTGCATACAAAATCACACTTGCATTTATTTCTTTGCCCAGTTCTGAGTATAGTACCTTAGATAAGTTGTTTTCCTGTTTCAAAATGCTTTATCATCCAATTGTAGTTGTAACACTAAACAACAAACCTTTGGTACCTACTCAATGACCTGTATTCCAGTGGCTTGTCTCCTCATTCAGCCTCAAAGTGACCCCTGTTTATACTTTAAGCAATAAAAATAACCATGCAGTAAAGAAAGACCTATGCAATATTGTTTCTGGATCAGCTTTTGTTTCATGAAATAGAGGCTGACATCTTCTTGGACAAACATAAATCTAATCATGGATTACCGCTCCTTCGCTGAGACAATTTGTGTACACTGGCCCCATAGGTCACCAGCAATAGCTCGACTGACAGCTGGAAGACATCTCACTCAGTCCATTCCTGCAATCATCGTCAACGTAATGGCACCTCGGCTTCTCTTTGACAAGCCAAGAGGCCGCTTATCCACAATCAGCAATCCAGCCTTCAGAGTCCATCAGTGTTTTTCATTGTGTATGAGTGTAATATCTGTTGGAAAAGCAATAATAATTGGAATACTGTTATATGCAGCAGGGGGAAAAGTGGCATTTGATATGCCTGAGATATGCATACTCTATGTATTTCCTAGTAATGTACAGTATTATTCATGCAAAAATAGATTGCTTAGGCCCTGGGCCATCAACATAAAGGTCATGTAGGAGAAAAATGAAGCCATTGTGAGGATTTTTTTTAACAATATTTCAGCAGCTTTAATGTATGCTGTGTGGTGCAGTAATGTAAGGCTTAGTAATATAAAACTGTTAACGTAAACGTTAGTAATGAAAAAGTAATAATGCAAGCATTAGTAATGTGAATATTATTAGTATTAGTGAATGTAGTAATGCTGCCATAGTAATGGAAAAACTGGTAAACTTTAGTTATGTAAAAGATTTAGTGTATGTGTTAGTAATGTAATGTAATGTAAGTTAGGTAAGCATGAATAATGTAGAAGTAGTAATATAAGCATTAATAATATAAAAATATTAATATAAGTGTTAGTAATGCAAAGGTAGTAATGTAAGCATTAGTAATGTAAAAGTAGTAGTGTGTTAGGTAAGCATTAATAATGTAAAAGTTGCAATATAATCATTAGTAATATAAAACTTAAATGTAAATGTTAGTAGTGTAAAGGTAGTAATGTAAGCAATGATAATGTAGAAGAAGTAATGTAAAGTAGCAATGTATGCTGTAGTAATGTATGCCTTTACTATCAAATAAACCATCTGTTAATGAAGGTTGTTATACAAGATGCCATGTGCCACACACTATAAGCAATATTAAAGCAATATTAATGCCTAAAAGAATTTACCACCTCATCACATTGTGATTTTCCTTTTGTAAATGTTCAGCACACATAGAAAATCTACACAATTGCTAACATTCTCCAGTCGCATCTTTGGGTGCCCTTGATAATTATAGTGGCTCTAGCAATAAAGGTTGATAATGAAAATTAGTGCTTAAACATACTTTGTACACTATGTAGTTGAACATTTGCTGCAAGTTGCTTACACCAGCCACTTTAATATTACACCTGTACACCTTCATAAGACATGCAATTATCCAATCATCCAATCATGTGGCAGCAGCACAATGCATAAAGTCATGCACATACAGGTCAAGAGCTTCAATTCACATTCACATCAAACATCCAAATGGGGAAAGATGGTGGCATGGTTGGTGGTGCCTGACAGGCTGGTTTGGGTATCCCAGAAACTGTTGATCTCTTTTTTCACAGAATGTTTCCCAAAAGCAGTGAGCAGCAGGTCTGTGTGCGGAACACCTTGTTGATGAGAGCGGTCAGAGGAGAATGGATGGACAATGGGCACAGGCTCACCAATATTAGACAGTTGGAGATTGAAAAAAACATCGCCTGGTCTGATGAATATCGATTTATGCTGTGACGTTCAAATGGTAGGGTCAGAATCTGCTGGTTTAAATAGACACTTCAGGATGGTGGTGGTGGTGGTGGTATATTGGTGTGGGGTATGTTTTCAATTTACACATCTCTAAATGATATTTCCAGCACAATAATATGACATGTCACAAAGTGTAAGTCATCTCAAATGTTTGAAGGAGATTCGCAGGATGAATGTGCAGCTGAAAAATCTGCAGCAATTATGTAATATAATCATGTGAACATGGACCAGAAATGTGAAGAAATGTGTCCAACACCTTGTGGAATCCTTGCCACAAAGAATTAAAGCTGTTCTGAGCAAAAGGAGGTCCTACCCAGTATTAGTATGGTATATAAAATGACTGATGAGTGGAAACAGAATTCTATACAGCAAATAGTGTAAATCATGTGAATGAGTTATATCAGTTATTTTACCTTGGGGCTGATTTCTTTTCATCAGTTTCATCAAGGCAAATTGATGAGAATTATTAAAGTTATAGAATAGTATATCTCATGCTTTCAAACAAAATGGCAAGTGTCCTTTAAGTTGGTCTTCAAGGTTTAATAATATTACATTTTTTTAGTCAATTAACTTAATAAGAAATGTTAGCTTTAGCCAATTTGATGGAAAAACAAACTTTTTTGGGAAGCTTACATACGGAAGCTTAATTACAGTTGAATACAAAAGGTTGCATCCCCCATGGTTTCTTGGTGAAGCTAAAATTTTAAAATGTTGAAGTCAATAAGACAACAATCCAAAAAATACAAAATCAATACAATATTCTTAAAATGCTTTGCTGTGACTCTCTTGGCCTCTAGAGCTGATCTGAATAATGCAGTGTATGGCACTTATCACAGTTACAACAGATATGTCAAGAGGATTGAGTATAGCTTGGCCAAGCATGCTGACAGTTCATCCTGAAAAAAGTCAGGAAGAACATGGGGGCAAATATTACAAACTAAGAGAATCAAAAAAACAGCTCAAAGGATACAAGAGGTTGGACAGAATAATAAAAGCATAAGGTACATATTAAAATATTAGAGAATATTCACTTTCACGAAGGAAGATGCAAACTTTTGAACTGATGTCATTTTGTTTTTGTTTTATTTATAATATCTTAACATAGACTATTTGATTTTTGTCATAAAAGCAGGTCCACCATCAGTTTGTAAGGAATCTATAGACATGTAGCTACAAATGAACATCAGTGGTGGCATTTTTCAGTTCACTAGGTCATTTTCAATTGAAACGCTGTTGTAGGACCATATGTTTCACTCCAGATGAAACAAAAATATACACATACAAGCAAAACATGTGCCCTGACATAATTTATTTAAGTGAACAAGGTTATAGTGACGTTGTTAGTGGGACTGTTATACTAGGAACACCAGAAAAGAAAGAAGCTGAGGAGAGAAAATGTCTTTTTTGAGAAACACAGAGCGTTATACGCATGTAATCATGATTATGTCACCAAAACGCCAGCAAGGCCTTTTTGGAACCAAATTTTTATAATAGCTATATCACGCACAGTCAAAGGATCATAGGAAATGTGAATATTCAAGATGACCAACCATACACCATGCTATGCAGAGGCATGGTTCTAAGCTCATGTAAAAAATGCCTTAGTAAATGAAGGTAGATATATATATATATATATATGTATATATACAAGTAACTGAGATGATTTGTCCCATGATGAGTCATTCAGCAATATGCACTGACTGAAAACTATACATTATTCTCTCACCACCATAAGTGTCCTTGTAAACATAAATGACAAAGTAAGAGGTTGTACCACAGACATGCTGTTATATTGAGAAAATAAACAGGGACAAAGTACAATTCTGGCTGGCACGCAGTTTTGAAAGGAATCCCAATCATAAGACTCACAAAACTAAGACACGGATGAAGCGCTGGTTTGGCCTCATAGATGCAACTGGCAGTCTTTTATTCTTCTTTGTCCTAGATTGTTATCGGCAAATGGACTGCACCATTGAAATGCCTCTCAGTGCTGACGGGCTCTTTCAGTTCTGGATGTCTGACATTTCTCAGCCCAACGTTTATCTTTAGACTTTCACAATGTTACAGTCCCAGTAGCACACAATTCAGATCTACACAGGGCTGCACCGGCATGGAGTAGACGCACAGCCATCATTCAGATTACGTCCAGATCTGATTCATAACACCACCAGAATACACTTCGATTTAACCCACATTTTAGACCCCAAGGTCCTTGTTGCCGAGAACGACGGCAGTGGAATAGCATTCATCTTCAATTCATTCACTACAGAGAACAACACACAGGTGGTTTCCAACTGACAGCTGATGGCACATTATCAATGTGGTAATTAAAAATATAATATAAAGCTTCACAGTACTGAAATACTTTGTGCTTGCCTTGTAGTTTCTTCTTTGTATCCTTATCATTCTGTAGCTTCAGTGTGTGCAAGCCTAGGTTATTTCTAGTTTCACAAAAATAATTAAACATTGTATTCTCTGCAGTGAAAATACCTACAGGATAGATCAGCTAAAATTGCTGATCCTGATAAGCAGAGGCACACAGATTAGGTTATGACAGTTGTGTTTACAGACATGTGACACGGACAAGGCAATACAGGTTTCAAGTATATACAAAATACACAAGAAGGGGAAGATTTAACCTGTGAGACTACTTCCTGTAGCACCATTTCATATTTGGACAGTCATATTTAAAATGGTGTATTCTGAATCTCCACTGCATCTATGACTCGTACAGAGAATAGACTTCCTATCAAAGTGGATTTGTTTGTTGAAATTTCACGCTTTATATAATTCCACAATGCACTATTCAAAGATTGTTTGTAAAATGGATGGAATTAGCTATACAGATCCACCACAGCTAGTCTCTTAAATCCTGTCTTAATAACACTGCAAGGAGGAAACACTTGGGCCAAAACACTGGTGCAATTGAAAGTTAAGGATTAAATGCTGTCGATGAAGCCCATTCAAATTCCCCCATCAAAGGTAGTAGTCCTTAGGTAGTTGAATCATCGCAATAATTGAACTAGTGCTTCTACTAAGACATTAGGCCTCAGTGGTGCTCCCATGCTATATGGCCAAGACATTGTATTTCTATAACATTCCTGTCATTAAGTTCTCTCATACTGGTGTTGTCCTCCTGTTGATGCTGTCATTCAAGTCTTTGGGAAAACAGTTGTGCACCTGCAGGAATCCAGAGTCGTGTTCGGGGCTATAGGAACTGTCAGTGCCCGATTTCAGCGGGTCTCTGCTCAGTGTGTACATGTTGATCTCACCCAGAGGCACGGAGCTCACCATCTTTATACCGACAGGAGACGCCTCACGGGACGCCTCTGTGGAACGCGAGCTGGAACGCGAATGTCGCCGCCTGTAGCGGAAACTGGACATGCGTGAGTACGGTGAGGAGGACGAGGTAGACTTGACAAACTCTCGCCGTGCTTGGAAGCGCACCTCTTTGTTCTTTTCGATGTAGATGTTCACAGCTAGGACAGCAACCGCCTCTGCGAGGATGAACGAGAGAGCCCCAAAGTAGAACGACCAGCCGTAATTGTATTGGCTCTTCTTGTCCTCATCACGCTTGTCGCTGGGATCACCAGTGTTGCTGGAGATGTAAACGATGATCCCAATGATGTTACTCAAACCTAAAACATTATAGATACATTAGTGCAAAGAAATGATACTGTTTGGTTTCCTTGCTCAAACTTGATTGTATATTTTAATTTCATGTTTTTCGTAAATTAAACTTACTGACGTTCACTAAAAAAAGTTAAAATTATGAATGCATCAATACTACTTTTTTTTCCAGATCAAGTAAAGTACATGTTTTTGATACTCATCACTACCAATACTAATAGCAAAATGAGTAACCTACTTAGTATTAAGCAATCAGGGACTTCCTGGAACATTTTTTTTGTTTTGTTTATGATGGTTGCTATATGTGCTGCTAGCAATGAAAATGAAGAATCTGTGAGCATTTTACCTGCTGCCACAAACAGGATCCCTGCACTGAGCAAAATGTTATTCCTCTTGTTGTAGATGCGTCCTACTCCCACACACAGCCCCCCCAGAAGTAGTAGAACGGTACTGAGAATGGGGAACACACTGGAGGCACGTACTATACCTAAACACACGCACAACCAGATCCATGGTTAGTCACCAAATTCTGTATTAATTCTGTTTTACAAGAATGACCTGCATATTATAGGTATAGAACTGAAACAGTGTTTAAAATGGCCAAATATCCCTTAAAAGAAAGTCACTCACGTAGGAGGTATTCTGAGCTGTCAGTGTCATAGTCGTTGTCGTCTGGAAAATGATTGATACGGTAACAGCTTCCTTTGTTGAGACCTAAAGATTAATAAAGTTAAAATTAGAGTCATGATGAAGTGATGTATCAGTTACCAGGTATGAAGTAATATCCAGCTGCTGCATTTTGCACAAGCTGTAGTTTGTTTTTTATGGCTTTAGGTAGTACTGCGAACAATCAGTACAGCAGTTTAGGTGAGTAAATTCTAAAGCATGAATCAGTTTGAATTCAGTTTGAATCGAGGGATACAGCCTAACCCATGCTACAGTGTATTCCTTAAATGAAAATGCTGGTAAGATTTTTAGCCTCAAACTTCATCTGAAGAGCAAGATTTCATTTGCCTTGCTTGTATTTCTGTAATTTATTAGTATTCATCCAGCAAACAATGCTGTACAGAAAGGCTACCAGTTTATCTAGGACACCAATATCATCTGGGACTACAGTTGTGCATCTGTGTAGCGATGAAAGCTGACTCCTGTTTAATAATTTGACATATTGGCAGCATGTATCAAGAAAAAAAGTGGAAAGATTACTGAACCTTGTAGCACAGATTTAGAGTTCCCTCTAAAAGTATTGGAATGGCAAGATCAATTATTTTGTTTTTGCTATACTCTGGAGACATTTGGGTTTAAGATCAAAAGATGAATATGAAACAACAACTTAGAACATGGCACATTCTGTATGAACCCACCCATTTTTCAAGTGATCAAAAATATTGGAACATATGACTGACAGGTGTTTCTTGTTACCCAGGAGTGTTCTGATAGGTTGATTGTTTAAACAATTAAAAGATTTGAATGTCTACACTTGGTCTGAGCCCTCGGTTTCAGCTGTGAAGACTGCAGTTGTTGTTAAAAAGAATAAACCAATGGAAGAACAGAGAGCCGTCTGTGGGCGAAAAGCAAACCATTTCCAAGATGAGAAATGAGGGAAAATTGATCAGAGCTATTGCATAAGCATTGGTCATAGCCATTACAACAATATGTGAAGGTGAAGGTATCACAATCCACCATTCAAAGAAGATTTTGCGAGCAGAAATATAGAGGCCATACCACAAGATGCAAACCACTCATCAGCCGTAAGAATCGGAAGGCCAGATTGGAATTCACAAAGAAGGAGCCACATAAGTTCTGGAACCAAGATTAACCTCTACCAAAGTGATGGAAAGGCCAAAGTGTGGAGAAAAAAAAGGATATGCTCATGATTCAAAACATATGAGCTCATCGGTCAAGCACAGTGGAGGTAGTGTCATGGCTTGGGCTTGCATGGCTGCTTCTGGAACAGGCTCACTACTCTTTATTGATGATGTAACTCATGATGGTAGCAGCAGAATGAATTCAGAAGTCTGCCAATTTACAGAGAAATACATGCGATCTAATTGGGAGGAACGTCATCATGCAGCAAGACAATGACCCAAAACGCACTGCCAACACAACAAAGGACTTCATCAGGAGAAAAAAGTGGAAGGTTTTAAGACTGGCCAAGTCAATCACCAGACCTTAACTCAAGTGAGCATGCATTTCACCTCCTGAAGAGGAGACTGAAAGGAGAAACCCCCCGAAACAAACAACTGAAAGAAGCTGTGGTAGAAGTCTGGAAAAGCAACACAAAAGAAGAATGCAAGCATTTGGTGATGTCAGTGGGTCGTCGTTGCAGTTATTGCAAGGAAGGGATATGCAACCAAATGTTAAGTGTTATTTACTTAAATGTATCTGTTAGACTGTATCTGCTCCAATACTATTGTTCACCAAAAAAATTGGGTGCTCTGACACTAAAGGTGCCATGTTCTAAGTTGTTTAACACATCTAGATATAAATATCAGGAAATGAAAGCTGAAAACCAGCTTTATCACAGTTCTCCCTGGAAAGCATAAAGTCATGACGTAATATGTCAGTTACTAAATATCTCCCTGTACAACGTAAACCCCACATCTCAAACAGTTCTATGGTTAAAATAGAGTTTATCAGCAATGTGCAGTGGTATGTGCTCCTCTCCCTGCGTGCTATGTGAAGGGACGCAGACTGCACCCTCTGACACAGCTTTTGTAGCCCAGCTTGGCATTAATTGGGTCTGGTGGTTAAAAAGTAGCATCAAATTAATTAGTATTAAATAGGTCTGAGAAACTAGGCCACGTTTTCTCGTCTAGTCATTGTACAAAAAAAAAAAAAAAAAAAAAAAAAAAAAGAGACTTTTTTCAGGATTGTTCTGTGAGCTGTCTTCGGATAGCAAGAACAGCATTACTGTATACTAAGAGCTGCAACAAATCTTTTATACTTATATGTACCATTTTATATATGTATCACTACAAGTATGATATTTATGAATATACCAACCAGACCAATATATCAACCAGGCCTAATTTACATATCAGTGGATCATCTGGACCCCCACTCAGCCTGGACCTTGGCCAAGTTTCCCATTTGTCTCCCCACTGATGACAGGGCTATACATGAATGCATAATGCTGTGTGCAGGTTGTAAAAAAAAAAAAAAAAAAAAAATTTTTGTAGCATTCCTTATCAAATGGAATCTAATGCACTATTCCTTTGACATGACCAAATATAGGATCAACATGTGACAGACATGTGAACATGCAATGATATCCCTACCACAGATTTATTTCAAATGAAATACAACAATGTACCAAAATGTAAAATCACAAAATAATTTCAATTTGATGTAAAAAGGATTTTCGTTAACAAGGTGCTTTTCCGTTTGATCTCCTGGCACAGTGCATCAACAGCACCAGCAACATTTTCAGTGCTACCAGATTAGGGAAGATCCTCTGTGGTTGGTTTATTTTTAATCATGCAGAGCCCAAAAAAAATGGTCCTGAGGTTGTAATTTGCCAGATATGTTTCTACTATACATTACAGTGAACTGGGTTGACTGGTGTAAAACCGTGGTTTTTAACTGGGAACTATACATGCAATCTGGTAAGCCTAAACTTGTAGGCAGGTCATTACTCAGTCTGCATTTCCAGACACTTTCACAACTGCATGCACCATTGCCTAGCACTACATGTTTAGTTCATGTTATAGTGGAATGTCTGATTACAAAATTTCTGTGTTGATGTGTACTTTTAGCAGTGCTGAATAAGCATTTTACATTACATTACTTGCTATGAAAAAACAAAAAAAACTACTTTGGACTACTTTACTTAGTAATTATTCTTCATTCAAAAGCAATGAATAAAAATATGAAATAAAAAAAAAAAACAAACAAACAAAAAAAAAAACAACACTTTGTTTTTGGCCCTGGATGTCCTAAATTTTTGTTTCAGCTATTTCTGAACCTGGAGATGGCAGACGCTAGACAGTCTACAGCAGAAGTAAACACAGTGCCTATCTAATACTTAAAAACCATTTAATTCATTTTCCTTGGACAAATATCTGACCAGCTTTCCTAGCTTGAACCTGAGAAACTCTTATATCCTCGTATATGCTTACATCCTGCTAATAGCTTTATAAGTCTAGTTGTTTCTTCGGATAGTCAAACTGAAAAGCTGTTCATACAAATGCAATACAATCCAAAATACGATCCAAAAACCATCAGACATGCGGTTCAGTCTTTGTATTAGAAAACGAAGTGTGTGAAGAGAGATCGAATTGAGTGACTTGAGACCGCTGATTTATGAGTGGCAGTTATTAGCCCGGTGTCTGTGGTGCGCCCAGTCTCATAAAGAGGAAATAAAACCCCTCACTTAACAGAAACACTCTCATCAGAGACAGAGACAGAGAGCGTATGTGTGTGTATCTCTATGTGTGACAAAATGAGAGCTCGGTCCCTCAGGCCTGCCTGGAGGTAACAGCACTCTGTGCTGAGCGCATGTTCTCCATGGCAACCTCAGGGCTGTTTCAACAATTCGATTTCCATAATGTCTCCAAGGGTGCCTATGACATCTTCATTGTGGTTTAATACAGCAGGCGGCGAGCCCTCCCTTTCCAAACCCACCTCCCCAGCTGACACGTGCAGCGCCAAGACTGATCCCTGCACAGCCTACAGCTGTCACCCCACTGGCTCAGCTTGACACATGGGAGCACTTTGCTGTTCCCGTGAATTAAGGTGACATAGCCAATCATGGGTCTGTTAAACTTTCTACGGTGCTGTTTCTACCATGACTTGTCTGGATTTTTTGAAGAGCACTTTGGAATGAACAGCACTATTGTTTTTTTTTTTTTTTGTTAGAAAGCTTGCCAGGTTCACAGAGCAACTGGTTAAGACTAGACTTGTGCATCAAGAATGGGACCATGCGGGGAGCAAAAAGAAAGTTGCACGAGTGGGAGGTTTTTATTTCCATGAAAGTATGAGCAAGCAGTCAGATATGAAGCTTGCGGGGCAAACAAAGAAAACGTTCATCCTTCATTAACATGAACATGCAGCATTCATTAATTTATCCTTAGCCTGGTCCTGGTTGTGGTGGTTTAAATTAGGCTAATAATTTTTTTTTTTGGTAAATAGAGCCTACTAAAATTGTTAAAACATATGGTAGATAGGTACAAACAAAAATAATAAATCCAGGAGCAGTATTACAAAATACTTCTGTGCACATCTCTAGTTGAGACCAGTTATGAACTTGACTGATGTAGCTGAGGTTGAGGAACTGTCAGAGGCAGAATTTACACACCATGCAGGCATTTCTACCCCTGGATTTTTTCAGTGTTTCCTGGGGCTGAGTGGTAGGGTCATATTTAATATAAAAAACTTATGGTTTATGCCATGCCCACTTTGGGTTTAAATCCAGAGACCGATATGGATATTTGGAGTAATTAACAGATACAGGTAGTAGAATTGTATTACACCTGAAATGGAGACTTTGTTTTATATATTTATTTATTTTACAGTCCTTACTGTGCTTCCTCTCCATATAAGGCAATAGGTCCCAAATTATGCAAGAATGAGCCATGGGAAGGTCAAGGGCTTGAAGGCTGTGCCTGGCACATGCTCCAAACTTGTAATCGCTCCCATTACTCAGTCACAGAATTCAAGCCCGATGGCTAATTAGAGACTGCGTGGCCTTTCAGTGCTGCATTTTAATTACACATCTGTGGCGCACACTGGGAATGGAGAAGTGACAGCACTTCCGCCCTTGAAACATCCCCAACCTGGCAAAAGGAATGATTATATCACCAAGGGAAAACAAATCCAAGCACTCAAGACTCAGATCCATATTGACCCAAAGCAAATGTTATCTCATGGGCTACAATAAGCCTAGCTGACAGCCACATATCGATGCTCAAGCTGTCTTGCCCTTTTTGGGTTGATCATTGACCTTTAAGGGATTCGCATCAAAATATTCTCAAATTCTGTCTTGCCACACTGGGTTGATTTTAAATTAGCATATTCTTGGCAAATTTAGTCCGTAATACATAATTTTGCCAGGCAAAACAGTAGAAACACAGCAGCACCCCATGACAACTGTATTTAAAGTTTACAGAATTATTTATCATCCAAGTACTTGTTACTCGGAGTAACAGTGGGGTTGGTGAGTTTAATAAAAGTACAGATGACTCCACTGATATATCATAAAAGTGTACTGTCATCATAATATCGATATCACCCAGCCCTACATTATGTATCTTAAAGAAAATACACTGAAGATATGCAAAATATCCCTAATGTAATACAGTGATTACTTCAGTTTCCATTCATTTACATTTATGGCATTTGGCATTTGGCCCTTATCCAGAGCGACTTACAATAGTGCTTTGAAGTCTATCAAAAATACATTCTGATATTGGCCCACTAGGTCACAAACTAGGAATACCATCAGTCCAAAACTCTGTTCTGAGGTTTGTGTGTGTGTGTGTGTGTGTGTGTGTGTGTGTGTGTGTATACGTGTGTGTAAGTGCTAACTTAAGTACTTATTACTTATTACTTAAGTAATCATTCATGATTCAACTTTCATCACCTTGAGTCTTGCTCACTGCTTATAAATGATGCTATTGTATCGTGATGTGATTACACGCTTGCTGACTGGATAGGTATAATCGCACACCAGGAAAGCTTGTTAGAGCTCCGGCATCACAAATGCTGCCATCACGAAAAAAAAAGTAGTTGCTTTCGCAATGAGTTTAATGTTCTTTTTCATTACCATTCTCTTTGCATTTGTATGATGGATCGTGATGTTTTCATGATTAAATGGCACGCTCTCTGTTGTGTGTACAAGGCTGAGTGAGTTAATGAGTGGGAAAGCTAGTCAGTCCTCTTGATTCAGGGTCACCAGCATCACATTGCATTAGGGAGAAAAAAGGTAATGCGTGTCTCGTTTTCTTTTTTGGTGGACAATGACAAGAAGCAATAGATTCATCTATTTTTAAAACCTTGGCCATGTTACCATAGCGATTTCTGACACGTTGTTGCCAAGCAACAGCATCAAATACAATAAAGGCATGAATGAAGGCAGATACTTAAGAGGAGACTCTTGACTGCATACGCTTTGCAGTCCATTCACCCCTCTCCAAACCGAGAGAGAGAGAGAGAGAGAGAAAGACAGAGAGACAGACAGAAAGACAGAGAGATGTCTTAAGCTCTAACGTGAAGGCTAAACTTATAAACATTTATGAACGAGTGCTGGGTAGCTTCCTGAGAAAAACTTTGTTAACATGCTTTTAATTACACAAAAAAATATTCAGAGAAATCACATACTGTGATAAAATTCCTGAACCTTCCTACACCATTGTATTCTTTCACCATATGATTATGATATGACATCATTGTCACAAATTACATCAGGTATTGTCAGTACTCTGACCAGTACACTAATCTCAGCACACTGACCAGCTTCGCTATTCCTCATAATTATTAGTAAAAAAATCTTTCTTATTAGCTGTATGATTTGTCCCATTGATAGGTAGATGCTGTCTGTGCTTCCATAACGCTGAACAACTTTATTACTCATAATTATTAGTCTTATACTTACTTATACTTGTATGATTTATCCGTCTTTGCCCCACATATATTTTTTTATCTATATAATTATATGATATAAAATATATAATTATAATAGAAGAATAGATAGATAGATGAATAGATGGATGGATGAACACTGTTGGCCTGACTTGGTTAGAAAACTAAATATCGTGATACGTGTTGGATATAGTGAAAATGCCTTTGAGTATCGTGGTATGATATTTTTTGCCATATCGCCTCCCTTGTTAGCAGCATTCCCAACAAACACGCAATGTTTCCCTAACATTAATCAGCATTTGGTTCGACTTTGGTTATGTCTGAGAACCATTTCATAACGTTCTGGCAACGTTGTGTTCTGGTTAAAAAAGGAACGTTCTGGGAACTTTTAAACAAAGCGTTAAAGCGTTAAAGGCTTTCTTTATGTATTGTTTTTCTAACGTTCCAGTAATGTTTTTATGGTCTCATAACAGGAGGTTTGCTAAAATGAACAGCGCTAACTTTGTTAACCAAAATAGAACGTTATGAAATGCCCCCCACACCCCCCTCCACACACACACACACACACACACACACGCACAATTACTAAAGGAGAACCAAGCGCTAACGTTAGATAAACGTTCTGTGTTTGTTGGCTTGTTGCCTGCACGCGCTGATGACATTGCACGCGCGACGCGTTTTTGCGCACAAAGCGAAGAACAAAAGATTTCAAATGCGTGCTCTTAACGCACATCATGCGGGCTAACAAAAAGCAAAGACGATCTGAATGTGACCCAGATTTCACTGCAAGTTTTTCTTGCACTGTTTTTGTTTTCCCTCAGATCAAAACAAGAATCAGATATCTGACCCTTACGGTACCTTCTATACAGCAGATTCTCCAAAGCCCGGAGTGCGTGAGATCGCCGCGAGTTTTCTTGGGTTGTGACTGAGTGTCGTCCGCTGTGATGTTGGTCGCGTTGCAAATGTAAGCCCTGGAGTACAGCCAGTAGTCCGTGCCGATAGCGATGGTCATAAGGCTAAACGCCACGAAAGCACCCACGGTGGCCAGGAGCAGCTGAACCGCACGGTCGCACCAAGCCATCGCACCTCATAATAATCTCTCACTTGGTCTTGCTTTTTTTTTTTTTTGTTGTTTTGTTTTGTTTTGTTTTTTGGTTTGTTTGTTTGTTTTCGCACGTAAGCGACACGGCACCCGTGCGTGCGTGTGTGTTTGGCCACAGCTCGCGCTCCTTTTGTTCCCGCGCTCGAGCGTCAGAGCTGGTTAGTCAGCGCGCGCGCCCGGAGCCACGGCAAACTTGCGCGAGGTGAAAAGCGCGCGGCGCCTCCACGTGTCAGTGAGCTCAGCAGGAGCCGCTTTTAAATCACCGCGGTTTGCTCTAATCATTTTTCCCTTCTGTTTTTTATTTTAAATACAGAAACCAAGTCGCTTGTCCTCTCCCAGCGTCTCGAGTTTCCTGAGTCTAATGGGTATGGCTTTTTTTTTTTTGACAGCTCAGTCTCAAACCCCACCTTCAGTCACACTAACCAATGAGAGGCAAACAGCAGGAGACCCTCTTTAGCTCTACTGATGGGAAGAGGGGGATCTTAATGTAGGGCCTGAAACGAGCTTGTCTCCCAGAAATGACCTCATCTGTGATCTGGGAATGTGTAGCTCTGCTGTGAGTGCAAACAGAAATATAGTGGACTTTCTGTGTTCTTACTCATATGAAAGCTCTGGAATCAGATCTGCTATAGGGTGAAATCAGGAAAAGTTATAGCTGTAGCTTCGTACACTCTCAGGAATAAAGGTACCTTGCTGGGGTGGTACCATCAGAGGTACATCATTCATACCATTAGTATCTTTATATCTCTATATATAACTGAACCTTAGGGACTGTTGATGTACTGTCTAAGCTCTACTCTAATTACTGTAGCTTTAATAGGTTGTTTAAAGATACATTACATGCACCTTCCCAGGTAAAAGTTAGATAGATAGATAGATAGATAGATAGATAGATAGATAGATAGATAGAGTGCTTTATTAATTACTGAGGAAATACTAGGTAAATACTAAGGTACAAAAGATGTACCCTTGATGGTACCACCACAGCAACAAGGAAGAGTACAGATTGGTACCTTTATTTCTGAGAGTGTAGCTCATTAAAATTTAAAATCCAATTATTAAAATTAGAGTCATAATGCCACAACAGTTTATAACCTAGTAAATTATCACCACCACAACCCTGACCAGGATACAGCAGTTACTGAAGAATGAGTGAATAAATGAATAAATGAATAAATGATGAAGTTGTTAAAGTAACTGCGATTTTTGGAAACTCAGATTCATGAAGAAATCTGCACCATGAATGTTCTGCAAAATTGTACTTTTCAATTTTAATTTAATTTCAGCATTTTTAGTTTTAGTTTATTTACTCTAATACAGTATACAAAATGAGTTGTTTATTTTTTGGTTAAGCCAGCCCATTTCAAAGAATGAGGCATTTCCTGGTGCCATATAGAACCATATTCTAAACAGTATAATATATACAGATATGTTTTAATATCAAAATTCTTCATGACCTCAAGTACTTCATTAGTTTTCATTTTAAAAGTTTAAAAATTCCCGTATCAGCATCTCATGTCATGGCAGTGAATTTAAATGTTGACTCAAATTCAGTAATTAGGTTGCTTACTCAAATACCAGTTCAGTCAACAGCACTCGAAAAAAAAAAAGTTATATTCACAAATCTAAGCATTCTTATTTCCCCAGGAAATGCCTTAAACTTTCTGAGGTCTTGTTTATTCTTATATAAATATCTATAAATAGCTATTCATACAGTATATAAAAATCTGTTCCTGTAATGAACAATCATCTCACAAGTTAAGCAAAAAGTATATGTGAAGAAAATATTCTTTACATTCATTCTCTCTCTCTCTCTCTCTCTCTCTCTCACACACACACACACACACACACACACACACACACACACACTAAGTCACACACTTCTGAAGATGTTAATCTGAAATAATTAATAGAAAAACAAACAACAAAAATAAGTTTTTTTCTTCAATCTACCAGCATTAATAGCATTTCAGTAGTACTTTAATGTAATTACTGTTACTGTGTGTAAAGCTATTTCTATACAACAGCCTATACATTCAATTATTGAACTGCTACTTGTGACAGAATCCATCTCTATACCGTTCACACCTTTTGTACAGCATTTCTTGTTACACCATTTTGAGCTAAAACCGAAGTAAAGAATGTATGGGAAACAACAATGGGCTTGTCACTGGCCCATTTTTACCTGATCACGGGTAGGACGTCTTTTAAACACAGAATACTAGAGAAGACCCTCTTCAGTAAAAGAGTTCTAGTAGACTTGGCCAAAAGTGGTGCAAGTTATATAACCTATTGCTTACAATTGTGGCCTACATGTGATTATGTGATTTTAATTTTAATAATGATGACACATTTCCTGAACAAGTGAACATACAGTAGAGCACACTCACCTAACAAACTCCCCATAAATCCATGGTAGATATCAACAGTGAATTATAGCTGAACTGATTATAATAATAAATAAAATTGCTGTGTGACTCCATTTGACTGAGTAGGCTACATCTCTCTGAGAGATCTGATGCCCTGAAGCTGATCTTCTGAGAGCAATTAAACCGATCCTCAATTGGAAGCACTGATATTCCTTTGTTTACTGAACACAAGCCTGTATCAAGCTAATGAATCAGTCTATTAGTCTGTTTTTGCTTGGCTCACAGAGAAGCCACTCACTTCCTCTCTCCTGGGAGTGAATCTTTATTTAGGGGTGGATTATTTTACTAATCAACCCAATGAGCAACACTACAGCGCAAACCTGGTGTTTGTTTGCCTCTCTCTCTTCACCCCGACACAGCAACACGGAACTAAAGGGATCATTCGTTAGCCAGAACTCATATGATGCATTTAGGTATTCATTAACCAGTGAGCATAGATGGACTGTATATAGTTTAATAGCAGAAGACTATCAGGTGTAATATTGTACAGCTTTAGACATACAGTCAAGTACAAAATTTCAGTACCCTTAAGGCAAAATCAAGAAGACACAATTCAATTTATTGCAACAAGACAATGTTATATATTTTACAGATGTCTGTTTATCATCAGAAGTAACAAAAAATGGTCTGGATGTGATATATAGGTATTCCATAATTACTTGCATTGCCATCCATTTGTCTTTATAACTGCCTCCAATCTCGTTTGTAACCCCTGAGTAGGTTTTGGGCGATGTAATATTAGTTATAATATCTCCATTCTAACTCCCTCGCCCATTCTTCTGGACATATCTATTATAACTCTGCCAGATATTATAACACAGCCTTCTTCAAATCAGGTCTGGAGACCAAGATGGCAAAAATTGTTTCAGGATGCATCCACATTATCCACAAGTTTAAACTAACACTATGAATATGCAGCTTTGAATAATTAAGCATTCGCTATAACCTTCAATAGGGCATGGGAATTGCTACATTATGGGATTTTTGTTTGCATGCCATAACCTTTCACATACATTGCAAGAGCTGAAAGATTGCTGTTTTATTGTGAGTTTTAGGACTTGTCATGCTTAAAAGCGAATTAAAAGGAGAAGGGGTTATATCACCCAAAACTCCAGAGGGATGTCAGACAATGGTATATGGATAATATTAGTCTTACTGATGTGTGAAAGCATACGGACTCCCAAACAGAGTGGAGTAATGCACTGGATATGCTACCTCCTCTTTCCAGAAATCTTTTCATATCTTGTGTGGGGTTGAGTGACTATGTGTTTGAGCATAAACAAGCCCAATTGTTGTTAGAAATGTTAAATTGCTATCTTTCCCTACTGTGTTATTGACAGGTAAAATAAGCATATATGGTTGAGATATCTGGCAGATTTGTAAAAATAAAAGCACATTATCCTTTTCCCATTCAGAAAATCATGGGGGATGCAAATGTTTGCAATCAGCTGTAGCTAGGTGAGTCAGTCTTAGATAACTCTCCTTAAAGGTCTAGGCTGGCTCAGCCATTGTTCCTCCAATATCACTTATCAACCACTCCTCACTTCTCAGTTCTTATATTTAAGGTTGCGGAGTGAAATTGAGGAAAGACATCATGTCTGATGGCTGATTTTTCGATTGAGGTATGACGCATTTTCGAGAATTGACAGCGCTGCATTTATTCTGAGACTGGCGGATGTTAAATGTACACCGTGCCTCCAGCTGAGCCTCTGCATGCTGGTTGTTGCGGAGGTTGTGTTTAGCTCAGCGGATCAATGGAGGATGTGTGACTGGGAGAGCAGTGCAACACTCAGGCAGCTTTCACTCCGCACACACTCACTGACTGGGGATTTAGAAAGGAACACACTGATGAAGAGGAACAAGTGGTTGTCAGACATTTTACCTTTGGCTCTGTGCTCCATTTTAGAGAATGGCTTAAGGGGCAATGAGAGATTGGAGTTATGGTATGTTTAGCCATTTTTAATCTATTCATTCCTTTATTTGCTTGGATGAAATTTTATGGGTTTTCTGATTATTTTATATGATCTATGATCACATATATGATCTGCACATCACATCCATTGTAAATGGAATTTGAAGGGCAGGTCGGAGCTTTCCAGGTTTTTAGTAGGATTGTATTTCTTCAGTTAATAATAATAATAATAATAATAATACATTGTAAATAGATTATTATTAAAACACCAGTAGCCACCAAATATATGAAAAAGTGCAATTTCCCCTCAAAATATTTCCATGTCTTCTTGACTGTTAATTAATGGTGTGCAAGTGAAAGTAGAACATGTTGCAGAGCTTCCAGCTGTGGTGGCAAAAAAGAGGCGGGTGTGAAACAAATCACTTGAAATCTCAAGTTAACACCAATTAGTATTTTACAAGGTAGAGAGATAAGATACTGCATCACTTAGCATGCTGGGCCCAAAGGTCAGTGCTAAGCCCTTTATACGCTGTTATTTTGAGAGATATTTATTAAATGAAGCACTTCATGATTGTTGAAATGTGGCTCTAGAAAAGTGTTGGCTGTTTGGACACATTGTCCATTCTGTTCTCACTGTGTGTACTCTAAAATGTTAGGGTATTATAATGGCCTTATGAAATGCCTATTCTAACTGAGATACTGTAGTTTTTCTATACTGATCGGAATATTATGTTGTTAAAATAATAGGCAGGCCCACTCTCACAGGAAGAAATGGGTTTTCGTGTTCCTTTTTCATCATTTTAATTATAAGCTGATGTAAAAGACATCCTGTACCTCAAGGATGCTACGAATTAATTAAACTGACACCTTCTTCAAAAAAAGGTTACTTATGTGGTTTTTTTGTTTGTTTGTTTGTTAATGGCTCTTACCTTCCTGAAAAGGACTCAGTCATTTTGACTATCAATTATTTGAACTCTGAAAATAAAACTAAAAAACATTTCTACTATTTCGACAAAGTACATTTCTGACGTTAACCTACTTGACATTAGGTGAAAGGTAAGGTAAAAGGTGTTTAACGAAGTGAGCGTGACAACAGGAAAAAAAGGCTACCAGATTTGCTTTTAAGGACACTAAAATTTTCACTTTCTATTTCAGAGAGTACAGGACCTTCTACTGAACGCATACTTACATTTCTCACTCTCCTAACTAGATACCTTTGCTTTTAGTTTTACTCTACTTACTGAATAATTCATAGGGCATACTGAATAATAAACTAGGAGTTTAGGGGGCTGACGTTTTCTAAATTATGCTCTGCAATATGTTCACGAATGGGTGATTATCTTATCCAGTGGTTTTGAGTGGGTAAAGACCAGCACTGCCAAATTGGATTGACTGCTTTTTCAGTCTAATGATCATTTAAACTCTATAAAATTTTAAAACAGGACTAGACCATCTGAGTTTTTTTTGCATGCAATTATTTAAATGAAAATATATGTAAACTCATAATACTTACCATCTCAAGGCCATTCTTTCAATAAATAACCCTTTTTTTAAATCTTGGTTTGATCAGACATATTTTATAGTGATTCACATATTTTAATTTATATGGCATAATGTATAGCTTATGTAAGAATCAGTTGCTCACTTAATACTGTCAATATGTACAGTGTCTTCTAGAAGTATCGGCAGCCTTTATGAAAATTAGCAAAAATTAATCTATAACAAGAATAACATAAGTGATATTTTGAGCTCAAAACATACATGAACATTATTTAGTTTTATTTAAAAAATGTTCTTCCTTCGAACATAAAAAGCCTGTTTTCATTACTACAATTTTATTTTCTACAAAATACTGTTGTTGTTTTTTTTAATTATCGGCACCCTTAAAATTCATATTTTGTGATCCCACCTTGGAGAGACAGCACTAAGTCTCTTCCTATAATATCTACCAATGTTTGAGCAGGTTCTTGGTCCACTCCTCCATGCAGAACATTTAACCTACGTGATATTCTTGGGTTTGTGCATGTGGACTTCCTTCTTCAATTCAGAACACAGGTTTTCAACAAGATTCAAATCTAGAGACTGAGACGGCCAATGGAAAACATTGATTTTGCGTTTCTTTCGCCAGTGCTTCGAACTGGAAGTATGTTTGGCTCATTTTATTGAAAGCTCCATCAGAGGCAACAGGTTTTAGACTGGAACTTGGCCACAAAACATGCTCCACTATATTTTACAGTGGGTATCAGGAACCTTTCCTTGTATGCAGTCCCCTTGTTGATGTTGATGGCAGCCTGACAAAAAGTTTGATTTTTTTTTTATATCCCACAACAGGTCCACATGCAATTCCAATTGTAGTTCTAATGCCACTTGGTGATGTTCAGACTTTGTGAGATGCTCTCTTGCTTGAAGTGCTTCGAAGTGGCTTGTTGCAATGAAAGTGGCATTTAACAGTTTATTTAAAAACATGACAGTTACAATAATCAGCTAAATTGCAATTCTAAAACTAATAATCTAAAACTGTGCTCTTTTTCCCTCCTTCACATTCTACTCACTGTGTAGAGAGACACTTTAGTCCTGGGGTAAATTCCTGGTTAATTGTTTCAGTCATTGTGTTTAATTGTGTTTAATGGTATTTATATGTGCTTACGTATTTTTATATCCATTATCTGATTTGTGTCAAAAATCATCTGTCTCTTATGATCTTTGTTTTTTCCCCATTGTAATGATGACAAACAAATTTTACATGTGCGCAACCTTATAATTATACCCCAGATAACAGGACAATAGGATTGCTGCTGGGGCTTGTGGCAGTTTGTCTAGCATTTATTTCAAATATCCCTTGGGCATATCAATAATTTTGGCTCATATTTGAGAGAAAATACTAGTATTTAAAAGGTAGTTCTAATAAGCATGTTATTTAGAAATTTTGAATGGTTGTGTAATGTTTTTTACAATTTCATACAATCATATTTGCTCATTTTTATGAAGAGTGTCAATAATTCTACACTCTCTTTATAGTGAATGCATGGCATTCTGCTTTTTTTCTATTTGTAAATGTGGTTTGAAAACGAAATGGAAATAATACGGCTCCAATTTTTCCCTAGTTAATTTCACACGAAGGAAAAAGTTAATCAAATTAGATGTCCATGAACAAAACATATATGCTTCAACAAACAAGAGTAGCAAGTCTAGCTCCAGTTCCATAAGGACATCATAAAGAGCGCTCAGTGTGATGTTCACTCTACCATTTAATGATGATCTTAGTGCTGTGATGCTTCCGGGGCCTGAACAATTCTGAAGATATTGAAGATATAAGCATGGGAAAGTATATGGGCATCAGAGCCAGAAGAATTACTGTGCCATCTACTGGCTCAGCACACATGTTGCGAGCTTTCTGTATGAAAACTGCACATTCATTAGCAGACAAACAAGACTGCATACAAAAGTTTGACCCAATGTGAAAATCTTTAATAGGCTTTAAGAAAAAGACGTTACAAAGTATCTGTCATATGTCTCATACACTTCCAGGAGGTCCTCTGCTTCACATCTGAACTGCTCATCAACACAAGTAATATTCAGCATTAACACAGTACACACACCACAGTATCATGTTAGGCACAATGTGGAGGGAGACAGCATTCATACCCAGAATCCACTATTTTAAACACCAGTTCTTTGCTCTATGAGCACTGTGAATATGACAGTGGTCTGGATTCAGTTATGGATAGTTTAACATTATAATGATCAGAATACCTAAATATTCATGTAGAACTCTGTATGGACAGGCTTTCATCTGAGGCCCGCCTGCCCTGAGGTGAGTTATAGGTAAAGGTAATAACTGGGCAGATCTGAGCTCTATCACTATCACCGAGGCCCCTTTAGCTTATTGGAAATTCTGTGTAGAATAATATGACGTTTCCTCTAATTCATTTTACTTACACTTTGTATAAATGTCTCGTCTTTATCTTTATCTTAACCCATTTTGGGAGCCTCACTCACTGCAGCAAAGGAGCGATGCAGTGGAAGTGTTCGAGGTTCCTGCATGCCTGGAGCCAGCGCTGCACGTTGGCAGGAGTGGACAAGGCCTGGCCGTCTTGAAGGATGCAGCACGCGCACACGATGTCGGCCAACGAGGGCTCTTGGCCCAGCAGCCATATCGAGCGGCCCAGAGCGCTGTTGAGTGAACGCAGCACAGCCGCACGCTCCTTACTGCCCCCCTCTGCCAGCTGGAAGAAGGCCGTATCCACCCAGCTGTCCAACTGTGTGGCAACAATCGGGTCCTTCGGCTCGGCGCCCAGCAGCCGAAAGAGGAAGCGTGCCACGTTGGCCTCGCCCTCAATGGGACACATACTCTGCGTGATGAACTTCATTTGCACTTTTGGCACTGGATGGAAAGAGGGATCACATACACATAAACGCTACATAATAACATTGAAAAATGATGAACAGGTAAGCTATTGTGTTTTTTTCTGTATTTATCAGGATTTTTAAAATGCTGCATTCAAGTGTTCATCATAAATGACGATCAGATGGAGAACTAGTAAACACTTCACTCTGTTCAGGTGCTTTTAGGAAGACAGCACAGAAAAAAGAAGTAAGGCATTTTCACTATTTTCTTTCTAATATAGAAATGTTTGCGGTTCTTGCAATTATGCAGGAACAAGAATTAAAACACATTATAACCTGCCAAGACATCACTATTGCTGACTGTATTATCATCAAACAACTCTGATAAATGATAACTGAAAATTGTATGCGTTAGCTTCTCACTTGTAAATATATCATCAGTTGTTCTAGTGCAAATTCCGAGTAGAATAATCTGGAACCCAGATGAAATCAGGTTGTGTTTTCATCAATGCTGTAATAGCACAACGACGCCATTAAAAAAAAACTATATAACCACAGAGAAGTTAGCTCTATGTCTAAGTCTGTGAGTTTGAGTAATTTGGTTAATCACACAGATTTGTGTAAAACAGTACATAAAATGAAATCGGGGGTGAATAATTGGGTCTGTAATCATTTCTTTTATGTTTTAGAATGCTGAGACAGGAGAAAACTTTTCAGCCTTCAGATGCTAAACTTCTTTATGTCAATAGCCATACTTCTCAGCATTAAACAAAGACTTCCAGGACAGGTTGAACCAGATTAATACCACTAAGAATTGTACTGCCACCAAATGAAACTTGCATTCCAGAAAGAAAACTACCTTGAACATTTTCTTTTCATCCTCATTCTTTCTCTTACCGTCTTTCCATATGAGCGTAAAACCCAGCTGGAAGCATTGGCGGGTATAGCTCTCAATATGGCGTGGCCCTAAGCATGAGAGCAGCTGAGGAGGCACACTGGAGACAGATGAGTGCACGTGCACGGAGGAGAGCACACGGTACCTCTGGCACAGAAGCCCATGCAGCACCAGCAGGGAGAGCGGTGGACTGGCCGGGTTGGCATTGATTACTATGTCCCTCAGAGCACCTGGGTCCTAAAACACGAAAATGGACAGCTTTGTATGCAACTTATTAAACATTTCATAGCATCTAGCCAGCCACAAAAACAGAACAAAAACAGGACAGGTGAAGCTACTTTTAGCTCCACTCCATTACTGTGACAGACAAACTGTCCATTCTACTTGGTAAACAAGCAAACGAAAAAGAAGGTAAATTACAGAGGGCTTGGTCACCTTTCCGAGAAGAGCGTCCAGATCAGCCGTGCCCGTGAATGCGGACACTGTAGTGGTCTGTGTCAGCGTTGTAACATCCATGTCAGCATCTGGAGTAGTGACTGTCTTCGCGAGGCCGTCCACTGCTGCTTTCAGCTCATACAGCTTGCGCATGATCTCGTCCTGGCGAGCCTCCAGAGCTTTAAGGGCAGGATCCACCTCCCCATTCTGAAAAAGTGACAAAAAATATACACCAACAATGAGAAACAAGATGAAAAACTTGACAGATGTTTAAGGTACAGTTCTACAACTCTAGGCAACTTTCTCAGAATATATAAGAAGCCCAGGTCTGGCAAATCAATCAAATTGCCTCAGAATTCTTCACATTCATTCCAGTCTTCGTATATTCTTTTACCTGAGTAATCTCATAAAAACAAACTAAAACCGAAACTATAACAGATCAAGATTACAACCACATACAGCATGAAAGAAAATGAAAAAGAAAGAAATGAAATCATGAAATAGGAACAAGTAAATTTTGCGTTGTTGATGAATACTCTGTATAATACTTGATAACACTGAACACTTTTGAATACTTTGTCTTGACACAGCAAACGTTTTTATTTATTTGGTGTCCCTGTGGTATGTCAGAACCTTGTTAATGTACCTAACACATATTTATGAGCCTAAACACAGATTTTTAAAAAATTCAGATTACCATGTACATTGTGAATCAAGTAAGCTGCGTAGAAGCTGCGCAGAGATGAACACCTCGAATACACAAATTGCCCTTAACTAACGTCAGTTGCATCAGCCGGCTCTATTGAGCAAAAGCGCATTTGCAAGCTAGCACACAGGCTCCAGTTTGCAGTGTATCCAAAGTCAGGTGGCTTCACCGACAGAACGCTTGCCATATTAACATAAAAACACATGGAACAGCTTTCCGAAAGCAGTGACAGCTCCGTGATAAACGGATTTACCTGTAGCGCATATTCGGCGCAGCTGCTTCCGGGCTGCGCGTGGATATTCGGTAACTTGTACATGCACGTTGGCAAATCAATCTTTATGTCACCCTGGCTCGTGGGCTTTACCTGGTACATGGGCATGATGTCTGACTCCAGAAAAATAAACACGCACACAATCCGAGAGAGAACTAATGCTATTGAATGTGGTCGACTTCCCTACTGCCCGTGCAGCACCGAAGCTCGAGCGGAAAGAGGCCGCGTGGGAGTGACGTCACTTCCTCCGAAAGTAAAAGTCCATACAGATGAGTCGAGTTGTTGTCAGGTTCTGTTTTTAAATAGTATTATTCGACTGGACTACTAGACTGGTCTCGTGGATAGTAGTAACCAAGGTAGTCTAATTATGTATTTATTCAGTGTATAATGAATTTGCAACAAATAAATTATTTGATAAAATAAGATAAAAGCATTTCAATGTACATTGTCACTGACACTTGTATATTTGACAAATAAACTTGAAACTTGAACTTGATAACAATCTGGCAACCCGATAACAAGTGATGATAATCTGGCAACCCGAGCAGTTAGTTCCACCCCCACCCCCCCAGCCAACCCACCCACACACCCCCAACACACACACACACACACACACACACACACACACTGTCATCCTGCTGCTATTTCTAATAGCTTAACTACGTGATTAAGTGATTTTTACGTGACTTTTGGAAGCTCCATGGCACAAATTATACATGGCCTTCACACACATGTTTTTTGAAAATGTTTAATTAATTAATTAATTAATTACTTCAGTAAGCACTTTATCTTGGTCAGGATCTGGATCTGGAGACTATCCTGGGAACATTGTACGTGAGGTGGAATACCCTGCCAGTCCATAGGGCACCAAAACCCACACACAACCTGTCTTCAGATTTAGGGTGCTTGTGTTTGTTTACTGAAGTGAGATGATTTGTTTTAATTGTTCTTCTGTCCAATTGGCCTGCATAGAAGTTATTGTACATGTTGAATATTTTTTTTACACATATTCTTAGGAAGTTAGGGTCAGAGCCATGATACAGTACGCCTAAAGTAGATAAAGTTAAGGACATTGCTCAAGATGCCCCAGATCACTTAAAGAGTACCTTGAGGTAGGTCAGACAGGGTGCACCTGGGTTTGAACGAGGGACTTCTTGATCTGTAGTCAAATACGCCACCACTGAGCCATATCCACATCCCCACATTGTTTCAGGCACTTAATAATCCAGAGGTTGATCATTCAAATTCCAGAACCTGTGGGGTGCTTCAACAAGGCCCTTGATCTCATAACCAAATTCCAGTCAAGGATACATTTTAAAAACTTAATAGCAGTGTAACGATGTCATGTTATGCTGCCTGTGTGTCATTCCTTCTTGACTTGACAATACAATTACTTTCAAACTTTAAACACTAGTTTAAAACATTAAGTGAATTATGCAGAAAAACACCGCCAATTTTTCATAAAGCTTGTTTAGCAACGACATCAACAGCACCTCTTTGCTCTTGTTTATGTACTGTTTGCATCAGTTCTGACCATCGCAAATCAGCAGTGGAAAAGAACAAAGCCATGTGGGAATTCCAAGCATGTTGTCAGAAAATGGGAGTGCCTGGTATTGGTTTAAGAAGTCAAGTCAAGTGAGTTTTTATTGTCATTCCTCCACTGTAGCTTGTATACATTGAAACGAAATGTCTTTTATTCAGGACCATGGTGCAACACAGAACAGTATGGAAGTTGATCAGGAAACTGTGTAACCCAAATCTTTTGGACATGTTTAACCTCCATTTCAGCATTTTCTGTAGAATTCCATTCAGCATCACAGGCTTTGCATTTACCTTTCATAGAATCACTGTACAAATACTGAAAAGAGGTTGTTGAAACACTACATGCTACATCATCTTGTTTAGCTGTTTGTTTCAGCTCTGCACCATAGAGGTGTTCGACGTCAGTGACAGAAATATTTCCTTGCACATTAAATTGCACATGCATGACTGGAAGATCATACTCCTGCGGATTAATTGCACCCGAGGACACACCAAGGTCTGTGACAAAGTGACATGAATCTTAGTAATGATTTAGTGATGACTCAGTGCACTTTTTATTTGTTGCTGCATTAGCCAGCATACACAGTCTGTGAATCGTGTGTAGGGGTCGAACAGTATGTACCATGATCTCAGCGGTATAGTACATGTAATTGCAGCAAGCACCTTTGCAACATCCAGCTCAGTCAACCCAACCCCAGACTGCCAGATTGCACCCTTGCCCGAGTTTTGAACTGCTTCTTTGGTGGTTATTCCCATTTCCTCTCTATTCACCATAAAAAAAAAAAAACATATGGAGTCAACACGAAGTCTTAAAGTTTTATTACATACTCATACGTTCTGAGACATGTTATTGTGGACGGATTTCTTGTGTACAACCGGTTTTGCTTTCTCACCTTTTGCCTTTTTATTAGGTAGCTTAACCTGGTCAGTCGTCTGATCCTTTTAGCTATGGAACACGATGGGCCCCTTGTTGGGATCCTTGTGGTGGATCCTTGTTTATGCAAGGAACACTGTGCATGAGGCAGGAGTATAACCTGAATAGGACACCAGTCGCAAGGCACCATGCACACACACATTCACACACTCATTAGTGTAGCCGATTCATCTACATGCATAAATCCACACAGACACAGGGAGAAAATGTGAAGTCCCACACAGACAGTGTCTGAAGGTGCCCTATGGTATCTGGCACTAAGACAATAGCAGCGGATCCTTTAAGTCCTGTAAGTTGAGAGGTAGAGCTGTTGCAGATTGCCACAAGTCTTGTTGTTCCAGCACATCCAGATCAGATTGAGAGCTGGGGAATGTGGAGGCCAACACCTTGAACTCTTTTGTATGTGTGCAGTGTGGTAGGGCACGTTGAAAGAGGTCACTGCCAGCAGGGAATAATATTGTCATGTGGCACGTGTCAAATTGATGTCCACATGAATGCTTGGACCCAGAGTATTGCCCAGAGCATCCACCGGCTTGTTTTTCTTCCGACAGTACATCCTGGTACCATCACTTCCCTAGGTAAATGGCGCACATGTACCTGGCTGTCCACATGATATGAAATAAAATGGGACTCGTTGTCCCAGGCGACTTTCTTCCATTGCTCCAAGGTCCAGTTCCGATGCTTGCGTGCCCATTGTAGGCGCTTTTGACAGTGGGCACTCTGCTACGCAGCCCCATGCACAGCATGGCTTGATGAACTGTGTGTTGTGTCACATTCTTCCTGTAACCATCACTGAATTTTCTGTGACTTGTGTCAGGGTAGCCCTTCTGTTGGTTCGAGCCAGATGGGATAGCCTCTGTTGCGCATCGATGAACCTCGGGCACCCAACACTTTCGTTTAACCTCAAATATATCTCAGACCTTGACGTGCCATTGTTCCAAGGTTTGCTTTGTTTGTGGGTGGTCATAATGTTTTGGTTGATTAGTTATATGCAAACTAGTTCAACTAAGTCATTGAGTCTACATGTGCAAAGTTAAAAAAGATTCCTTAAATGTGGAAAGATTTGCTGTTGTTCCCATTCCTTTAATGGTTTAAAATATTTAAATACTAGATTTGTGGCACTTTACTGCCAGGACTTTCTAGTAGCTTCATACTGTAGCAAGAATCATCACATTGCTGTAACAGCATGTAGTAATAATTAAATTTTTTTAAAAAAGTGAAATCATAAAACAGATATTCTGTACTAGCATAAATCTTTTAATTCTATTCAATTTTATTTACATAGTGCTTTTAACAATGGACATTGTCCCAAAGCAGCTTCACAGAAATATGGATATAGATTTAGATTTAGATGCATAATGAGGCGACAGTGGCAAGGAAAGACTCCTTAAGATGGCATGAGGAAGAAACCTTGAGAAAAACCAGACTCAAAAGGGAACCCATCCTCTCCTGAATGACACCGGATAGTGTGATTATGAGTCATTACTTACCTACAATTGCATTCTATTAAGTAAAACAGCAGTCAGTGTGTTGAAAGGAACTTCAGTATGAGCATCAGGGCCAGTTTTTATTTCATTAGAGCTTTTAGCTTTAAGTCTGTAGTATCAAGGTGAAGTTATCCACTTAATAACGAATGAGACTTGAGCGTAGACTCCCCTTTTTCACTTATAACCACTTAAACTTAAAATTTAGGGAACACCAGTTATATGTTCCCCATGCTTTCAGTCTGAAAGCATGTTGAAAGAGTGAAGGTTGTTGAGTAAAAAAAAAAAAAAAGATATATTAACAGTATGGCTGCAGTACAGTATCAGTATCAGAGTAGCAAGATGGAAAATGGATGATCCTTGTTATATGTAATTGTAAATTAGAAATGCGTTGCCAGCTTTATTGCTGGAACCAGTTGTAGTATGCTGGGGCAAACTACTTATTTAGGGGTGCCTGTCACACCTGTTCCTCCTGTGTTCTCACTCTAAAGGCAAGTGTATGTTGGCTAAAAGTTGCTGAGTAAAATTATTATAAAAATGTAGATCAGCAGCTTATTACTTTTTACTAAGTCTGCCAGTTGTAATATACAAATCCCTTTTCTCAGGGCCTTGTCCAGCTTGGTATAGCAAGTTGCCAGCTGCCAAAACAGGCAAATTTGTAGTCTAACTTTGCTAGCTGGTAAATGCTGGCAGTTACTGGGTAACTGCTACTAATTACTAATTCCAAATTACTGCTACTAATGCTACATCGTAAAAAAATATTTTTAAGATATCAAACATTTATTGATCAGTTTTCTGTTCCCAGTTTAAAAAATGTTCATTGGATGAAACTGGTCAACATATGTGCTTATTGAACATCCCATTCCAGATTTAGTCAGACTGTGCTGTGATGATAACCTCCACTCTTCTGGGAAGGCTTTCCACTAGATTTTTAAATGTGGCTGTAGCTATATGCCAGCCACAGAAGCATTAGTGAGGTCAGGCATTGATGTTGGGTGAGGAGGCCTGGGGTGCAGTTGGCATTCAAATTCATCACAAAGGTGTTCAATGGGGTTGAGGTCAAGACTCTGTGCGGGTCACTCATGCTGGAACATGTCATGCTGGAACATATTTAGGCTCCTTAGTTCCAGTGAAAGGAATTTGCAATTCTACAGTATACAAAGACATCCTATACGATTGTGTGCTTCCAACTTTGTAGCATCAGTTTGGGGAAGGCCCACATACTGTATGGGTGTGATGGTCAGGTGTGCACAAACTTTTGGACATATGGTGGACATCAGCATGTAAAACCTCTGCCAGCAATACTTTAAAGAATGTGTTTAAAACTATTTTACAAGCAAACTTATTTGTAGCTTACCCTGATTTCATATTTTTAATTATTTTTAGAGATCCATGCACTGAAGGTGCTGGAACCCTGTTGTCAGGGATTGGAGGCGGATGCAAGTGCAGATACAGTTTACTGCAGTTTACGGTGCAGATACAGTTTACTGCAGTTTACGGTGCAATACAAAACACACACACGATACATGAACAAGAACAACAACAATGAGGTAGCCTCAGGAACACAAAAACATGACGTGAGCTTGGCAAACCCAAGCATGATGTGCTTGGGATCCTTTTGTTTTTATTAGGATTTTTTTTCTTCTTCTTCTAGGACTTGAAACAAAGAAGTACTTGAAACAATGGATACAAATTCTCAAACGATTAAATGAAGGTAAGCACAATAAACACATAACTAGTAACATATACAGAGAATGAAGGTACTACAACGAAAATGTTAAGAAACAAGAACACACAACGACATGTAACAAAACCCAGAAAATATATGCATAAAAATGATTAACTCACAACAAGGCCAAATCAAAATCACAACAAAAGCATATGTTCAAAACTGATCGCGCAGACCAAACCGTAGGTCATACAGACGTGAAACTTGGTCTGGTATCTATGTAGCACACCCCTCCTACTTCAGCCAAGAGAGATGATGGCCTGAAGCGCAGCATTTTATGTCTTTGGACAAGGTTCTGAGTAGATCTACAAAGATTA
>CM040987.1:9809316-9830145 GCA_022985145.1 Pangasius djambal
CTTATATCTTGGTGGGGACTAAATGTCCCCACAAGGTCAAAACTGTCAGATATTTCTATACTTGTGGGGACATTTGGCAGGTTCCCAGCTGTGTGTGTGTGTGTGTGTGTGTGTGTGTTGGCAGTAGTAGATGTAAATCGATTCTTAGTTACTAATGGATACTATGCAGCAAAAGTGATTAAAAATTACACACCGTCTGCATTGGTTCTGTTGGAACTGAAACCTACTTCACTGAGTTAAAGAAACAGAAAATGCATCACACTGTGAACTGTGATCCCTTCACTGTTAACAGAAGGTTGAATGTCCTGAGAGAATTGAAAGAGAAATTTAATTAAACCGCTCAACTGAGTCTGGTATTTCAACAGGTTGTTAGGCTTTAATAATTCACGGATGAGGTCTTGGAGACTTGACAGAGACCACTGGTGAAATACACCAGGGAGCAGTGTGTTGAAGCTTACAAGCCCTTACAGGGTGTCAGCTCTTTGGACGAGCTTCACAATACCACTATTCCACAAACAGCATCTCAACAGTTTCCAGACGAATAGAGATAGGAAAAACCCAAGCTAGAAAATGAGTAGTCTTATCAGCCACGTGCTGAAAAATTGGTGTACTAGTAAGAAAAAGGTTCAATATTGTACAAACTGCAGAAAATAATTTTCAATTATTTACACACATGTATCAGTGAAACAGTTCTTTTGTGAAAAAAGTGAAGATTAGTAATCTTAGTAATTCTTGGCTAAATTGCCTAAACAGAAAACAAATGGTCAAATGCAGCACCTGTGATATTTTTGTGCAATGTTTCATAAAAAGATTTATGCCTATATAAATGACACTACAGAAAAAGAGAATCTATTCATAAAACATACTTACCGCTGTTTTGAAAGGAGTTGATCTTTGTATTTATGCTAAATCCCAAACCTTGTTACACAACCTGCACCAACTTTCTAGCTAGATTCCCCCTTTCCTGTGGCTGAGATTTGTTATATCCTAATGCATGAGTATCAGAACGTAACCTTACACAGAAATTAAACAATAGCAGCTAGTTAACTAAGATCTGCATAATACATGAAGGCCTGCCACACACATCTCAGTGTACCATTGTTCCTTTGACACTGTTAAAAGTTTTATAACCTTCATCCCCTTGCAGTAGATTGGGTGGCCCCAAACAGAATCACATCAGAACAGTAACACCATGGCGTTTCAGGAACAGTTCTCCTTGCGCATCAATGACAGGAAGCCTACATTCAAATCCGAAAATTGGTCCACATAGATCCACATAGTGAAGGATGTGGTGCCCATTAAAGTTTCAGACCTGACTTAATAAGAAAGGTGAGCCTAACCCAACCACCTTGGTATGAGTTTTTAAGGACAATGAAGCGAGGGGTATTAATTATTGACCAACAGACATGCAGACGGGTAAAAGTCACTGCTTTTGCATCCATAGCTCATTGCCACACCAGAAACACTGTTCCACCCCAATGAACAGACTTCGTAATTGCCACCTGTGCACAAAAGAAAGTTGGCCAACATTGCCCAACTTATTTGGGTCTGTCTTTTGTGGCTATTACTAAAGGTAGCTTGCAGCTCATCTCAAATGATTGGTCTCAATTACAAGTTGATAATCCACAGAGAAGCCTGCAGTATCAGGGCTCTGCTTCAGCCCTCACGCTTTGTTCTTCCTTAAGGCATTGTGCATGAATGTTAAATGGTAAGTGCTTGGCATGTGAATGCTGATGCTATCTATATGATACTGTTTACAGTCAACAGTATCAAAGTTGATTCGCTGTCCTTAAATGTCCAAAGTCACAGGAGTACAGTAGGGTTTATAGTTGTCATAAATATTTATAATGTACAGTAAGTGAGAAGTGGAAAGTTGAATGTATTTGACACTTTGTCTGGGGCACTATGAGAGCAGTGCACTGTACTATATCTACTTTGTTATCTCACCAACTTAAATAGCATCTATTATGCTGAAATGAAATATAGTGCCATTTTTTCCGAGTTAATGTGTATGTGATGAACCCAGTGACTGTCCAAAGGCTGTAACAGATTGAACGCCGATGAATTTTAACATGCTTATTTTTGTTGTACTACAGTTCAAGAGGGTAAACATTATGACCTGTTCATAGATGCCTAAGTCATCAAGGCCAGATGCACATTGCACTGTGAAAATATCACTACGACTTTGTATGATTTTCTCTTCACATTTTCTTATTGTGTTCCCAGTCCATATCTATTACCCTTTCCTGCTGATGTATCTGCTGCGTGGAGCAGAGTTTCTCCACAGCAGAAATATATTGCACAGTCACGGTTGTCCTGCACGCCTGTCCTTGTCACATGAGCCTCCTCTAGTGTTCGAGGAGTCAGTTAAGACTTTTCATCTCTCATTTCTTTCCTGTTCACAAGTCATGGCTCCTGATCACTTGGGGTCATGGCTCGTTTTCTTTGCAGACTCTTGTTACATCACTGGCTTCCCTGACCTCAAACACCACCAACCCAATGCAACAAGACAAGACATAAACACTGTCTCAAAGTCACTGTAAGTTCCCAGTGACTCCCGTCTTTTGTTATTTAATAGCCTATAACCCTCTCATCCTCTGATAATAAAGCCTTCATATGTTTTCATGGACTTTACAATGGACTTTATGGGTTACAATTTCAATGATGTAGAATGAGTTAAAGGATCGCATTTACATACAGCATCCAACACTTACTCAAAATTACAGTTTTTTAATAAGGTATCACAACCATTGCACATTGCATCACAACCATTAAGCTTGTGACCTATGACCATTAAACATGTCCACTGTGGGGCAAATCACCAAGTATTTTTAGGCCACCAAAACACACTTACAGTATAATGACTGTGCGGCAAATAATAGTACACATTGTAATGACTGTTATTACCTGATGGCATTACATAAAAGGGCTCATGACTGTCAGGGTGTGACTGTTGTGGTGTAACTGTCAGACATATGTTAATTTCAGGAACCTTGTAAAATGGTATTGTTCAAATATAGTCCTACATGACCACAGTTTTTCCTACTTTAACAAATTTAATTAAAATGATCAGACAGTTCTGAGATACTTGATGAATCACCTTTAAGGAACCCTTGTAAATAAATTTAAATACATTCATAAATGTATTAAAACTCAATATATACATTATATATACACTATATAGCCAAATGTATATGGACACCTAACCACACACGTAAACTACTTATACTGTAAATATTTTGAATATAGTATAGACCTATGCTGTTCTATGGTTGAGTTTACTGTATATGCTTAAATATCAGCACCACCAAACAAAGAAATGCAGTTCGATGTCCCTGTACTGATTGCTATACTATTGTAAAGTTAGTACAGTGCTACATATTTTGTGCTATCAGTGTCATTATTCCTATGTGTGACACCCTGGTAGATGAGAGGGAGAAATGAGAACACTGAAGGCAGGCTTTGTTGAAGAGAGCAACACTGATAAACTTTATTCTGCAACTTGTACTTTTCAAAACTATCGATTTTAATATAACTCATCCCCCTGTCTGAAGCATTCATCTGCAAAATAAATGGAAGGAGAAGTCAGGAGATGGAAAGAGTGGGCCTCAACAAAATTTCATCTGGGTAAAGGCCTGCTGGTATGCCTCCATTCACTGAACTGGCTCTAGTGCTTCCTTTTTTAGTGAGGTCAGTCAAGGGGCTGTGATGTCCAAATAATGAGGCACAAACCTGTGATAGCAGCCTGCCCCCCAAAAACTCACCTCCTTTTTAGTCTTGGATTTCAGGCAAGTTGCAGTTACTGCTGTCTTATCAGTTTGGGGATGCTCCTGTCCATGACTGTAGTGAGCGCATTTTTGTTGCTGAAATTTGTTGCTGAAAACATTTTCTTAAGAATTCAATTCAGTTGTGCAAACGAACTACCTGTCTGCGGGTAGTAACCCCCTTAGTAAGTCTTTTGGGATTCAGACTCAGGAAGATGCACGGCTTTCAGGTAATGGATCGAACACCAGAACTCTGGAGAGTGGGAATAGGAGAAGTGCGTGAAAGACATAAGGGGAAATTGTGCCCCCAGATATGCCACCAGCTGGATGGCTGCTAGTTGGATTGCTTCCTCCAGCATCTCTGGTCTAAGGCATTAATTCACAGCAGTACCCTCATACGCACTGTTCTAATGGCCCAACAAGATCTGTGACTATTTTCTTGAAGAGGACCTTGATTAATGTAAGTGACCACAATGGTGCTTTTGAAGTTGCCTCTGCTAATTGACATTCTCAGCATGACAAACACCACCTGCGTACCATGAATGCCCAGTCAATAGAAATAGGCCATGAGGCGTGTCAGTCTTTTGTCCTATCCTAAGAGCCCTTCCATGGGGTTATGATTATGATGGAAAAGCATTTCCCAGCAGCTCTTTGGTACCAATAACTGGGTCATTTCTGCTTTCCTTTGAGTGTCCTTTGTCACCTATCCTTATATGCAACCTATCCGTGATAATTGAAAAATGAGGGAAGGACAGGGTGGTTCCAGGCTGCAACAACCTGACTGTCAATTACTCTTATTTGGAGTGTGAATCCCTACAGAAGGCAGGGAAGCCATGTGACCAAATTCAGGGTTCATTGCTAGTTAGATCTTCCACCAACACTGGCCAGAGGCACTGATCTCCTCAGCATCCTGCTCCTAAGCCAGTAACCACTGCTGACAAGTGTCACAGAGCTGCTGAGCAAATGCAGGTGATCTCTCTGTGGGAACCACTGGTGGTGTTGCTTAGAAGTGGCTCTCTTGAGATTGGCAAACTCCATCTGATGGGCGACAGGCAGCTGTTGGGACATGAGCTCTGCTTCTCTGGACAACACGGGAAGTAGACAGACCCTCCACTTTGACTAAGGCCAGCCTCATGCTGCCACTGCTTGCTTGAAAAAGCTCTACAAAGGTGTCTGGGACAGCCTCTGGAGCCATCTTTGTGAGGGTGACCTGGACCATAGGTGGGGCAATTGCAGCTGGAGTATCAGTGGGCTGTATTAATCTCTCTAGCACCAGTCAATCCTCTGAATGTGCTGGATCCTCAAAGTGCTTCTGTTGTTCCCCCGTGAGTTTTAGAAAGACTTGTTAGGAACTGGATGATCACCATGAGGGCAAATGATCACCATGAGGGCAAATGATCCCATCTAGGCATTTCAGCCCTCACTCCTGTGTTTCAGCACCACTGTAACATCCTGGTGGGGCAGAGGGGCAATTGAGAACGCTGGAGGCAGGCTTTGTCAGAGAGAATGATGCTTTACTATTTTACACCTAGTGCTTTTCAGCACTATTCAACATAAACAAAACAAATTTTAAAAACTCTAGGGTAAGGGTCTGTCACACAAAGCATATGCATATGCTTTCATTAAATGCAGAGAAGTGTAGGCACTTACTCATTACCTGCTGGTTCTCTATGATTCCTCCTCTGCTTCATAACCAGTGCTTGACCAGACACCCACTGCCACACTATGATATCATTTTCTTCCTCTTTGAAGGAAATGTTCGAATGGAAGTGGTTCTCCCAGACATGGTTGTCATTGTTGACACTGCTGGTTTGTGGTGAGATATAATAGAAATTTTGATAATAGAAACCTCTTGCAGTAGGACACTACAAGAAGACAAGACAAGAGACTTCTGACATGTTTTGAATACTTGTGTGAAATCTTCATTACGGACATGTTTATGATTTAGCTCATTATAAGTGTTTATATAGGCACCATTTTAGACAGAGTTGTGTTATAAGAATTGAGTTTATGCAGGAGGTCTCTGTTACTAGAAGTAAGCAAATGGCCAAATCTTTCTTAACAAATCCTTATCAAGACGGAGACAGTAATCGGTGCCACATTTATAAAGATGGGTGAAATATTTTGGACCAGAGATCCAGTAAATTCAGTAAAAAAAAGTTCATTCCAAAAGATTTGGTTGTTTGCAATTTCACTTCACTGGAAGTCTTTCATTGTTTCAAGTGTGAGTTTCTATTTGTGGAATGATTTGATTGTTCAAGGCTCTAAGTGACACTTTTTGATTATTGAATGGTGATGCCAGAGGAAAGTGATGGGTGCATTCCTGTGACGCTGACTTAAGTTAACTTGTATAATTTTGAGTGTAATCCGCATGAGCAGGATTTTGAGTCCAGGAGGCATGTCTTTAGAGGCTCAGCCCCTGCAGCCTTTTGTAAGAGAAAAAGCAGTTATTGATGATAGTGTGACTGAGCATAGGTGCAGGAGCATTTGGGCAGGAGTTTCAGGACAAGGGTAGATGGACATAACTAAGCTTCATTCAGAAATTAAGTTTAATTTTTTTTTAGCTTTTTTAGCTTAAATTAAATATGACCAAGTACAAAAAATGAATAATAATCTATAAATCAAATTTCATATTAGTATTCGCAGGTGAATTTGGAAAAAAAAAAAGATACATTTCTACCTGATTTTGGACTAAACTGGGGTAAATTAGCATGTGTTTTATGTATATGTAAATAAGGGCATTGTGGGTGGGAGCGTGTGTCTCAAATCACTGCTTGTTTTGATGTCATATGATAGTTTTGTGTTTTGTGTTGCTGATTCATTTATACATCATTCTGGAAGTTCAAATCAGCACTTGTTTATACTTTGTTTGATCTTTGATGAATAAAGGCCCAATATCTGTGGCTCCTAAGACAGTATTGGCCAGGGCCTATAAGCTAGTTAGCTTATACAATTAGAGAGTTTTATAATAAATACTTCATCTAGATATATGCCCTGTGCCTACAGTATGTCTGGACATCTGTTCATTGTTCTGCTCATTTGTGAGAACCAAGGGCCAATTTTCTTATTCAAATACCACCTCTAACCACTAAGAGCTGTATTCAGAATTAAGTTTAGTGTGTAGTGTGGCATTAACACTGAAATTGCACACATCTCTATTCAGACCCTAGAATTATCTCAAGAACCTTTTGGACAGGTGCATGTGCAGGGTGGCTCAAACAGGGGTGTGTTTCAGTTATTTGTGATCCTGACTGTAAATATACTGTAAGTATGTTTTTCTTTTATGATATCCACTCTGAAGTAAGTTCAGTGGCACTTGTCAGTGTTGTAATGACTATATTTCACCCTGAAATACATGGTTAGTGCAAACTAAAACAATGAATAACTATGGAATGCAATTTAAATGCATTTGGAGTAGACAATCTGTCTGCCATTCTGTCCAACATTCTGTCTGCCAAGAAGCAACTGAAAGACGCTGAGGTACAAGCATGTCAAACGAAGACTGCAACAGTTTAGGGAGGTCAGTGGGTCACCGGCTTCATGCAGTTATTGCAAGGACAGGATATGAAGCCAAATATTAAGTATCGTTTACTTTAAGGCTATCTGTTCCTATACTTTTGCTCACCTAAAAATTGGGTGGTCTGCCACCAAAGGTGCCATGTTCTAAGTTGTTTAACACATCTTTTGTTTAACACATGCTTTTGGAGGGGACTGTATATGTATAGTCCCCTTCAATAAATAAAATTAATAGATTTAAAGAGTTGTTTGTATAATTTACTGGACATGTATGCACACTATTAGTTAGGTATATCGATGTCATCTTTGGTATTGCCAACTGCAGAGTTGAGGAGCTCCAGCTTTTTATTTCCTCCTTCTCCACATTTCACCCAGTTCTGGAACATATGTGGAGTATCGCTCTAGCATAACATTTCCAGACATATCCTTGAAGTCAATAAATTCCACTTTGAAAACCAGCATCCACTACAAACCTCAAAGACTCTCATTCCTACTTGGAGAGCTCTTCACTTCCCAAGCTATCCCTTCTATCCCTTATTCACAGCTATGGAGACTTAAACTTATTTGAAGTGAGAATGAATGCTTTGTCCTTAAAAGTAAAGAACTGGGCAGTTATATTTTTACAAATGTGGATTCCCTAAAACCATCACAGATCCTGCCATGGTCTATATTAGCACTATTGAGAGAACGGATGCACTGACCTCTACACATTCCACTGCTTGGACAGAGAGAATTCTTTTGGTGCTCACTAATAAAACAGCGATGGATATTATACACAGAACATGGGAAGAAATCGGTGATTTCGAACCACCTTCCACTGGATTGGGTAATTATTTGAGTGTTATTTTTTTTTCCACAAACAGAAAGTCTAAGTAAAATGCTGTGTTCAGTTGTAGTGCTTTGCTTAATGGCAAGTTTGCACATGAATATAGGCTGCTTCTATTACTTCCACAGACATGTACTCAGCCAAATGACTGGTAATTGGTCGTTTTCTAGAAAGCTTGTCAGTTATTCTATTTGTCAAAATATTCAGTGGAAGATGAAAGATTGACAGATTGGTTGAAAGTGTCTAGTCTATCAAATTGGGACAGTCAAGACATACACATTTCCATACTAATGACCCATTTGCATTAATTCTTGAAAATATAACTTTTGACTGGGCTACTACTAAAGGTTTCATGCATGTCTAGATGTTATTACATGGGGAATAGTATAGTGTTGTGAGTTCTGAGGCCGAATGAGCAAGGGTTATTTAATTGGATTTTGAATTGTACTCAGGTCTCAGCCATCAGCAGTGGTGTGATGAATGGTGGAGATGCAGTGTGCCACCATCTTTTATACTGTAAGTACTACTTAAAAAGGTTCCATGCCAATTACTGGTTTCATTTTCAAGGTATCCTGTAGGTTAACGTTATTTGAACTATAACACTTACCCATCAAGGGCAGTCTCTCAGGTTTCTACACCACTTAGCCTATAATACTCAGTTTCCTAACCATGTCACTTAACACTTAACAGGTTATGCTTGCGCTCCAATTGTTTTAAGTTACGGTTGCTTTACTTATCAGGTTAAGTCTACTGGATGACAAGTTCAAACTCAGCTTCACTTAATTACAGTATTGTTGTTTCTTAAGATGAGCTAACATTTTTTTCCCCCAATAATTTTGCTGTTCATCTGACATATGGCTGTATCAGATTGATAAGTGCATCATTTCATGACATTCAACAACCACTGAAAAGCAATGTTCATAAAGTTTAGTCATTTATTTATTTACTCAAAATTATTTATGTTGTGTCAGTTGTACACTGGGGAGATGATTTGGATTTCATCTCTTTACAGGTATTTACAAATCTAGTATAAACTGTGCTCTGTTTTGTGTCTGTATCATCAGGGGCTTCCAAAAATTAAAAGAAAGCAGAATTACAAGGAAGAACATTGTTGAAATGAACCATGACACAAGAGGAGAGTTGACCATTCAGGAGAGCACCATGGCTTGGAATTCTGTCAGAGAGGAAACAAAGCAGTGTGATTTAACTGGATTAAGTGAATTCATAATGCAGCAGGTTCAGCAAAGTTTGTATTTAGCTTTAGAAAAATATGTTAAGTGTTTATGACATTACTGTCTTTCTAATTTGATTTAACATCATGAAACCATATAAACAGATAACCATATAAACAGAAATTTAATTTGAATAATTTGAGTAAACTATAATCACAACTATAAACTATAATTTGAGTAAAGCTATTACATTTAGACATATTGTATTGGAAGATGCTTTTACACAAACTGTCAAATATTTAGTTGTCTTGACAAGAACCCTACGGCGTTCTTGACATTGTCCCTCTGAGGAAACCCTACAACACCATGTTTCTCTATCATCCAAGTAGACCTTTTTTAGAAGCTAAGAACCCTTTATTGTCTAATTAACCCTTGAATAACCATTTTTTTTAAGAGTGTATTGATAATCAGTTGTATTTACCCTCAGCGCCAATCTTGCCGTCACCGTCATCATCAGCTGCTGATAGTAAGGTCTGAGTCTCTTTATCGGTCAGCACACGAGCTCCAGATGAAAATCTCTGCAGGAAGAATCTACGAAGACAATCATCACATCAGTGACTCATTCTTAAAGCATCTGCACAATAAGTGTGATATACAGGCAGGGGACAAATTTAAGGCTTGGGCCCACTTGTCCCCTTAGAGGGAAGCATCGCTGCAAATCAGTGCCAAGTGATTCCAGCTGATCATCTTTATCCTATCCTGAAACATTTCTGTCCTGATGGGAGTGGTCTTTTCCAGGCTGGCCTCGCCCACATCCGCAGAGCATGAGGGCTCGCTGAATGCTTTGATGAGTATGAAAATATTGTAAATCAAGTGCTACGGTCAGCAGGTCTTAGCCCAGTTAAATATCTATGGGAAATTTTGGAGCAAAGTGTTAGACAATGCTCTCCATCACCATCATCAAAACACCAGTTGAGGTAATACCTTTTGGAATAGTAATGTTCCCATGTCCCAGTACAGTTCCAGAGACTTCCAGAGAGTCTATTCCATGGTGCACTGAAGTACAGTACAAAACCTTACTAAGCACTTTATGTTGGATTTTCCTTTAATCGGTCACCCATCTGTATGTGCTGTTCTGATGTAGTTAAAATGCTGTCTTGGAAAACCACAAATTATATTTGTTTGTGGCACACCAAAGAAACGAGATGCCATTGTTTGGTCTTAACAATATTCTGTTAATCTGTGATTTAGGTCATGAATTGAGAAAAGAACTCACACTTTTGGATAAGGTTTAAAGAGCACTTAGTGCTATGCATTGTTAAGTCATGTGGGTTCTTTCATAAAGCTCAGTGAAAGGGCTAATTGTTATAATTGGTACATATTGTTCCATTCATTTCATGAACGACATATTCACGTTCAGTTTTTTTTAAAAATCATATCGCTGATGTAAAGTTTAAAAAAAGTTTAATCAATACACCAGCCAAGCATGTGAGAATGTCCTATTCATGTGTGAAAATGCTTAGTTTTGTTCTTACTTGAGCTCATCCTCCTCGATGAAGCCGCTGCCATCGTCGTCGAGAAGGCCAAAGACAGTCCTTATTTCCTGGGGATTTTTTTTGGAGAGACCACACAGCTGGAAGAACTTCTTATGATTGAAGGACTCTGGTACTTTTGAAGAAAGAAAGAAAGAAAGAAAGAAAGAAATAGACAAACAAACAGTGAGTGAGTAAACAAAACAAACAAGCAAACAAACAAACAAACAAATAAATAAATGTTAGTAAGCTTAAAACAGAAATATTTTACATTTTACATTTTTATATAGACTAATCTACACTAATCTGATAAATTGAAATTTTGACTTGCACAGCAATAACTTTAATAATAATAATAATAATAATAATAATAATAATAATAATAATAATAATAATAATAATAATTCTGTGATCGTTTAATAGGTCTCAGTGTGCAGATCAGCTATGATAAGGTTATATTGTATTGAGTTCATAGGGGACGCCCGTGTTTATGCGTTTTGCCCCCGCACCCATCACATGTACTTATCGAAATGAAAGCGCCGGCCAGATGATATGGCCTGCGGAAAATCGATACCTTGGCAGTCCTTGATAGCGCTGTCGATGGCATCAGCGGAAAGGATGGACGTGAGCGACATAGTCCTGAGAAACGAACCGTGTAAATAATTAACAAACATTCAAAAAAAAAAAAAAAAAAACGGACAGTAAAGCGTCTTCTGAATCATCAGCCACAAAGCTATTGCTGTCAGTAATGATATGAATTTATGTCCCAAAGACTTTCCAGGTGCCAGGCAATAACCACAATATTTAACAATATTTACAGGTACTAGGCAATAAACAGTTAAAACGGACACACTTGCTTCTTTCCTCAACTTGGTTTAACCAATATTGGTCTTTTATTATATACTCATAATAACGTGTTACTGAGTTTCAACAAAATAATGTTTATATATATATATATATATATTAAACCAAAAAGTTAGTTTCCCCCTTTACGCACTTTTACGCATCTCTAAAGGCTTTAGAAAGCTCCCTAAAGACAGAAACAGTGTGCATTAGTATTTGTAAAAGCAAACAGAGCAAAAGTCGCCCTTAAACAACAGAAATGTTAGTAAGCTAAAATCTAGAAACACTTTAAAGTATTTTATGCGCCATGCAAAATTTGAAAAAGTATCCTTGTCTTTAATGCACAGCAATACAATTTTATTTTTCAAATAAAAAAATAAAAAAATAAAAAGAAGTAAATACATGAAATAATAAACTTTGTCCTCTTCTCCTGAATGAAGCAGATGGCAGCAGAGTGTGTGTTGTCACTTACCCCTTTAAGCTGGAGTGTGCTGGATGCTGGAGGTGGAGGTAAGGCTGTGTGGTGAGCACCCTGTGCGCAGGAGGGATTTATATAGGGCTGATCACAGAGACAATGGGCCACTCTTAAGTTACCTGTCTGTGGATCGAATTCTTACAGGCAGACCCGGCTCAAATTTCTTGGGTAACTAATTATCTATTACTATTTATATCCGCCCAGGAGCTGAATGCTGATAGGCCAGTTCCGAGTCTATCATGACCTTGTAGAATAGAAAATTAAATAAGCGCTGCCCTGCGGTCTGCGGTCTGCAGGTCTTCCCTCTCCGTGCCCTCCCTTTACACCTCTCCCGTTTCTGCTCACACCAACGCACCAATAATAACAAACTTCGTGCTTTGAAATGCACTAGTGTGTGTGCAATTTGGATATTAAGGACGTTATGCTTAAGAAAAAGACTTAACAGCATAATTCACCCTTATTCAGAAGAATTGTAGCTGCAAGCTTTATATTGACATGATTACTATCAGTGTAAGATATTCCCTGACACTTTTTTTTTTTTTTTTTTAAATTAGGCAATATGTTTTTGTAGTTTTCTTATTTACATGTTGCTTTTTCATTCCCAGGTTTAATATGATAATTGTTCCAGATTTTTACCTTGATGGTAGTGTGTACAATAATGCAACCATCATCAGTATCATCATCATCATCATCATCATCATCATCATCATCATCATCATCTCTCTCTCTCTCTCTCTCTCTCTCTTACGCACACAAATGCATGCACATATGCAAACATTACGGATACACACACACAGGCACTGCATTTGTTAATCAAAAAAAGTCACGCCAGGTTATCCATCTAATCACATATTCCCGGCCATGGTAAACCCTGTCATTTTTTTCATTCAGTGCTGATTTAGGGATTAAAGGTCACCTCTTTTTCCTAGTGACCATCTGTAATATATATTTTGGTGTGCTGTTCTCCAAAAACGCACCTGCCAAGAGCCATTTTGAGGATGAGGTAATATTTATACACAATTGATTTTGTGTTATGTGATGGTGATACTTATAAACATATATATATATATATATATATATATATATATATATATATATATATATATATATATATATATATATATATACACATAACACAAAATCTATCTATATATCTATCTATCTATCTATCTATCTATATATATATATATATATATATCACTATTTATTTATGGTGTAGGTGGTTGGTTTATGTGTCGAATCCAATGGCACTGTACCTACATAATTTAGCCCCGTGCTTCTAGTTGCAACCATTATATATATCTCCTTCATAAAATTCTTCTTTTCCTCCTGAATTATTTTTAGGGAGCTCTGTAAAGTACAAGAATAATATCATTATAACAATTCTGACAGTATTTAAATAATTATATAACCTGGGCTAAACCAGGGCAGTGATGCAATGACAGTCTTTTCAAACATAATTATGGGGTTTAATGGAAAAGAAATGCACCTGTAATTTTCCATATATCACAAAGAGCCTTGCTCTTATTTTATTTATTTTATTTTACTTGCTCTTATTTATTTATTTATTTATTTATTTATTTAGTTAGTTAGTTAGTTAGTTAGTTAGTTATCATGAAGGGTGTAATTAAATTGACTGTAGTCTGGATTTGCTCCTGCCATTCATCAATGCAATGTAAAAGAAAATTAATGGACGTCCCAACTTGTTTCATAATATAGCAAGATGCCATAGCTTAAAGTAAACCTGGAAATTTACTGTCACCTAAATTTTGTCCTGGAAAGCTGACATCATCAGTGTTAACTGACATTTGTCCTGAATAGCAAAGCTTAGAGCAACCTGTTCTGCGGTTCCAGAAAGAGAAACTCAAGAGACTGGCACACTCACTCGTGGAAGAATTAGATGAGGACACTGGATCCAGCAGGGCTTCTTATCACCCTCCAGCCATGATGTCATGCATACATGTATACCAGATACCTCATATCCTGTAGCTCAGTGCTTTTCCCATTGTCCCATTGCCCGTTTTGCATGTTATTGGTTTTCCCCTGCTCTAACCCATGCCATTCTTCTCACGCAGTGCTTGATGATTGCATGATGGTTTCTAATCATCACGAGCCATTAGAGTTGGAGCTAACTCTGCAGGGTAGATGTTCTGCAGGTGCAAGGTTGGGCACCCCCTGGTAGCCTCGTTACAGCCTATTCATAAAGAAATACTGACATCTCATGGTCATGTCAAGCACCTACAGTGTTCTATATTGTAAATTACCTGCAGTGTTGGATGCTGCATCATGCTGTCTGTTGAACCTAATGCCTCAAAGATAGCTTGCTAATGTTATGGTATTATTATTATTAATGTTGGTGTATGTAATCTCACATTTATTATCAAAGGACTATAACAGAATATAAGATTAACATAATCAGTGGAAGGGAAGAGCAAATAAAAAACTCTCTATATATCACAAATCAGCAGAAGTCTTTATTGGGTGTGGACTTAAATCGGTAGCCAGTTTATCTTAGGAGTACTGGATGTGATGTAAGCACATTTTGCAGTATGGGTGAGAACTCTGGCACTGGAGTTCTGAGTGTATTGAATCCACTGAATGGTTTTAGCCAGGGGACAAACTAAGAGACAATTGCTCTTGTCAAGGCAAGTTGTGATAAAAAGCGTTTACCACATATTCAGCATCTTTTGTGTTCAGTAGGGGCCAGAAGCAAGCTATATTGTGAAGAAAAACACCTTAATGTGAAATTCAAATGCAGAAAGATGATCAAGTTCCACATTACAGAAAAGGGTTTAATAATGACCCCATCATTCCACAATCACTCTTCATGCCATTTAGCTGAGGGCGTGATCTTCACTCTCAAATAACACAAAAAGGGACTTAGTGGAATTGATAAAACCTCACTTTAAGTAGTGTTAAGTTTTTAGGAAATTCGTGTCCATCAATAGTTTTATATCATCTATATATGAAATAAAAGCAGGTGGTGGTATGCATGTGGTAGATTCTGTGCGTGCATAAAGCAGGGTATCATCAGTGTAACAGTAAAAACTGGGATTGTGATGACATTTAATATGAATCAGAGTATGTAAAAGTATTGGGCCAAGAGCTAATTCCTGGGGAACAACCTGAGTTACAACCTGAGTTACGGTAGAAGTGGCTGATTTGTGCCTGCAAAAAAAAAAAAAGTAGGCAAGCACTAAGTCTGTGAGCACAATAAAAGAGATATGTGAGAGATAAGCATGTCATAATTTATAGCATCAAAGGCAGCGCTGAGATCAAGGAGGAGAATGTTCAACAACTCAGAATCAGAGGAGACAAGGGGATCATTTAAGACATATAAGGCTGCAGTTTCAGTCCTGTGTAGTGTAAGGAAGCCAGACTGAAAAGATTGAACACCAGGTTTCTTAAGAATGAGTGTGGCTGTTGTGGTTTTATGAACTCTTGGGATGTAACCTGAAACAAGCAACATGGGAGAGTGGAGATGACAGGGAGAGACTTCTTGAGGAGGGGAGTGACAGGATCATGTCAGGAGCTTGGCTCAGTAAGAAGAAGCAGTAGTAGGTTATTACTCTGCCAGGTTATGTCAGAAACAAAGCAATAATAATTAGTAGTGGTGCACTAGTCGTGATGAATGATAATGACAGACAAAATTGCAAAGAACTTTGCAGTTTTTGCAGCATTTCAAACATTTATAACACTATTTTGACAATATAGTGTTATATTGAGTATCTTACAGAGATGAGAACTCGAGTTAACCTGAATGGATGTTAATTGACTCCTTATTTGACTTGGACTTGAACTTGCCAGACTTGTGACTTCATTCAGACTTGAGACTGATTAATGCATTATTTGGAAGCTAATGATAATACAACTACTGAAATGTTGGCAGTTAACATTCAATCACGTTCTGATAGGGACAGATTATTCACTGTGTCTTTCTGTATATACACACTACAAGCTTGAGCTATTATTATTATAATATCTCTTCCCAAGTCAGTGTGGAATTCCTGCAGATAGCAATTATTAGCATTCAACATTATTCTCTCGAACCACTCTCACAACATAACGACTTATTAAATGTTTGAGTTTGCTGAACTCTTATAATGCTGTGGTGTTTCTGTCAGTTTTCGTTTGAGCCATTGCTTAGTAATGCAGCAAGATTTGAGACTACTTACGTTAACAATAAACTTTGTAAAGTGAACTGTATCATAATTTAATCTAATGGACAATGTTATATTTAAAGGGAAACAAAGTCCAAAATATGCATTTTAATTAGGCAGATTATATTGTTTTGATGGTTAAGTTAAATTCTGCTGTCAAGGATTTTTTTAAAAATTTAATCTAAAAATGGTGGTTTTAGATTTAAAAAATGTAAATCCTTGAACTGCTAGTGCTTGAAATATAATGTTGATATAGTGTTGAGTTAAAAAAAAAAAAAAATTCAATATGGTGGATATAGCCTAAATGCAGCACCAAAATAGAGCATGTTGGCAATTTAATTCCAAGTATTATAAGATACTTTGGATAGCAAGTGTATTATCTGTCAAACTGGATAAGTTATGATATGGTTTTATGCTTCTAATACAGTTCACAAATGTGTTGTTTTGTTATATTTGTGTATATCATTTCTGCATAGACTTTACCCTGTACGATGTGCTCTGCAGTGCTTTCCCTAGAAATAATATTGATTTGTTTTATGTATCTGCAATAAAATGCCTACAACCAACAGCTAAAGTGCACAGCTAAAGATTTGACACTTGCAAAAAGTGACTTTATAGTATCTTTTGTAATAGAGTATACCCCAAACTCTACTTAGTAAAGGCTGATTTCATCTTATATGTTGTAATAACCAAAATGTTTTTATAAGCTGCAAATATTATAGAATTTTTTTAAGAACCTTTTTAGTTGATGGAATTATTTTTTTCTAAAAATAATGAAGTCCATATATGCAACATGTACAGTTCAAGAAATCAACATTTCTTTATTGGTTTGCAACTAACATTAATAATAATAATAATAATAATAATAATAATAATAATAATAATAATAATCAGGGTTATATCAAACCTATTAACCATCACATGTAAAATGTTTGTGACATAACTAAGAAAATAAACTATTAGGGGGGAAAAATCCTTCCTTAACAGCTGTAATTGCTGCACACACTTTCCTCATAAAACAGGCAGTTTTTTCCAGTCATTGATTAGAGATACCCTCCCATGCCTCCTGCAAGAGTATCGTTTCATTTAATTATAAACCACTGTAGTGGGAGAGCCTACTGGCTAGGTCAGGAGCAAGATAATAATGATGGTGATGGTAGTGATGATTATGATCTCGCAGAAGATCACAATACTCATGCTACTCTGTATCAGTCATATGATAATTCCAATACTGATTATGATGATAATAGTGGTGAAGATGATAATCATAAGTGTGACAATAATGATGATGGTGTTAATAGTAACGATGTTGATGTGCATGAGGTTGGTACATGATAATAATTTGTCACTTGTTTATTTAGGATGTATATTTTACTGTACTGATGATGAAGATGATGATGATGGTGGTGGCGGTGGTGGTGGTGGAGTTAACAGTTTAGGTGAGGTTGAGTATGAGGAGAGAGATGCTAATGATGCTAATGGAGAAGACTATGATAATGACCTCCCAATACAGTACTGTACTAAAATCATAATTAGTGTATTGCCGAAGAAGGGGATGGCACAGATGCTGACGCTGATATGGATGAGTATAAGGAGATTAATAAAAAATTATGCTGCTGCTGTTGATAATAATGATAATGCTGATGTTCTCTCTATAAACTACACTACAATGCTACGACAATGCTACTATGTTATGGTCATTGCAGTAGGCCTAGTGACGACAGTGATGATGAGTATGTGGATGAGGTGAAGGCAGATGATGATGATGATGGTGAAGATGATGATGTAATGAAATTATAATAATCTCCCACTAGACTAATTCTATTCGCCGATAAGCTATAGCTAATCATGGTGGCATCAACATTATAGGCTAAATACCATGCTTTCTGTTGTGTTATAAGGGAAGACACACATTAGAAGAATGGACAGAAAGTCGATATTGCAAAAGAATATTTATTCTTTTCTTATCGTCCGTTCCCGTAAAAGTGCATCAGATTTTACAGTAAGCAAAATTCATATTTAAGACAGGATACACAGCCGCGCTACATTCACAATCATCATTTTGGACAGTGTGCTGCATGGGAGGAAACTTCTCATAAGCATCGGTATAAAAATTATTTATAGTCAGATGAACATGGGAGGTCTCGGGCAAAGTTGTTCCTTCAGAGCGAGAAGTAGTGTTTGTTGGTCAGAAGCATTTTATGCCTTAACCAGGCTAGCGAACTCTGTGGGAAAGGAGAAAACAAGTAAGTGATTAATGATGCATTTATTATGCAGTTATTAAAATGATTGCGATGTCTGTAATAATAATATGAAGCATTTACCATCAACTCCAATCTTGCCGTCACCGTCGGTGTCTCCAGCCTTGAGGAAAATCTTGGTCTCGTTGTCGGTGAGTGCCCTCGCATCCGATTTGAAGTTCTGCAGGAACAGTCTGTGGAGAGAGCATTATTATGCTTGTTATTAGTGTTATTATGCATTATTACAGCTGAAACAGAGCTTTCTATCAGCACATTGCAAACTAATGAACTAATTTCTCTTTACTTCAGTTCATCCTCCTCAATGAAGCCACTCTTGTCCTGATCAATGATGGAGAAAGCCTTCTTGACGTCATCGGCAGACTTGCCAGTCAGGCCAACCTTAGTGAAGAAGGCCTTGTGGTCAAAGGAGCCATCGGCTGTGTAAAACAAACAAACAAACAAACAAACAAAAAAACAAAGTTATTACAATATTTTATTATTTGTAGGGGGCCAAGATCCATCTTATTGTAGTTGGAATATATAATAACAACAATAATAATAATAATAATAATAATAATAATAATAATAACAACAACAACAACAATAATAATCAAATTTATTATAATCTTAATATATATAATTTTATATTAATTTATTATTTATTTATTTATTTATTTTTGAGCCTAATGTGATTAGGCTATATAGCTAAGTAGCCTATACCTTTGCATGCATCCAGGGCTGCAGCAATATCAGCATCGTTGAGGACACCAGCGAATGCCATCTTTAGCTAAGCGAGGGGGAAAAAACCCATTAACATTAACAGCACGATTGACATCATATAAACATGCAAACTAATATGCATATGACATCAGTGATTGCCCTGAGTCTGGCCGTGATCACATCCTCTTAACCCTCTTTATGCAATGCATATGCAATTTGGCTTTGAGGAATCATTAGTTGCACCAACCAGTTTAATTTTTCTTTTCTGTTTTAATTCACTCGCTAGCAGTTAGGCTGATTTTCTGTCACAAGCTCAGTGATGCGATCAAGTCGACCCAAGACAGCACAAAGCAACAGGTGCAAAGCTAATGCATGTCAAATCCAGGTCACATGGTCATCATTAGGATGTTAGATCCCATTCAGTAGGCTATGTCCAACAGGTTAGGGGACGATGTTGTCCGAACCAGGGTAGAGGTCGAGAAATTCTCTTTCACGTCCACGGTAAGTCCAGTGGAAAGGATTTAGAAGCAGTGCATTTTTTTTTTCTTTTAGAAAAATAGATGATCAGATAGGCTTTGATAAGGGCCTGTTGCAAATGCATTGCAGGTCCTGTGTCAGGGTTGTTGTTTTTTTTTCTCTCTTGCTGCTGTCCCTCGCTGCATGCAAACTCACCTCTTTTGTCTTTTTGGTGGTGAGCTGTAGATTCTCAAAGACTGGAGCAAACTGCAGTGAACTCCGGCCCGGTGCTCTCGACCTTATATACTTTCACACAGTCCAAATATGAGGCCTAATGTAACAGACACCAATGGAAGAAGGGGGGTGCGCTTGACATGTGTCCAGCAGACAGACTGCACTATATTTATCTTGATCAAGGAAGACGCTTAAATGGTGAGTTTGAAAAAAGCAGTCAGTAATGTCCTGCAATGCTAATAATATACGCTGCTGAGCCGCATGAAACGGCGCTGGTGTGAAGTGCATGTATGGATAACAGCGTGCTTGCTTCATCTCATTTCGCCCATACGAAACTCACTAGTGCCGTACTACAAGTTATCTTCAAGACTGTGTTAAGGTATGCAATGCAGCTTTATGTTTACACTAAATAACACTGATAGTCCATAGGCCTAAGAGTAAGTTTTTTTGGGTTTTTTTGGTAGTCATAGTTTTTTTTTTTAAAAAACACTTTAACAGTCCACATTTTGCAAAAAGAATAATCTTTTACTTACGATAAATTGCCGAATTATTTTTTTCTTATTATTTATTAACTAATGATTTAACTAGCATATGTTATATAATAAAGTTCTGTATTACTTTGTCTAAATACTAGCATATCCAGTTATCTAACTGTAACATGTGAGACTACTGTCAAATCAGGCTGACTCGAACATTAATAAAATTTATGGATCCTTCGAGTGTTCTTCCTTTCCCACTCCATAATGTATTACCATGTTTTTCTGTTTATCTTTCCTCATAGAAATTCAAAGTATTCTCTAAAATATTCATTTCTTCCAGTAAGTTCATTCTGTGATTTGCTTTACTTTGGCCCCAACAATCACAAATGGAAAAGCTATTAAAATGAGTAGA
>CM040987.1:9830245-9848147 GCA_022985145.1 Pangasius djambal
CCCAAAAAAAAAAAAAAAAAAAGGGCCTTCCCTCTGTGGCTAAAGTTCCACCTCTGGCTTTTTCTTTAAGAGCACCACTACCCTGAAAGCTTTTTGATAAGTGGCCCAGAACACCAAGTTGCAGTTTTTCAAAAGAAGTCAATTGCCTTGCATTTGAACAGAAGAAAAAAACCACTATGATCTTAAAGAAGTTACACCAATTACATTTATTCCTTGTTTTTCACTCTTCCCCAGAAGTGCGTCAGACATTTGCACAAGCCAACATGTCCAGATAATGTTAACAATACACTTTAAGGACAATTTCAAGTAGAAGTCAGTTCATAAATAAGATATAAAAAATATGATCTTAGGTCAGATGAGCAGTAGTGTGAGTTCTGGTTCCGTGAACAGAGAAGGGTCTTGGTCAGATGGAAATTTAAGCCTTTACAAGAGCAGCGAACTCTGTGAGATAAAATAGAGATAAAACTACTATTAGTGAATTCTGCAAAATGATTCCCTTTATAGGTACACTAAATGTATATTTTCAAATGTTCAAGCTTATTGCTAACTATAATATTTATAATTTAGGCCCAAGCTAGCCAGTGTCTGCACAGTCCAGATGACTTCATGTAAACATTTACCAGCTAATTAATTAACTCCTTAGTACATTACTGAAGTTTTCTATGCCATGTGAGCGGTGTGTTAGTGTGTATCCAATTACCCTCAGCTCCGATCTTGCCGTCACCATCACTGTCACCAGCAGACAGGAAGGTCTTGGTTTCTTTGTCGGTCAGTGCCCTGGCACCACTCTTGAAGTTCTGCAGGAACAGCCTGTAAAAACATTATAGATGCTTAGTCATTTCGTTCACGAGTCTTAGAAACATGCCAATGCTTTGGGGAAATTACAAAGAATAATCAGCTGGTATCAAGAAAGAGTTCTTACTTCAGCTCCTCCTCCTCAATGAAGCCGCTGTTGTCCTGGTCAATGATGCTGAAAGCCTTCTTGACATCATCGGCAGACTTGGCGGAGAGACCAACCTTGGCGAAGAAGACCTTGTAGTCGAAGGTGTCAGGAGCTGTGGATTGAGACAATGATAAGACTACTTATGCACACACAAACACACTTTGGCCTGTCATGAATCTATACTATCCATGCGTATCCAGTCGTTTCACAAAATGAGCTTTCTCACGGGTTTATTTTTGTTTGAATTTATTTATTTTGCTGGATTTTTCTACGCTTAAATGTTTAAATCATTTTTTCAAATGTAACTGCTTCATACTTTATATATAGTATAAACTACAAAAAAAAAACAAAACGGAGTCTTACCCTCGCAGGCAGCAAGAGCTGCGTTCACATCAGCATCAGCCAGCACTCCAGAAAAGGCCATTTTTACAATCTGATCAAGCTGCAGAAAAACAGACAGGAGGTTATTGGGACATTCGGCGTCAGCTCAGAATGAATGAAATGCCTGGTATGATGTCTAACAAATTTTCTATCTATAATATACAATAGGTTAATCCCTTACTCTGCTTATTTCTACTGTCCAACTAACTGAATGACTGAATGTCCTCTCCTGTCCTTGCATGAGCAATGAGATGTTCTAATTACATTTTTTTTAGGTTTGTATTTTATAAAAGAGCAACAGCTTCACAGAGGTCCTATTTAAGACGGCTTAAAATCAGATCTGTCCAGTTCAATATTTTGTAACGCAGGCTAGATCTTACGCATGCAGCTAAATCTGTGTCAGAGGTCAAGTGACACTCTGATGGGGCTCTAATAATTCATGGCCTTACGATTATAAGGGTCTATCTGGTTTAAGAATAAATCGGAGATAGAACCTTATAATACTAAGGTCACAAAATGACAAAGATTACAAAACAGCATGCACGTGGGCCTTGGCAGTGTTCTCCTTAGTGAGCCCATCACCGATGCCTCCATTTCATGTACGAGAAAAGTCCATTTTTTTCTGACAGGCCAGCACTAATGTAGAAACTCCTCAATCACTAGAATGTATTCCCGGAAAAGCTGTCCATTGACATTTTTTCTCCTGTAAACCACCACAAAATCCTAAACCCTCTGTATCCTGAAGTCTCTTTGAACGCTGCTTTGATTTTCTTGTCCATCTCACTCACCTTGTGCTTCTCTAAGGCGAGTGAAAAAGCAGAGGAAGTCGAGGTGTGTCCCTTCGCCCTCTTCCAGGCCACCTTATATACTCTCAACCCTCACCATTTACAGGGCTTTGGGCCTCAGTAATGGATACTGCCTATAGGCCTTGCGAATAGTTTTGAAAAAATGTGTCTACTAGTCAAAGTTGGACTATTTTTAACCTTCTCAGGCAATGCTGTGAACCATGTGTAGGCCTCCTCCTATAACCTACAGCAAGCTGTCAGCGCTCACACACTCACAACACATTGCGTATGCTAATCATTATCAATGTTTTAATGTTTCGTCTAATTTTCATAACTTACGACCCAACCAGAGACACAAAACCACTGGTACATTTTTATAAAACAATAGTTTTACTGTTTGTGCCATTTGGATGTAGCTTGATGATGTTTCTGTCATCCACTGGTCTTTTGTGTCACATAAGTATAATTAAAGGCCTATAATTAAACAATTTAACAAGAATGTCATGACCATGAAATAAAAAAAAAATTAGTAAATTATGAACAAAATCCTAAAATGCAAATTTTAGTATGCTAAATAGGCCTAATAATAGGTAACACAAGGTGGCTCCAAAATCAGTATATAATCAAACAATCTGTAAAAAAAATAAAATAAATAATAATAATAAAAAAAAGAAAAAGAAAAAAATTAAAAAAAAAAAAAGAATAATGCAATGTTATTTGTATAGTGCTTTTAACAGTAGATGTAACAGTGTGGATGTAGAGTTTAGATTCCTAAAGAGCAAGCCAGAGGCTACAAGAGCAACAGCGTGTCATGAGGAAGAAATCTTGAGAGGAGCCAGATTTAAATATTCAGATTTAATTTTCATTACTTATGACCCAACCTAGACACAAAACCATTGCTACACTTAAAATCAAACAGGCAAGAAGAATTTTACCATTTGTACCATTTTGTGTCGGTATTGATGACATTTCTGTCAAACACCAGCCTTTTGCATCACAGGTTAGTGCATAACTATAAGGCCTATGATTAACAATTTAACAAGAATCACATGATAATGGACTAAAAAATATCAGCAAATAATTGACAAAAGCCTAAAATGTAGTAATCAGTAGAAGGCCACATCAGGTTCCACTCCAGCCAAGAACAAGAATCTGAGGCAATCATGGGCAGAGACTGGAAAAAGACCTGGTGTTTTTTTTTTTTGTTTTTTTTTTTATCTTCAACTGTCCAGTTTGGGTGAACCTGTGCCCATGATAGTCTCAGATTCCTGTTCTTGGCAGACAGGAGCGGAACCCGACGTGATCTTCTGCTGTTGTAGCCCATCCACCTCAAGGTTCGAAGTTCTGTGCATGCTGAGATGCTTTTCTGCTCACCACAGTTATAAAGAGTGATTATATGAGTTACTATATCCTTCCTGGCAGCTTGAACCAATCTGGCCATTTTCCTCTGACCTCTCTTATCAACAAGGTTCTTCCACCCACAGAACTGCTGCTCACTCAATGTTTTTTTTTGTTTTTCACACCATTCTGTGTAAACTCTAGAGACTGCTGTGTGTGAAATTCCCGGGAGATCAGCAGTTTATGAACTACCCAAACCAGCCCTTGTGGTACCAATATCCACGCCACGATCAAAGTCACATAGATCACACTTTTTCTTCATTCCGATGTTTGATGTGAATATTAACTGAAACTCTTGACCTGTATCTACAGGATTTCTTTGCATTGTGCCACACGATTGGCTGATTAGATAAAACCGCATGAATGTGCAGGTGTACAGGTGTTCCTAATAAAGTGGACGGTGAGTATATGTAAATGTCTCTAATGTCAACTCATGGCAACATGCCACAGAACTCAACTCATTGTGTAAATCCTGTTTAGATTAGATGTGGCCTTTCCAAGAGGAGAGAAACACAATAAGAACTGCAGAATGGTCCTCATATATAGTACTTTTAACGGTGTCTTTGTATTGGAAATATCTAAGCATTTTGTGGAATTGAGCTCAACCTGAATAGTGTTCAGGGTAATTTGCTTAATGCAAGTGTCACAATCTGAATTACCTGCTTCATTTGCTGAAGACACACCACTAGATAATACAAGAAATGTTTTATGTGTAACATAACCATTATTTGTATCTATATCTGTTTCTGTATCAGTTTAGTCCTCAAAATATTTCTATCTATACCTGTATTCAAATTTAAATTGGAAGTGGGCGTGGTCTAGAGTGGATGGGTTTTTTTTTTATGTGAACCATATGCCCCAGAAACACTGAACAAACCCAGGGAATAAGAAGTCATTTTTTCTCACAAATTATAAGTAGCACAACTTTATTCAACGCCTGAACTTGTACAGTTCCAGATGTCCTGTGGTCAAGCTTTCGGTCTCATGTGACTGAGTAAGCAAGCTAACTATCTTTCAAAACAACAGTGTCTTTCCCAAATCAAGAACCTGTCGTTTATAGTTGACAACAGTAGCTACCTAATAATACGTATTTGGGTTTTGGGGTTTTGGGGGTTTGTTACATGCCAGAAAGCTCAGAAAAGTTGAGTGTAAACACTGTCAGAATGCACTACGAAGCTGTGATGCAGTGCTGCTGTGAGTCAAACTGGGATCCTTTCAGCAGAATTTCAGTATAATGCTTGGACAATTTTCCAGTGAGATTTTCATTTAATAAAGATGTTCTTTTAAAAACAACAAAAGCATGTGCAATGAATGTACAAGTTAATATTTTTAGAATGTATTAAATGATTTTTTTTTGGAGACCCAGCATAGATATGCTGCCCTGTGCAGCTATGGAGCAGTTGCTCTGTAGTAAATAAAAACATATTTTGTTTGTGAGTTTCAGGCCAATTTGTAGAGAAATACAGTAGAAATATGGTTTAATTGTGGAGCTAGGTGAGGCAGTATTTAGTTTGGGCTCCTGGAGCAAATCACTGATGATAGAATAATTTTTTTTTTGAATGTTCTGAAATGAATGTTGCCTTTGTCCCATGAGCTTCATACTCACACCCTTAGCGAATATGAAATATCAAAGTATGAAAGTAAAAACTTTTATTGCGTCCTTTTCCACACACCCGTAAGCTCAATTAGATGCCTTATGAACCTTTCTGGCAAACCAAAATACTGCACCTACTATTCAAATCTGTATTTGTACTAGACTCTTCAGTGTAATCATATTAGGTTACATCAATAATATGTAGACATGGCAGAAATAATAGATCAATATTGACCAATCAACTTTATAGTCAACTTTGAGCACAAAATAAATATGAAATCAAGCCATGTCAGCTAACACTTTAATAACTGTAATAATCAAAACTTAATAATCCACTCATATAGGGTATTAAAAAAAAAAAAAAAAGAAAGAGCAAATTACTGTTTTAAATAATGTGAATTTTGACAATTTATTGTTGATTAAAACTTAGTTCCATTAAATTGAACAGCCAAAAAACAGGTCTTCATTGGTGTGTCAAGAAAAAAAGAAAAGAAAAGCAAGACACAAAATGTGAAGGACTAAACTTTATTTTCACATTTCATTGGGTCAATTATTAAAGACTATATTTTTAATTCAGCACTCAGTCTGATTGTAACAACCGAAAGTTCTGATTCTCATAACGTAAGTAAGAATAAGTAAGAATGAAAATTGTAGGTGCTCAGCATCAGTACAGTAGCTATATCATTGTTTCAGTTTAGCAGCACACAGAATTCTGGAAGAAAAAAAAATGAAAAAGATTCATATTAGTCATATTGGGGGCTGCTGTGGGGGTTACGTGAGAGAAAAGCAAACACGGAATTAGCCAATAAAGAGGATTTACAATATGTTGATGACTGATGATTTTCTGCCTCCAAAGCATCAGCAAAGACAAGCAACCTCCTCATTGCCAGAGATAAACCAGTCTTCATTTAATCTTAACTACTGATAATAATAATAAAAAAAAAATCTAATCTTGCAAGCTAGGCTAGTTAGTTAGCTAGTACTGGTAAAAGTGTTGTTATTGTCAGACCCCCTAAAACCCCCCATAATTTCACCCTGGTAACACTATTATTCAGTACATTGCCAAATGCTGGTGCAGAACATGATTATAAAATCAGCTGGAAGAATTTTGCTTCATGGCTTGTTTAATAGTATGAAACTAGTATAAAATTAACAAACACGTTTATTTAATCTCAAGCCGTTACTTATATTATATCAGGGGTATGACTTTTATGATATTTGTGCAAATGCATATATTTGGTCTCTATATAAGTCTCTCTAAGCTATTAAAATCTAAGCTGAGACACTGCGCTTAGGGATTTCATATCTGTGGCCTTTTATAATAATATTAACTCGCACATATGAGAAAATGACAAGCAGTCATTAGGAGAACCCAGTACCTGCTGCCCAGCCATTCACTAGTGTTAGTAGAACTGTTTTAATCCTCTGGGTGAAAAGAGGAGCATCGCTGGGAGAAGAGGCTCAAATTTCCAAGGGACTATAGACTCAGGCAATTCCTTAAGGCTTTGTCACTTTCTATCTAATGATGTTTTACCTTGCATCCCAATTTTGCCATCTCCATCACAATCTCCAGCAGCCAGGAAAGCTTTGGTCTCAGCATCTGTCAGCTCTCTGGCTCCTGCCACGAAGTTCTGGAGAAACAGTCTGAAGAAGCAAAGAAGTATAATGTTAATGGTGTGGTGTTATAACTAACTACAAAAGATATATGATGATTTATTACAAAAAAATAGATAGAGAGTGGATTTTTAATTACCCCAATACCAAGGACCACATTAATGTGGATTTCAGTATGGCTTAATGAACAGCATTTTACAGTTTCCTCTTGATTACTTTTGCATGTACCGTATCATTTACTGTATGGGCAAATATACCAAACAGTGTCATGTCTTACTTGAGCTCCTCTTCCTCAATAAATCCACTCTTGTCTTGGTCGAGGACTTTGAACACCTTCTGACCATCTATGTTTGATTTGCCAAGGAGCCCCACTTGTTCAAAGAAGGACTTGTGAGAGAAGGTGCCTGGATCTGTGGAGAGACGGCAGTGAAAGACAGAAAGAGTTGAGTTGACTTTTTGAAATAAAGTTGGGCTCATTTAACCCACCAAGCCTCATTTATCTGTAAATATAACATTATATATACATATACATATATATATATATATATATATATATATATATATATATATATATATATATATATATATATATAGATAGATAGATAACATGATAACAAAATGATTAAAAGCTCAATGGGATTAGTGGGATTGAAGTTATGCATCCTCATTGTTGCTCTTGCCTCTGAATGTTGTGCATCTTTTCTGTTTTTCTGAAGCAGACAGAATTGTCAGAAGAATAATTAAGAGCAGGTGGGATTTGAGATCTGGCTTAAACTGTTCTTGAACACTCAGCACAATCACAGGTAACTGGGTAGTAACGGTTCCCCAGCCCCCTGGCTGCTTGGTTGCTTGGATTTAACCAGCTCCCATCTCCTGTGCAAGGACCCATGGGAGTCCCTGTGTATGAGGGTTTGTGTGTGCATACATAAATGTAGTTTGGCTGCTGTACATAAATGTATGTAGAGGCTGCTGTATTAGCCTATGTGATGTATTTGTGTGGTTTCTGTATGTTTATATAGGTATTAAGAAGACCTTGGCAAGCCTGGACTGCTGCAGCGATGTCCTCTTCATTCAATATTCCTGCAAATGCCATGCTTGTTTCCTCCTAAAGGAGGGTGAAATTACAAGTTTAGGAATAAGTACATATATAGACACTGTGTATTATCACATATATATTATACAGTTTATAACCAGTGAGTCAAATGACTATACATATAAACTTTTTCCATTTTTAGTTTTATTCTGATGACAATAAATCAAACAATACAAATGTCAAAATGTCCAAAATTAGTCACAGAATAATGAACTAATATTAACATTAGCACATTTTAGTGAATAGTAAACTGTAAGAAACTATTAAGCACTAACCTTCGGATGCTGAATAAGTGCGTCTCTTGAAAGCAGCCGTCCTCCTTGTTACCCACCACGAAACTATGAACCCTAGAGTTAAGGAAGCATGAAGACGTGCGTTCTCAACCCCAAGGAGACCTTCTTGCAAAAAAACACCTCCCTTCTCATTAGCACATGATTTCTAACAAGCACTGTTATTGGCCAGCTGTTTTACCATTATATCTGATAATGCATGATTATTCTTAGAGATATCTACATATTACACAGTCTAGAAAGAGAATTAAATATACTGTTTGTGCAAACATATAAATTGTCAATGGGTTGTCAGGCTTCATAATGCAAACACATAACCCAAATGTCCTTTAAAATTTGGTGTATAATGTGTATAATGCCATGAGTGTATAATGTCATACACATTGACTTCTGCACCGTTATATTCACCGGTGTCTGCTGTTTATATTATTTATTATATTAATAATAAATTATACTATATAATTACATTATACATAACTTATAAATTTTGTTGAATATCCAAGATTACACTCCAGAAGGTCCTGGGAAAGCTGATGCAAAACCTGTATGTAGAAGCCTCTAGAATGATGGCATAGCTTTTATAATTTCCAATGCCTGTTTGAATATGAAGGATTTTACAAATCTCTGCAAGTCTGAGTACATAAAACCTAAAACGTTCACACGTTTACACAAGAAATTTGGTATTCTATGGGAAAATCCCATAAACATTGAAAAAAAAACATTTGTGTCCTACTCATGCTCCTCAGTGTGTGTAAAGAAGACTTTGCATAAGACGCATAAGAAGACTAACTAATAGAAACCTCGACTTGATCCACTTCGAATCATATAATTTGCATGGATTACTGCACTTTTATATATGGCGGTTCCCTGGTGGTCTAGCGGCTAAGTATCCCGCACTCTCATCGCCAGGGCCTGCGTTCGATTCCTGGGCAGGGAGCCAACCCAGAGACTGGGGGTTGCACAAGCCAGTGCACTCTCAGTGCTGGTCCCAAGCCCGGATGAAATGGGAGGGTTGCGTCAGGAAGGGCATCCGGTGTAAAACCTGTGCCAAATCAAATACACGGACCAATGATCCGCTGTGGCGACCCCTAAAGGGAGCAGCTGAAAGAACAGCAACAACTGCACTTTTATGTATGGAATATATTTCTGAGGTTAAATTGCATAAATTTATTGTATTTACAGCATTTTGTAGAAGCCCTTATGCAGAGGAAAGTGGAAAGTCATTGGAAGGTCTTTAGGATGGAGGGCTGGTGAAGACTGGTGAAGGGATGACTGTTTATAGCTGCTATAACATAAGTGATAACAGGAACTAACTTGTTTTGCGGCCGTTCCACAACATTAAATGCAACTATAAATGGATAAAAGTGTGATTTGTTGTTCTTTAATAAATAAAAAATGTGATCTTTGGCAAATTGCTGTGATATAAGAGGAATAAAACCTCAGGATCTGCTGTCATTGTCAAATAATCAAATTCTGAGTCTGGGGACTCAGAAGGCCATGGAAGAACATTTATGTCTTGTGATTTTGCCTTGTTGCCTACTTTGCCATTGTTTGGATTGTTGTCTACATGCACATTTCATGTAGAATCATGTACGTGAAATGTAGATACATCTTCCCGTTTACATCCAGAATCCACTAGATCCCAGGTTCAATAATCGGCTAATTAACAGCCCTTTCCCCAGTTGAAATGGGTGTGATGCAGCAGGGAAATCACCAAAATATGCAGGACAGGTGGTACTCCACCTCAAGCGCCGGGGTTAGGTGCACTGCGTACACAAACTTTTGCACTCGCGCTGCTGCTGTGATCTTCGAGGCAAACCTGTTTGAAGATGTGCGTTTTTCAGTCTCGTCCTCTGATTGGCTGGAGCGCACGGTTACATGTGACGTAGCCCGGGCGAACATGGCGTTCGAAAGCGGAGGTGATGCTGGACCGTGTCAACTAACCCTACCGTCTTAATTTTTGTCCGTTAACCGTTTCAATTCTATGAAAACCCAGTGTAGAAAATATGATTCCTCGAGTGACATAATGAACCAGTGTGGTATTTTAAACAATGAAGGACGACAGCAAGTGAGAAACCGCTGTCTACCGGTAACTAGCATCAGCCAGGTTAGCACTGCTTAGCCGCACTGTTGATGGTCACGCTGCTAACGCTTTAGCTAGCTATGCTAGATGTTTTGGTTCTCCTATCACCAGGACCGTAGCAGTAGGTAGTTTTACACACAGATGACTCTTTTGTATTATTTACTTTGACAACAGTGTGTCCTAGTAGTTTAGAGGTGACTAGTGAGCTAGTCGAGCTGGGACGATGGCCAGGCTCCGTGTGTGGATGTTGCTACTCGGAGCGGCGCTTCTGGAGCTCGCGCAGCTGTGTGAAGGCGCGCCTCTTCCGCGTGCACAATCAGGTGAGAGCCTCCGCTTTTGCTTAACAAATATCACCAAATAACCACCTGACACCACAACTAGCTCTTACTAGGCGCACCATGAGTTATCCTGACAGCAATGTGAGACGCGTAGCTTTAGCTGATCTAGCTAGCAGCACTCACGGATTGTCAGTGTTGCTAATTTGCTAGTCACTGATGCTTGTTTGTTTACAGGGATGTTAGTTGATGTTATACCTAATCATCACCATTTCTGGTCCTAACCTAAAGCCAGACCATGAGTGTGAAGCACATTCACCTTGTCTCACTAATGTACCGACTTTAAAAGCAAGATCTAATCAGTGTACTAGTAATTCACTTTCTCTGACTCCTCATCATATGGCTTTCTGTGTGTATTTGATTCCTTGAGCACTGTTAAATATTATATTGCATTACACTCGCATGCCATGCAGACTTCTTCATTATCAGTTAGTGATTTGATTTCCGGCAGATGTATGCCTGCTTGATTTGTGTGTATTCCCTGTTTTGCTGACTGATGTAGAAATTGAGGACGTGAAGTCCACACTTCACATCCTGTGATTCATCAAAATTACATATTAAGGGTTCCAAAGTGTTTTGCTAAGCTATAACCTCATACGTGTGACCCACAGGCACAGATACAGTAATGAGTAACGTAATACATTCCTGCCTTATCAACTGTGAATGATTTACTACATGGGGTTGAGCGGTGATTTTTAGCTGTGCGACTAATAAACTAACACTTGTAGCGATATTCGCTTTGGATACCCTTTTATTTGCTTTCAGAACACAGCTTTATTGAATTCTCAAATCTGATTGGTCAGAACGTGTTGATTAGTTTTCTATAACAGCAGCTCTGACTGTAGTGTCGGCTATAAATCATATCCCAGGTTTATAATAACGCACTTGTTCTGTTACGTTATCGTTTCTGTAGTTCACAGCGAGTTGTTTGATACGGCGGATGCGCCGAATAATCGAATCTAAGGCTAATAATAAACAGATTAAAACCTGCTGTTATTTAACAAAGAGAAATGTCTAATCGTTTATATGGTGAATATGGTTTATATGGTTTTCCGTAAGGCGGCGGTTATTTAACATGTATGGAAGGAGTCTCGGGTGTCCGCACTTTGTAACGGTCAGTAAGTTTTCCATCACTGGAAAGTCTTCAGGACAGAGGATTTTCCGGTTTCTTGGTAACATAAACAAGGTGTGTTTTTTGTCTTATTAACTTAAAGAGAAAGGAGAAATACCGAGGCTGGTGAGGGAATGACTCTCACTGTTAGGCTATAAAGCAAATGATAACAGGAACTAACTTGTCTCATGGACGTTTTATGGCATTAAATGTAACTCTAAATGGATACAAATTATGACATGTCTTGTAGTCTTATAAGAGGAATAAAACATTTTGGGATGTGCTGGTTTTGGAAAAATAATCAACTTTGGTGTACTCATGACTGTCCGCTTCACTCAAGGCTGCATCACACCACTTCATCGTCGATTAGTTTTTGCTTTGATTCTGATTTAAAAATCCTAGTCAGCCACTAAGGACAGGCCATTTCCTTTTCAGGAAAACAGGCTATCTGCATAATGACATGGATGATGATGGTAATTGAACGAGCGCAACAGTCAACACTGCTTATCACATTATGGTGATGTGACGCACTCGCTGAGTAATAGTTGTGTCCCAGATGGAGTCATTGTTGTTTAGCAGGTCGGGTCTGAAGCAGCACAGGACTATCAGAATATTCATGGGTCAGTGATGTTAACCTTGGACTTCACGGGGCGCTGCTGGAGCCTGCGGTCTCTCTTAAATACAACCTAGACGGCTAGTCGTTAGATATGATTTCACGCTGTGGCCTTGAGTAGAAACGCTTATGCAGCCTCAGTAAAGGCTCACATTAGCAGCATTTTAGTTAGATAGTGATCCCTCAATTGGGTATATAACAAGAAAACATACTTTAGATATAGTGTTTTTTTTTTCTTCTTTTTTTTTTTTGCTTCTCCAAAATATTTTGTCTCAATGTGACATATGACATCACTGATGGTGACTCTTGATGCCTACCCACGAGTGAAACACAGACAGAGTGCCGTGGGTGTTGCTAATATAATGTGATTATTTGTTAATAAAATGCACCTACATTACAGTTTATAAGGGGACGTTTTGTGAGAAATTTCACATGCAGTGAGAGGGTTTAGGACGTACCTGGCAGGGGCCTAGAAAGCTATAACAATAGTTTGTGGCAGTCCTAAGAGTTGGCCTAAGAGAGTAATTACTTTACTAAGGAGTATTGAGCCTTTTCGAAAAACAAACATTTAAACGCAGAGTTTTATATTTTTTTTTATATCATTATTTATACTTGATATAAAATCTATACAGTATTTATAATGTTCATTATAGCAGTAAAGTAGTTCTTGTAGGGCTTTTAAAGCTCGATATCCACTCAGATGTATAGAAAATAATAAAGGACAATAATATAAAAAGAAAAAGAAAAGTTTAAAGCTGTTTAAACTCAGTCTGCTTCACAGTGGTGTGACACACCTTGATGCTGTAACTATAGCATCCACTACTCATTCTGTATCCCACCATCAGCCGAGGCACAATCTGTTAATGGTCGAATGAATTATACTAGACAGTAAGGGTGGGTGATATGACAAAAAATATCATATCATGATTTCTGAAGAACATTTCTATGATACATAATATGTAGACTATATGGCCAAACGTATATGGACACCGGACCATCACACCCATTTGTGATTCTTCCCCGAACTGTTGCCACAAAGTTAGAAGCACACAATAGTATAGGATGTCTTTGTACACTGTAGCATTAAGATTTCCCTTCACTGGAACTAAAGGGCCAAAAATTAAATTATATCATCATGACAGTGCCCCTGTGTAACAAAACGAGGTCCATGAAGACATGGTTTGCCAAGGTTGGTGTGGAAGAATCCGAGTGTCCTGCACAGAGCCCTGACCTCAACCCCCCTGAACAGCTTTGGGATGAACTGGAACACCGACTGCATCCCAGACCTCCTCACCTGACATCAGTGCCTGACCTCACAGCCACGCTCCAAAATCTAGAGGAAAGCCTTCCCAGAGGAGTGGAGGATATTATAACAGCAAAGCGGGACTAAATCTGGAATGGGAGGTTCATCAAGCACAGATGAGAGTGATAGTCAGGTGTCCGCAAACTTTTGACCTTACAGTGTATATAGGTTTGCTCACAAATGGCCAGCAAAACTGCATTGTCTCATTAAAAAAATATTTATATCATGTTTATAAAAAGAAATGTATCTTATTTGATTTTTAATTATAAAAAATTATCTTGAAAAGGAGAAAAAAAAAATCTGTAAAAAAAAATGTAGAACATCATATCAGCTGCTTCCAGTCATAATTTATCACAATATTAATATTATATTGTCATATCACCAAACCCTACTAGATGGATGAATTGGATTAAGTGTGCATGGGTGACAGATGATCTGAACCAGGAACACGCAGGTACGTAGAAACACTGACGAAAGCAGGCAGAGCCGTTGTCTATCGCTTCTGCTAGAACAGCAGAGTTACCTCACATTAAAAAATGGCTCCCGCCAGGCTCTAATCATGTCCTTTAAGTGAGATGTGCGGACAGAGCGCTACGTCTCGCAGCTGAAACACAAACACATGAACATATACTCGTTCATTGCTCTTAGTCTGTGTTAATGCACTTATCATATGATGAGCTAATGAGCTAGTTAAGTTAGCTCCCACATTTCAGTTTTTCGCTTAATCTAACCTAACTGTAGTCTTCACCAGTCATGGCCACTACACTGATTCTGGTTCATAAAAGGAACTCATGGAGAGTTGTTGCTGCATGTTGCTGATTAGACGGGACTTTTTTTATGGTGCCAGTTTGGAAATATTTATTTGCTTCTTTCCTTTTTTTTTTTTTTAACCTCCCATGACTGTGACACATTGCACTTTGATATGCGTTATGACTTGCACAAGACTGTGACTGATTTACAATCTGGTAAAAGAGAGCTGGTCTTTTCTGATGAGCTGGTCAACCTGGTCTTTTCTGATGACTAGAGACTCTCAGGAAATCCTGTTAAATCCTCTGTGTGCTTTTTTCACCCCAAAAAAAAATAGTGTAGTGTTTCTCCTTCTTAATGTTAAGGCTACAAAAGCAATTTTATGATCAGTCACTACCATAATTAGTTAATCAGTCACTAGCATGTGACTTTTTATGATCTGTGAAGAGCATTTTATTGGCTTGTTGTGTGATCAGTTGACATGGGAGATGGCATTGGTTTGCAGATCCGCAAATTTTCTGTCAGCTACATACAGTTGTAAATAATTGTATATAAAATACTAAATAAAAAATCTAAAATTAAAAAAAAAAAGTCCTTAAAATTGTAATACTCAGTTGATAGTGGAGAAGAATTGATTACTGATCTCATCCTGGTCCCATCGTGTTGCATTTAGCATCGCGTGTGATCAAATTTTCTCTCCATGAGCAGCCTGTTCGCTTGAATTTAGGGCCACACACAGTCACTGAATGATTCATTTCCGCTCATGAAAATTTTAGAGCAGCTCTGACTTTCCTCAGGATTTGGTTTCACTTACTGCTTGTAGTCACTGGAACGTTGCTCTTTATCCGTTGTGATTTTTAGCAAACTCTGCAGTGTAGGTTTTGCTCATTTTTATTCTTCCACTCCTCAGGTATACCTGTGCCTCGGTCACACACTTTGCATTATAAAAATCAAGAATATTGACGTTATATTATATCAGTAGGCTTCATTTTATGGCTTAATTCTGAGTGTAGGTCAGTACTTTATAGAGGCCTATAAAAATAGAGAACAAGATTAGATTTTATTTACGAATCTTCACCAGGAACGGAACCTGATATGAAAATCATACCATTAGCCTAATTTCCTGTACATTCTTTCCATTTGTGTGTGTGTGTTTTTTTTTTTTTTGTTTTTTTTTTAAGTTAGTTCCCATATTTGTAATTGTTACTACATTGTAAATAACTGATCGGTTTTGTTCAGGTTGGCACGAGTCAGCCATGAAGATAAAAAAATAAAAAAATAATGAAGATACTGGCGTAGCAAGCAGAAGATTTCCTGACCCATCAGCAGGACACATTTGACTGGCAGTTGTGTGTAACCACCTGCCTGTCCTTTGCATTTCCTGGATTTTGATTATAGTTTACATAGGTTATGGTTTTGGACTTTATCCTGTGGTTAGGTTACTATTCCTATAACCGGTTTTATAACATCTGATATGTCAATAAAAATGTCTGTCAGCTATGTCTATTACAACACGTTCACATGTAACCTGCGAGTGGGACTAGTGTCTAAGCATAAAGAGTCTTTACAGCATGTTTGTGCAGCAGTTATACAGAATTTAAATAAAGTTCTTCAAACTGTCTCGAGGATTTTGGGCAGAAAGCTCTTTTTTAAAAAGGCAACTAAAATTGATGGATATTTCAGTGAAAAAAACCACCTTCACTGGTGTCTTCACGCTGTTCTGTTTTGTGTTGTTTCAGCAGGGGATTCTGCAGATGAACCACATTTCCCTCTGAATCTTCTGCTGGTTGTGTCTGTGTCTGTCCTGGTGGCCAGTGTGGTGGTGCTGCTCAACTGCGTGACCTGCTGCAAAGAGCGAGAGATCAACTTTAAAGTGAGCAGCACTCCATGTTCACTGTGTCAGAAACCACAGTTGTTTCTGTTGCTAGTAAATAAATTAAGCCCTGTGTGATTTCTCAACAACAGCCATTTGAAATTTCCTTTGCGATGAGGAACGCTATTTTGTATACAGCCGTAGTCATAGCCACAGCCTTCCAGTAATACTATGCTTGGCATTTCCATTTAAATTTTATTTTCATGAGTACAAATAATAGAAAACAGTATGCAGCAGCATAATCTCTGCTGAATAAATGCTTTGTTTAGGAGTTTGAAGACAACTTTGAGGATGAGATCGACTTCACCCCTCCAGCAGAAGACACCCCGTCCATGCAGTCTCCAGCTGAGGTGTACACACTGGCTGTTCCGCAGGTGCCCATGCCTGGACCTCCACACCTCCAACTGCCCCGGATAGCAGGTTCGGACCCTGAGGCTAACCTGTCTCTCTGCGGAGAGGACGATTTCATATCGGTCTCATCACTAATGTACTTTTAAGGGGAAATAATACATACTGCTCGCTGCTAGTATGAAAGCGTATGGGCTTATCTGGAGAGGATATGGGGATTATGACTGACAGCAGGTACAATTGCATATAAAAACCTGAACTGCTGTGGTATTCGTGCTCATACTGGATTTTTTATGACCGTCATTCATAATTCCTGCATCCTCTTGATCTGACTAAGATCGTATTTTTCACCTAAGCAGTGAGTGTTGTATTATTTTCCCTAAAGTGATGAGACTGATATCAAATCTGTCTTCTTGATTAGGCCAGTACTGTTCAGTATTGTACGTTTTTCAGTAAATGGCGGAACTGGCTGAGGTCATATGTGCATCATCAGTAATGTAGTAATTGTTTTAGGCCTTGTATCTTGCAAACGCTATAAAGACACCTCATCTATTTTGTTTCTCAGTTAATCAAGCATATATACAATATGCAGGGATGGACAAATCGTAAACTCATTAGCCAGCTCACTGGGCAAGTACAGACTCCAGCATGCTGCTCAGTCGCATGTATGGACTAGCCTAAAAGGTCGTACCTAACATAACGTATGGAGATGTAGTAATAACATATGGAGATGTAGTTAGTAGGCAAATGCATTAATACAAAAATGAACAAGTATATGATTATGTAGCACATTTGCGCCCTCAACAAAACCCGTTGGGCAAAGTTTCGTCTATGAGCTATGATATTCTTTCCTCGAATCACACGTAAACTCTATTATTCAAGTTTAGCTAGCGTCTTCATTTTCTCTCGACATATTGCAAGATAAGCAGAGTTATTCAAGATGACTGATTGCTGTTTTAGCAGGAGAGTTGTATGTCAGCTTTGCTCAGTTTCTTCGACATACCTGCGTGTTCCTGATTCAGAAAGGACAGTCTGTCATCTATGTATGTTAATTAATCTGCCTAGTAAAAACAGTCTACCTTCAACTAGATTGGGCGTCAGCTGATTTGTTTAGTGCAGCAGGGGGTGGGATTCAGAATGAGTAGTTACAGCATTGAGGTTCACACCTCTGTGGAACACATTATGTTTAAACATACACTGCCCTCCAAAAGTTTGGAAACGCCTGAACAAAATAGGGTTTTTGGGCAATATCAGCATAAATCCTCTTTAGTTAGTGACCATTTTGCATTGATAATAAGGGACAACACTAGGCATCCCAGCAGTCAGTTTATTCAAACATTGACTTGATATATTACTCCAAGCCTCCTGGAGGATTGCCCAAAGATGATTCA
>CM040987.1:9848247-9876623 GCA_022985145.1 Pangasius djambal
TTTTTTTTTTTTTTTTTTTGCTTTTTCTGGTTGTTGAACCTAGTAGATTGCCGAATAGAACACTCATAACATGGACAAATCTGTTGGTCCTGGCTGCCTGGGCTACAGATTTATCCACTCCTGAGTATGTATTAACAGTTATCATATCCTGTAAACATTTGAAAATAATGTTTTTAGTAGATATTGGTCTATTCTATTGATGTCATGGATCTTAAATGTCAAAGGCATGTTATGCATATAAATCTGGTATTTGTTCTCTGTTTAATATTCTCTGTTCTGTTAAATAGCTGTATGGCTGAATAGACACCTCTTTCTCTTTGTGTTTGCTTTTCAGAAGTCTCGACAGGCCCACATGTGGCACGCCACACTCTTAGTTACATTCAGGAGATTGGGAGCGGCTGGTTTGGCAAGGTGCAAGTTCTTCTATTTACAGTCCACACTGTGGGGGTGTGTGTCTGAAGTGTGCTTACCTCTAGAGTCAGCACAACCTTTTCAGACCTCTCCCAGGGAAGAGCAGTTTCAGTGATGACTTCTGAAGAAGAATGCACTGACACACCCTTTCTTTGCAACTGCGAATCGCTGACTTCCCTTAGTTCACTGTGAATAAGTGGTAGTTTGTTGCAGCTTGATCACATAAGTCATATGAGAGCATGTGACTTTTCATTCAGTCCCTAAATGGTGATGAGTGGTAATAACTGGGAATATTACTTCTCATACCAGTAAAGTTTAGTTTTCCCCTTTCTGAAAGCCAGCCTCAGATCGGGACTGCCAGCATCAGTGCCACTGAATGCAACCAACCACTCTTGTTTCACTGATAGCACTGATATTCTGTTTTTCTTTTTTACGCTGTCAGTGTGCCCTGGCCCTTAGGGACTGGAGTGTGATGTGTGGGAGAGTGTGACATTTGTATATACATCATCATGCTGTCTCTCATCTGAGTGCACTGAGAACCATGAGAACACAAGCATCACTGCTATAAAATTATAATCAGAATTTCTGACTGTGAATTACTATTACAGGTTTATAAGAGTGACCTTTACAGCAGAAAAAGATTTGCTGCGCTAACATGGATTGTCATTGTCAGGTTTTGCTCAGTGAGATCTACTCCGACCCCAGTATAGCCAGAGTGGTGGTCAAAGAGCTGAAGGCCAACGCCAGCTCCAAAGAGCAGAACGATTTCCTTCAACAAGGAGATCCGTACAGGTTAGAGCCTTGGACTTTTTCCTTCGTAATTTTTCAATTCTGGGGAATACACAAGTCTATAAGTACAAATTGCTTAACATTTTTTAAAAATGAAACTTAAGGAGGCTAAAAATAGGGTTAGGAGCGAGGGCTATTGATTCTCCTAGTCCTGCTGATTAATTGTCCGTATGTGTTAGTAGCACCATCTGTCTTCCGGTAATGACATTGCATTGCCTTGCTCATGATGTGGATCAGTTTAAACCATTAGGAGTAAGACCTTAAGGCAAGCCATTTTATTCAGTGCTGTTTCAAATGTGTGCATTTATAGGGTTCTTCGGCACCCAAATATACTGCATTGCCTTGGGCAGTGTGTGGAGGCGATTCCTTTCCTGCTCGTCTTTGAGTACTGTGAACTGGTAAGTTTAACATGTGCTGTCTTACTGTTTTTCCATTCATACGGCATAGCGTAATGAAGAAATGCATATTCTTTATGTAGCCTACAATTGATTATATAACACCTCGATTATAAAACATATCATTTATAAAATGATTTTTTTGGGTCGTTAATGCACGGGTTGTATAATTGCACGTGTATTGTTTACTGTCTTGAACTTCGCGCTCAGTTTCTGAGTGAAGGACGATGTATAAGGATGATCCATGTGAATGGGTGTTTCCTTTCTGTGTGATTTATTTTCTGTTTTTCTTGACCTATTTATGGACATGCTCCTTGAGCTCGACAGGGATCCAAGATGCATAGCTATGTGAGGCAGCTCTCTGATTCCCTCACAGCCCAATAAAGCAACAGGCTTCATTTACCGCCACTGTCGCTCTTCCTTCTTGCTGTGTTGGTGCATTTTATTGCCTCGCTTACAAGTTGCTGTGAAACACAGCCTGCAGCGTTTGCATGTGTCACATCGCGGACAGGATTACAGTACTTCCTTGTAAAGTAATGGCCTCCTGGGATAAATCCAACCAAATCAAAATGGATTTTGGTTCTAGATATGACCAGTCAGGTTTCCTTCTAGGTTCAGGCTTTGGGTTAAATAAACTCACCGCATTTTGTTGGATATCTCATATCCGGTGTCTGAGCCAGCACTAGTTATGTAATGTTAGATAATTAGTTAAACACTGCTATAAATCTGTTGGGAACCATTTAAACTTTAAGTGCTAATGACTTTGTGTACCTGACAGATAAGTTACTGAAATACATAAATATTTTTCCCTTGCTCTGCTGATTTGAATGCAGTGGCTTTTTATGACGTTTTCTAAACCAGAACCTGAAAATGTGGCACTGTGGTTCACAAATATCATAACAAGATTTTCAAAGACATTTCTACGATCCATAATATGCATCATGATATATTGGTTTGCTCACATACTTCTGGCAAAACAGTAGTGTTGCATTTCCAAAAAAAAACAAAAAAAAACTTTGATGACAATTTAATTAATATCTACAAAATTAAGTAACTTAAAATTTTATTGCAAAAATAAATATGCACAATGTAAACAAATAACATAACACTTGCAGTGATTAATACCATTTCACGGGTATGAAAATTGAGTTGCAACCATAATCATTTATGTCATATACAGGACTGGACCAGGTGGTCAGTTCCCTCCATGAAACTGCATTCCAAAGAGGGAGTCATATTAACCTCACTCAACAGCTTGCAAATCCGCTATTGATTAGTCAGATGCTAACTAAGTACAGTACAGTAACCTCTCATAGATGGAAAAATGATCCACTTAAACATTTTAACAAACAAGATGAGACTAACGCTAGATTTCTCGTTTTCTTGGGCATGAACCGATTGAAAAGGTGATATTGATGCACTCATCTTAGGATTCAATTCTAATGATCCTTGGACGTTTGACAGACCTTTATTTCAAGACTTTTATTTTACACATATTGGAATGTGTATTGGCTAGAGATGGCAATGATGGCTGGGGTGTGTGTGTGTGTGTGTGTGTGTGTGTGTGTGTGTGTGTGTGTGTGTGTGTGTGTGTGTGTGTGTGTGTGTGTGGGGGGGGGGGGGGGGGGGGGGGTTGGGGGGGGGGGTTACTGGAGCGATACAGGAGAAAAATAACCAATTGAATCTGATCCTGTAACAAATTCCCAAAGACTGGAAAATATTTTCTTTGGAACTGGAAATGCTTACTTTATGAGGAGACATGATTGGGTTTTTTGTTAGGATTGACTTTATTATATTTATTACAGTATTGTATGTGAGTGAAGGTTTAACTGAATAAAAAAAGCTGTGGTTTTGTGTAAGTCAGTAGCATTGTATTTTCTTTTAAATTTAATGCTTCCAAAAAAATATCAAGTAAAGTATTATTTTAAAGCTTAGTAGGTTTTAAAGAAGAAAAAAAAATGGATGGGCATCGACACTGGCAGGTACTCAAGGGTTCAGTATCTGCATTGTTATTGGAAAAGTGTTCTATTTTATTGGCCCATTCATCATTTCAAAACATTTGCAAGTTGTACAAAAAAGATAAAGAGTTAAAAACCGGTCCGGAATCCAACGGCAGATCAGGAATATTAACAGTGCACAGAACTGACCTGTGATTGGCTGAGGCAGCTGCTTCTTTTAACTTTTTGCAGTGATTATGCAAATACATGGGCAGTTGTCATGGAAACTGTATACTTATACAATAATAGTTGTTGACTTGTCGACCATACCACATGCTTTTACTATGACTCGAAACAGACCCTGCTTATCTCTAGTCCATTTTATGTCTTTGCCAAATGAAAGCACTGTCTTTGCCACGGTATTCCCTTGGACTGGATGCAGTGTGCCTCAGGGGCTAAATGAAGCCAAAGAGGACCTCATTAGGACTGTGTGAGCTGCAAAGCCCGGTTAGCAGGGTACACTGGGAGCACCTGCCCAGCGGTGAGACGCTGCAGCTTTGGGCCGAAGTCCTCACGGGCCAGAGCAGGTGGATGGCATCCAGCCATGCTCTCTGTCCCTCAGGGCCAGGATGAGCTCACTGAGGCCCAGAGTTGCGTAATGTAGCCTGCATTCTCAGTGGAGCTGCTCATCCCTGAGCTGCCCGTGTGGCTCTGATTCTGATCTGCTCTGCTCTCAGGCAACCAGAGGGACCACAGAGCCCAGTGTAGGTGCATGTACTGTTAAACGAGCCCTTCCTATAATCTAGGAGGCATGAGAATTTTGTTTAAGCAGTGGAGTTTGAGATATTTCAGATGTTTTTGCTCAACTTGACTTTTGTAGCAGTTTCATTTTCATGCGGTTTGTTCTAAATGTTTTCAGAACAAAGTCTTTTTTTTTTTGTAGGAAATGATGATCAAGGAAATAATCTTGTTTATATTACATAATTTCAGACAGTGTTTCTGTGGATTTATTCTTAACCTTTCCCTTAAAGTTTTACCCTGTTCCATTTAAACATTTGCTAATAAATCACGTTCATACTTCATACCTCCTCACAAACCTCAAGCAATTTCTTAATATATGTAATATTTTATTTCCCATGGCATATTTGGTCTGTTTGTTTGCTGTTTGTCTCGTTGGTAACCATTGGTAACCCTGACTCATTGCATTTTAGACAGAAATATAGCTGTGAGGTGCAACTGGAGCAGCCTTGCAGAATGCCAGTTGCTGCCCGACTGAGTGACAGTCTCTCCTGTAAAGGCTGTCTTCAAGGGCTGCTTTGTGTGGCTGCATGTGTGTACATCAGTATGTATGTCAGTGTATGCGCGTGCGTATGTACTGAGAAATGTCCTACTTCGGAAGATTACATTTCTTTAATCTACACCAAATATTGAAACTATTTTGTATAATATTGCTAAAGTTGTTTTATGTCATTGTTAAAATGAAAGCTTAATGGCTAATGAGTTACAGCTTACAGGATTATGAAGTTGCCCAGAGTAATTTAGCATTTAGTATTTAAGGTATTTTTATTAGCCCTTTGGTTTTTGGCTGCAGATTACGTGCAGTGTGGAGTAGAATTTCCACTCCAGTGTAGCATTCCCATTAACACAGTAGTTTAGCTCAGAAGTTGGTTTGATGTGGCAGTAAATAGACCTTTGGTATAATTAATGTGCTGGAGTCTGAACCACAGCCGAACACTGTTTACGCGTTTGCTCCGTCTGTTGTTGACAAGGATGTTGTTGACAAGGACGTGTGAGGAGTTGTTGACAGTAAAACAAGATTTCACTCAGTGAAGCATTTATACATGTATTATGCACATGCAGTTACACAAACTACTGGCCAGAGCTAACCGTTTCGCTCACAGTCAACCATCAGTGGCTTTGGTTTACTATTTAAAAAGTATACTCAGCTCATATGATATGGCAACATATTGCATGAGGAGGCTAAGGGAACTATTATATTTCTATAAGAATAAGGACCATTGGCATACTGTCAAGCAGTCCTGGAAAGCAGCTGAGCCTGACTGCATGTAAACAAAGCTAGCCATCACCCCTGCATTCACAGGCATAGACACATAAAATACCTAGACGCCTCATGGGCCGCTTCGGTCCGTTGCTGCGATACGTCAACGCGTCCGCCATATTAGTGCGGTTAAGAGTTCCCTGTAAACCAATGCAACGAAAAGGGAGAGCTGCGGTTTTTCTGGATAAAAATATGACGCTTGTTTTTATCAGCTGATATCAGCGGTTTATGATCTACGTGGTGTACAAAAAATCTCCAGTTACTTAAAATCTCGATAGCTAAACGAGATAGTTAAATGTATTTAATAAGGAATTGCAAAAGCTCACACTCGTGTAAATTAAATCTTCTCAAAAAGTCTTTTCTGTGTTTAACCTCACCATTTTAGCTTTTCTTGTGCTTCAGGTCAGAACATACCTCGTTCCCTTTGAAATACTGCGGAAAAACAAATGCCCATCTTAAGTAATAATTTACCAAAATTGAGAAATGGAACAAACTGGCAAATAAAAATCACACTGGTGTATGGGTGTAGCAGTGGGAGCAGAGTCGCTGCCTCTGCTCTCTGTGGGTGACACTTTGGCCTTTAAGACCAGACTTCCTCAGCAGGTGTTTTAGATTTGTGTGTTAAAATGACTGTTCTGTTGTATCGCTGGGATTGTGTACGTTTTTTTTCTGCTCTCAGCGTAAACATGTTACGTGGTTACACATTGCAAACATTGCAAAGGTCCATTTACCGTTTTTATTATACACAACCAGAGGATCACCTACACTATATCCAAAACGTACTTTCACTATAATTTAATGTATGTTTGACATGTATTATATATTTAAAAGAAGTGCTGTGTTAAATTGCATATTGGGTTATGTTTGCAAAATGTTTACATTTCTAAAATTGAGAGGTTTAAAAAGGTTTTATTTTAGAGGTTTTGATTTAGTATTAATTACTTGAGGTAATCAGATGTTTTAACTCTGGGTTTATTTCCCTGCTGGCACCAGAAGATGTCTGAGCTAGGGCTGCTCTCGTCTCCTAAACTGGTCTTTTGCCTGTGGGTCCAGAAACTTGACCCAGAAGAGCAGCCCCAGCGCATGCAAGCCAGCCTGACCACTGCTCTTTTTATTTTTAAATTGCTGTGACACAGCATACTGCATTAAACTGCCTTTCCCTTATTTGGTCCACTCCCTGTGCAGCAGTAAAAGTAGCTGTACAGAGAGAGATTGCTGCCCCTCAGTGGCCAACTCCAAGTAAAGCACATACTGACTTTCACAGTGAATACTTTGTGCAGTGTCAACGCATGTACAACGGGGACTTGCTAATTCTGTGTGTGTACATGTTTCTTGTAGCAGTGCAGCGGTGGAATCCGTTAGTGTGTATACCGTCTGATTTGTGGTTTGCTGTGCAGGGGGATCTGAGAAGCTATGTTACTCAGCATGAATGGCTGTACAGGAACGGAGAGCTGCTGCAGCTGCAGAAGATGGCCTGTGAGATCGCTGCGGGACTTACTCACCTGCACAAGCACAACTTCCTGCACAGGTTATTTTTCCTTTCCCGGCCCATGCATACATTCAGAAATCACTTTCAAAAAAGTAACTTTAATATTACTTTTATGTTACAATACAAGTTCAAGAAACAAAATATAAGCACTCTGAATACAACTTGAGGTGCCATAAAGCTGCACAAACAAGTGACAATCCTGTTACCTAGTTTCCATGGCATCCCATTTTTTTTTTTGCCTTGATTTAAAAAAAAAAAAAAAAAAGTAATCGCCATTAAAGGCGTCGTTTCTTTTTAAAATTTGGTGTCTGGTGGAAGTGAGGCCGGGGCTGTCTATGGTGTTGTGCCGCGCTCAGCTCGGGCCGCTGTCTTTTGCATGCTCAGAATACATGCAAAGGAGTCCAATTACACGGCTCCTAGGGATTGCTGGGTGTCGTCTGTCGTTCGGCACAGAGACATGATGATTCTGCGATTCAAGTGTAAACAGATCCCCTTCATATTTTGGGGGTGAATGTGAGGGGCCACGGTTGTAACTGTTACAACTTATCACAGAGATTACTCAAGTCTCAGAGATTGCACACTGTGGTGTAGTGGAAAACGTGGCTCTTTGCTTTTGGGTTACAAAGTTGATTTACAGCAAGACTCTGTTTGCCACTCCACAGGGGCTGCTGCTTTAAGTACAGCTTCAGTGTTGTGAAATGGAAGCCGAGTAACAGGGACACCGGGCATTGTAAAAGATCGCACTCTTTCCTCACAACTGTGGGGTGATGAGAAAGAGCAACAGGCAGCACCAGTTTAATTAAGGAAGAGCCGTTCTGAGGCGTTCAGGAGCATTAGCACAGCCTTGCATGTCCAAATTTATTGGAAATGCATTAACACTAAGGAACTGTTTAATATGTTTAAGAAAAAAAGCTTTCAGTTTTAGAAAGGATAAATATCGTGTATTGCTTTATAGTTGTCTGTCTACTTTGGCAGGTTGTATGCAAACTGAGCAGTAGTCCTCATGCACCGCCGCTTAAATTTGCCATGTACGGATAAAAGCAATGCTCTATTTCTTTCAGTAACTGTGTGAACTTCTTGTCTGAACGACATTTGCCAAGGGCAGGATACAGTGTCTAAAATATCAGTACATTTATCTTGCACCCGTTTCAGTGGTCCTGACAGCAGCCCCACACAGTTCAAGCAAAGACCACTAGTGTCAGCGATGTTCTTGCATCAGGGGTAAAAGAGCCTCTTTGCACTCCTGGAACTTGCATTTAGAGAAGGTAGGCTGTAATCAGAGCCCCACTGATGATAAGACCTCACACTGAATGAGCCACCATATGTCTCGCTACCTTTCTGAACGTAGTTGTTCCTCCCTGGGAACAATATCCTGGTGCTGTGTGAGTGAGTTGGAAAAGCTCCAGCATCAGTGATTTTGTCACTAGGGGGAGAGCAGAAACAACAAGGGTCTCTGTTGTATTTTCCTGGTACATGGTATTCCTAATATATGCTGTTTTTGGGGTTAGATAGGTCATAGGTCACTCTTAAAAAAATAAAAAATCTAAAAATGAGTGCTTCAGGTCACAAATGTCAGTACTAAATTTGCTAACACTATCAACATTACCTACGTAAGACATACGTTATCTCCATAAGATGTACACACTGGCCACTTTATGAAATCGTATACACTTTGTTGCCCTGTTCTACTCCATTGTTATATTCTGATTTTATTCTAGTATTATTTTGAAGCATGATGCTTAATACCCGGGATGTTATCTGACTAGTGTAATCTCACAGCTTTGGATTGCTGCAGTTGACACTTTTCATGGATGGACGAATTCTAAATTTATCCCACTGGGCAAGTAAAATCTCCAGTGTCCTGCCCAGTCCCAATTTCTGGTTGCCTGGAAACCTAATTGTCTAGGATGAATGTTTCAGATATAAGATGTTGTAAAACGACGTTGGCACGAAAAAGATATTATTTGAGTCTGGCTAATTGTCTCTCAATTGTCTTTGCTAGCATGCGAATGATATGATGGCTTTGCGTTGGACTTTATTTTGCTCAGTTTTGTCAGTATTTCCACATACCTGCGTGTACCTGATTCTGGAAAAAAAAAATCACTTTTCATTGGTGCACGTTAAATAATCTGCTCGGTAAAAATTGTTGTACCAACAGCAGATTGCACCTCGGCATAGCGTAGTGCAGCGTTTTACATCCCCAGAGTGCTTTGAATGACTATTATGTTTATGGTGTACCATTTCATATTTCGCTAAATTGTGAGTGTGCAAGAATCTCTAATTCGTGTGACAATCTGTGTTTTCCTCTCTCCTTTCATTTACAGTGATTTGGCCCTGAGGAACTGTTATCTTACAACAGACATGACTGTCAAAATAGGAGACTATGGCATTGGCCCCTCAAGGTTTAAAGTGAGTTTCTGCTTTCTTCACAAGATATATGTAAATGCAGGACAATATAAAGTTAGGCACTGATTATATTTAGCCCCATTTGATTCTTTGTCGCATATTAATATTAAAATGGGAAATAAAATGCAATATTTCTTGAATTTTCAAAATGATATTGAAATGTACATTTAGGTTACATCTATGTAAAACCTATGCTCTCTGATTTGCATGTTTAGTGCATGTGTAATGTTATTTTCTTATTGTTAGGAGGATTACATCACTACAGAGGAGGACCAGTGTGTCGCTTTGCGGTGGCTTGCACCGGAGCTCGCTGGTGAATTGCATGGAGGTGTGATAACATCAGAACAAACTAAGCCTGGCAATGTCTGGTAGGTATCCTTAGTGTACATTCAGTGTGGGCAACAATATCTTAATTTATGCCACCACACTGTTGAATTCGTGATTGTGATCAGTCAGAGGGTGTCAACTAATTTTCTATATCAACAGCTCTGGCAGTAATTCTGGCTGCAAGGCTTCCATTAACACACTTGTTCTAATTCACTATCATTTCTGTAGTAACAACTTACATAGGGACTTGTATGGCCATCGCTGCATGTAAAAGGGTTTTATAAGGTTTGTAATTGTTGATGTGGTGATGTTTTCTGTAAGAAATTTATGTAGTTTTATGTAGTTTATTTAGCATTTTTGGAAGGTGTCTTCCGTGTCACTTTTTAACAGTCAGACATAAAACTGTTGGAAAGTCTTCAGGTTGGTGAGGGCATGACTGCCCTAACCTAGGAACTAACCAGGAACTAACCTATCTTGCAGCTCTTCCCCAAAAATTTCACAAATGTTACTGTAAGTGGATAAAGAGCAGAATATGTCTACATTTCTAGTACGATTTATTATTAGTTATTTATTAGTATCAGTGGTACATATCAGCACTATAGTTCAGAGTAGTGCAAAATTTCTGTAGTGAAAAGAGATTTCTGTTTTCAGGGCTCTGGGTGTGACCTTATGGGAGTTGTTTGAGAGGGGAACACATCCCTATACACACCTGTCAGATAAAGAGGTTCTTCACCATGTCATCCGAGATCAACAAATCAAACTCCTCAAGCCTCACCTCGATCTACCTTACTCAGAAAGATGGTAAGTCCGTCAAAGTTGTGTATTAAACAAAAATATAAGTGCTTTTCTACAGTTGTTTTAAATTGAGGGTAATTTAGCATTTTCTCTGCAGGTATGAGGTACTGCAGTTTTGCTGGCTACCTGCAGACAAAAGGGCCACAGCTGAGGAAATTCACCGGCTGCTCACCTACCTCCGGATGCAGGGGCAAAAAGAAATTGAAGACGACTTTGAGCAGCGTTGGAGCTCTCTGAAGCCTAATCCTACCGCCCGGCAGACTACCGTCAGCCATTCATCCTTCCCCATCTTAGAGCAGTTTGATGATGGCCGAGAACCGGATGAGGTGCTCACTGTGACTGAGACGAGTCATGGTCTAAGTTTTGAGTATGTGTGGGAAGCTGCAAGACATGACCACTATGACAGCCACAATCGCTCTTCCATGGAAACCACTCTCAATTACCATAGCATGTTCTTTCCTGTGCCACGGCAAGACATCCAGGCTCACTTCCCCGAGACTGGAGGTGAAGCAGAGGCTGAAAGAGTCCCAGGGACCCTGCCAGTGTTTGATGCACGAGAGGGCAACTCTGGGAACGAGTACTACATTCAGTTAGAGGAGCAAGATGAAAGTGACCTTGGAGTCATGGACAGTCAGAGCGCTGAGGGAGCCACTGCATCAAACAAGGAGCCATACGTCGTCTTGCAGGACGTTAAGTTAGACGAGTCTAGCACAGATGCAGATTTCTTTCATCAGAGCATAGACTCTAAAGACTCGTTTCTTCAGGACAGCCATATATGGTCCTCGAGTGAACATGAGAGTCCTTACCAAGCAGACATTTTCAGTGAGAAAGATTCGAAATTAGAGGAACCTCATTCGTTCAGAAGTGGTTTCATGGAGCTCCCGGAGATTCGATCTTTTCATGGCAACACCAAAGGCACAGTGGAGAATGACAGTCTGAGCACTTCCTTTTTAGGTATCGAACAAGAAGCTGTTCATTCAGGAGACTTTGATGGAGGGAATGCGGATGTAAGAAAGATTCTAAACACAGAGGAACTGGTTGACAACTTTGTGTTCCTAAAAGAAAACAGCCTAATTAAAGAGAGCTCTGGATTTCCAGAGTCCAGAGACATGCAGGAAACAGATGTATCGCTAAGCCTCTTTGATGATGTAGAGGCCACAAATAATTTGAATGGTACTGATGACCCCTCAGATTCTGTAGTAACTTCTGCACAGCTTAGGGAGGAATTCTTGGACTTGGTAAATCCAATTTTAAGAGATTTCCTATCACCTTTAAAAGAAAGTGAAACACTGGTGCCTTCAGATATATTCTCAACAGAAGAAACCTGTAGCAACCAGCTGCCAGACAAAACTGGCTCTTCAAATGAGGAAAATGCTAAATTAGGTGGTTGGATTTATTCTACTCCTGAGTCTACCTCTGAGAGCGCCGAGATCGCTGTTCCAAATCCAACCAATAGTCATCAGTTTAATGATGAAAATGCTGCCACAGACAATTTGTGCACAGATGCCAATACCTCTGGCCTTGAAGAATGCCTCACTGTCTCTGAGGAGAACAGGCAGGACATAGGAATTGTAGGAGAGTGTTCTGAGCAGAAGAGTCAGCTCTCTTCACCTGTAGATAAATCTACTGAAGGAGTAGATAGTGGTATAACTGAAGGCTTAACAAGTAGCGACTCCTTCAGTGACATGCTTTCAGATGGGGATGTCATCAGCAAAATCGAAGACGCTCCATTGCAAGAAGCTCAGGAAGAACGCTTTGTGGACAACCATATTTCTCAGGATATGTCCTCACCATTGATCTTGGACTCTTGTTTGGACCAGATCAGCCAGGACAGTCTTCTGGAGGACAGCATTTCATTCACTTTACCAGCTGTTGAGAATTCAGCTGAAACCCCTGATTCATTAGATTCTCTGGACATGCATAGAGAGGTGGGGCATGGGAAGACACTGGATCCTTTTCATAAGCTCCAGCCACCTTACAGACCTGCTGACAGTGGATATGAAACCGAGAACATTGAATCACCTGAGTGGAATTCTCAACCAAACACGGACGATGTCTCGGAGGAAAACGTAAAAAGTGCTAAAGAAGACCCTGCTGCTGCAACGCTGACTCCTCCAGAAATAATAGTCTCTGAAGTGGACAGTGTACCTGATGTTCAGGAAAATGGAGATGGTCTGCACCAAGAAATTGGTGATGCGCCTGTTGGTGGAAGCTATAGAGACTCTGCTTACTTCTCTGACAATGAAGAACTGGATAAGAAGAGCGATGACGTCAGCAGTGGAACTCCTGCTGATGCATCTCCTTGGGTTGAGAACGCTTCCACTGATCATATGAGTGGGTCGACAGAAGGGATCTCATCTTTCCCGGAATATGTAGCATCTGGTGATCAGCAAGAACACACTGGTCCTACAGTTGATGCTGATGTAAATTTGTCCAGAAAGACTGTCCAACCAGAGTCAGTCTTGAGTCCAGAAGAAGACTGGGATAAAGCAAAGCCAGCATCTGCTTTAACTCAGAAAGAAGAGAGGTTGGAAACCTCCTCTGATCTCTTAACAGATCCACCTCTCTCCAGTTTTACCCCTGAAGCTCATGAAGATACATCCTCTACCTCAGTAATGCCTTCAGCCGAAAATGTAGTCCATGCAAAACTAGTGAGGACTTATGCTGGGGAAGGCCCAAAGAAAAAGGAGCCTGATATGGAAGGAAGATACCTTGGCAAGCTGGAGGGAGCTGCGGTGACCGGAGGTTCAGAAGACGGCATGGAGGCTGATGAGGAGGACGAGAACAGTGATGACTCAGACGATGACATGCGCGCATACAGACTGCACAGTTCCGGCTCTGAAAGTGAGGATGACGCTGTGCATCCGGTGCCTCTTATAGTGTCCGACAACAGTGACGCCTGCAACCTCAAAAGCTTGTTAAAACCTAAATCGCTCCAGAAGGACAAATCCACAACAGCATCGAACAGTAACACAGAAAACAGAAGAGTAGTGTCCTTCTTTGATGATGTCACGGTTTACCTCTTTGACCAGGTATAATATTTCTTGCATGCAGTTTGTTAATAGTAGACAAATATATTTAATAAATAATATTAAATATAAATATATAAAAATAGAGTAATAACGTGCAGAAAATTAAAACTAATAGAAAGTAACACCGCCACACAAAAAACTAGCTAGACAGAATTTTAAATGAAGATACAGAAATCAAAACTGTAATAACCCTGTTTTACACACGGCGCATATAGACTATAAGTTAATTTAAAGAGTGGAATATTTGTGCTATAAATCGCTTTCTTCTACAAACAGGAAACCCCTACAAAGGAGCTTGGAGAGCACATATCAGGCTCCAACAGCCAGGTGTCTGAGTTCAGCAGCCCGGTGGCCTCCTCTAGTTACCTAAACAGATTTACCAACTCGGAAAGCTCCACAGATGAAGAAGGTAATGCAGTGAAGACATGTCCTTATGATGTTTTGCTAACAATAAGAACGTGAAAAATACAGCTTTGCTTCACAGGTGGTGCTTTTGAGTGGGACGATGACTTCTCTCAAGAGCCCTCCTTCCTCCCTAAGTCAGGGAGTGATCAGTCTGCAAGCAAGGCCACGACAGCGTACTTCTCCCCACCCCCTGCAAGCCGCTCCTCAGAGCAGAGTTGGAGCAGCTCCACCACATACTCCCGCTTCTCCATCTCTCCAGCAAACATCGCCAGCTTCTCGCTCACCCACCTCACAGACTCGGACATCGAACAAGGAGGTGAGTCACTCCCACTCGCATATTAACATCCAGCCAGAAGCACGAAGAAGCACGGGGCCTCGTGTTTCAAGCTGGATAAGTACGAATGTATTCGTAAGTCATTCGCAGGAGCATCTACACAAGACGTATGGTATTCGTGAAAATCCAGTTGGTTTGATGAGTAAAGACTCAGTAATGTAAACCATGATACATAGGCTTCAAATCTAATTGCTAATTGGTTATTGCAAATTTATAGACAGGTTACATTAACAAGTTAAATAGTTGGCGAGTAAATCTGGTGGGAATTTGTAGTATGGTTTGGCCTATGAAAAAAATTACAGCCAACTTTGGTAAAAGCTTTGATAAATGAGGCCCACTGTTTGCCGTGGATTTATATAATAGTGCAGCTCTCTGCACGAGTTAATTTGCGATGTCTTGTGATGTCTTGTTCAGGAAGCAGTGAAGATGGAGAGAAAGACTAGAGACTGATTGGATGCAGTATTTGGGCTACAAGGACACATTTTGTAAGTGTTAAAGAGAATTCAGACACTTGCCTTGAAGGCTGTGATAAGCTTCTCAGGCAACATTATTTCTTTGAAGAGAAACTGCACAGAGTAATTCACTGGCATCAACGTCCTCTATTTTTGTTCCCTTCTTACACTTCAGCAGATGAAACATTACTGTTTTTCACACCTTCATGAACCGTTGAGTCTGTGGGATTGAAGGAACCTATTGTGCTTGACACGCTTTAAGTCTTTAAAGCGCTTCCTGATCATTTGTCTGTTCTTTGTGTGTGGGTATCTCATGTCACGTTTCGTTGACATTTTCACTGAATGACTGAGCTAAACTTTTCACAGATCACTGATCGGCCAATAGGCTTCTACATAGTTGTGCAATTTTTCCTCTTATGGTTCTTGGCTTTTAGGTTGAAACACTAAGTTTTCCGTGCTGAGTGTGTAATGCTTATCTGTTGTTAAGACCTAGCTTTGAAATAAGAGCAGCACTCACGGCTAAAGATATTTTTGCACAATGTTTTCACTATACATTTTCTAACGGTGGCCTACAATTTACTGTACCTAAGATGAAACTCTCGTCAACTCTGTTGTCTGATGAGAGATCTGGAGGGATGAGGATTTTTGAAATGAAGTTGAACCATTCCAAAATTTTCAAAAAAGGACAAAGAGATCTGTAGAGTGTCCGTTCGGTTAAGTGCTCACCATGGCTGTGTTTCTTTCAGGATTTTCCTATTAGTTCAGTGTTAGGAACATCCATCCATACAGGGCGGTAAGCAGCATCATTTTCCTCTGAGGAGGTTTTGCTTCAGTGGGATTTTAGGAAGTTTTATTCTTTATCACAATTTAGTAGGACTGGGCAGTGTATCACATAAACAGCATACAGAACTCTCTTTTTTTATGCAAAAGTGAAAGAAGAAGGAGAAAAAAAAAGTGATTTCCTAAAGTATTTGTTGAGGATAATGCATTTGCAGATGTATTAAATAATGAAAAAATAGAACTTTGAAACCTGGACCATTTTATCATTTCTTTTATTTTATGCAAATTAACCAAAATTTTTCAAGGCGGTGGAAATCCGCTGAGCAGCTGACTTTTTTTTTTTTTTTTTTTTTTCTTCATAGTTTTAGATTGTATGTTGTATTTTATCATGTCACTGTCTGTTTTCATTCATGTTGCCTTCACCTAGAATGTAATATGAATTGTAATATAGTGCTAATGAAATGCTGTCATGAGAAACATTCAAAATCATCAAGAACACTTGATTGGTATTTAAGAACTTCCTATAGATATATATTTTATTAAATGCCCTCAAGTAAACACTACAGAGAAGCTTATGGACAGACACTAAAAATTTCAGCTTATATTTTCCTTACTTATGATTACCACATTTATAATCAGTTAAATCAGCCAGTCATGGTTTAGTAAAGATTTCCCTTTATTAGGTATGTGCATGGTTTTGAAATCATTTAAATAAGCTACAGAATTGACATGATGAATATTTGAAGTGTTTGAATGTTTTTGCTGTTTATGGAATTATGAAAAGAAAGGTCTATGTTTTTGCTTATTCCTGGTCTTAATTGTGAAAATCATGCGGTTGGTGTTTCCAGATGATCAGGTGTGTAGAGGATAATTACTTTTGTAATTCAGTAAAGTAAGCTCTGTGTTTCAGAACGATGTTCGTATTACCAGCACTCTTTTAGTTGATCTTGAAATTTTATTTAAGGAAATATTTTGGTTTTATTCTGCAGTATATACATTTGCTTAATCTTGCACATCTTGAAAGTGTAACTTAATGTTGAACTGTACGGATGTATATAAATGTTAAACTTTTGTTTGTAAATCAGGAATGATGGAAGTTCTAGGGGGAAGGTAACATTTTGTAATTTAAAGCTAAAGCGTGACATATCACAGTTTAAACATGATCAAAATGGTTACGTTTGAAGTAAGTAAAATAATTCAGAAAATGCAGGTCATGTCCTTAAACTTGTAAATTTTTTGTAAACTTCATATTGATGATCATGCTTAGTGTAATTGAATGAATTGTTTATAAATAATTACACTGTTTATTATGGAAATAAATGAAAAAATGACCTTGACTTCATGAACATATTCTGTTGTCAATTTAGAGTTTTACAGTAGACTGGTACTGCACTAGTAAATGCTTCTGGCCATTCAAATGTTTCAAAGTTTGGATATTTATTTATTTATTTAGTGGAAAAAAAAAAAAACAAGCATAATACACACATAATGAATATTATTACTTTTCATACCCAGTCAGTAATTCAAGAAATCACTTTGATACAGTGCTCAAAAGGGAGACATGATTAGTTTGACAGACAGTATCAGTATGCACTATAACTGTGAGCCTTTTGTAGCTGTATAAAAGGTCATAACACCCATTAAAGACAATAGTGATGTGAAGGATTAAAAGTAGCAGAAGTGGGCCATAATTTAAGTAAAACCAAATAAACACTGGCTGCGCGTTTGTGCAGTAGGTGTTGTCGCCGCCGCCTCACTGCTCCTGGGTCCCCAGTTTGATCCTAAGTTTGGCTTACTGTCTGTTGAGTTTGTGTGCATGTTCTCCCTGTTTGGGTTTCCTCCAGGTCCTTTGGTTTCCTGCCACCTACCAAAATGTGCCAGTAGGCAGATAAATTGCCCCTAGGTGTGAATGTGTGTGCATGGTGCCCTATGATGGACTGGTGTCCCACCCAAAGTGTGTTCCTGCCACACGCCCATTATTCCCTGGATAGACTCACAACCCTGACCAGGATAAAACTGTTACTGAAAATGAGAGAGAAAATAAATACATAAAAAAAAAAAGAGAAGCCTTGCTTAATTTGACACACAGACATCCAAACACAAAAACAGAAAATGCCTCAGAGAGAGCGTGTGAGTGAACGCTGTGGGAAGTAGTGATGGTGAGGGCTAGTGAGGAGTCTAACACCCCGCAGCATTGCCATTCACCTGCTCCTGGCTCCTGCTGGTCTGAGGGCTGGGAGGGACGGCACGCTGGGCCTCGGTGGAGTTTCCTCTCACTGACAGGTGTTCCCATCCTCCCTGTATCAGCACAAAAGCTGTTGATTTTTAATCATCGTTGATCTGTACCCCTGCTTCTCAAAGTGGGGTCCAGGGACACCTATGTATCCATAATATCCTATCTAACTGTAATTGTAATAAATCTAGGTAGGGTTTGGTTTCTATAGGTGGAAACTTCAGAAAAAAAGCTGTAATGGCCAATATATAAATGTACTTTTATCACTGTGGTGTTGATTAATTTTCAGTAACAGCAGCTCTGCCAGTATTTGCAGCTGCAAGGCAAATCATAAGTTTCTATTAATGCAGTGGTTGAAACGCATTACTGTTTCTATAGTAACAGCTCATTCACAGGGAATTGTATGGTGTAGCTTTTTATGGAAGGAGTCTCCAGTGTCAGTGCTTTGTATAAGTTGGTAGGTTTTCTGCCACAGGGATGATGGCAGAAAGCTGGATAGTGGGTGGTTGAGAATTGGCAAGTGATCAAATTGGGCAGAAAATGTGGGAAAATCTGTGTATGTAGCCACAAAACAAATTTTGTGATTACACAATAAAAACATTGATTTAAGACATGCGGCTGTAGGGCTTCCGAGTGGCATTACAGGAAAGTGTTTGCTATTGTCCCGAGACCAGGAGTTTCAGTCCCGAATTTGCCACAGCCATGCATAGCCGGGAGTCTGAGAGAGCACAGTTGGCCGTGCTCTCTGGGTGGGAGGAATGGCATACAACACTAGATAATCATGGGTCTGCGAGCTCATGCATGTGGAAGGGGGCAGATATTGCTTTTCTCCGAATGTGGAATGACGCCCCATGACGCAGCACGAGCAGCAGTTTGAAAAGTTGTGGTTAGCTGGCTTCACGTGTCATGGAGAAAGTACATTAGCCTTCAGCCTCGCCAGCTGGTAGTTGTCTTATGACAGGGGAGAACTGGATGATGGGGGGGAATTGGCCAAGACTAAGTTAGGGAGAAATCGGGGAAAAATGACATGCAGCTGGAAAAGCAAACAAATGTTAATCAGTGCATTCTAGCTATCACTGTTGTTTGGACCACTGGCTGAATAGATCTGCTTTAGTCTAACTAATGTGGTCTAAGTCTAGGTTTGGCACCATGGAAAGTGATGGGTAATAAACAACATGAAAACTTACGCCAATTCCAAAGTCCCACGATAAGCCTTTAGGCTGCATGGGCCGCACTCCCAGCCTGTGACACACAGTGCCAGAACTCTCTGCTGGATGACCTGGAACCTTATCAGCGATTATCCAAACCTGGAGAAAATCATTAACATGGCTAGCATAGCCGCTGGGAAACACCAGGCTAGGTCAAGAGTCATTTTAATCCATATTACAATTTGCAGGGCAACACAAACTGAAGTTTCCGAGTTTTACAGAACGACAAGGGAGAGGTTTCATACCTGGTCCAGTGGTCCAATCGAGACTTTGCACACATTACCACAGATGAGCTCCCATGCAGAACCCTGAGGATAACTAGGGGTCAGACCCTGCCTATACCATAGATTGCCTGTGTTAGAACACAGACACACATCAATGACAAATTTCAGTACTTGAATAAATTCTACTTTTTTGAAGTAACCAGTTGGGGTAATGCCTTGTGGCTACACAGAATTTTATTAGCACTTTAGTTTAACTGATGCCTAAAAATGTAGAAATAGTGAGCACTGGTGTTAGTTCTCACCGGTTTCATCAACAGCATATACAGAGGTCCTGCCCACAGACACATGTCTGAGAGTCTGTCTGTTGGGAGAGGGGATGTGGTACCAGCACTCGCCTGGAAAACAATGTTAAAATCCACATTATTTATCAGCTTTACATCATCTGATCGCGTCTTCCAACTGCTTCTCTGTGGCAACAGGCTGAGGGAAAGGGGGTGGGGGGGGACTGATTCAAAGCACCCATTTGATGTGAAGATTAAATGAAGCTCTTTATGCATTGCAGCTACAAAACTGCTAAATATTGACTCTTGCCCCTGACTATTTGTTCTCCACTTATAGCAAAAACCCCAAGTTCCTAACGTCTTATGCTAGGTGTGAAATCTCTCCCCTGAACTCAACGGGGCATTCCACTCTTTTTCCAGCTGCTTTACACTTAGTAGCGAGATGTTTGTGCGAGTCCAATTAGGATGATGCCAAGAAGACAACACCTGTAAATAACAAAGATGTTACTTCCAGCCCTGGCTGCGCTTTGCTATCCAATCTATGAATATCAAACAAGATGGAGGCAAAGCACACCAGTCACTGAACACTTTCAACCCATACACTCTTACAGAAACTGGATCACACCATGTATAAAGGCACATGATACACAGGTAGATCCCTCACCACTGGCCCATGGGGCAGTGGTGGCTTAGTGGATAAGGCATTGGGCTACTGATTGGAAGGTTGTGAGAATCCCGACACCACCAACCTGCTATTGTTGGCTCCTTGAGGAAAACTCTGTAAGGCGTGTTGGAAAACGTATAAGCCAAATGAGCTAAATGTAATTAGTGTACTTATATTCTGTTTAAATACGAACCATTCAATTCTTACTGACACAAAACACAGAAGACATTCCTTGGTCTTGCTCTCCATCTCACCTGCAGGGTTTTGGGCTGAAACTGAGCCGCGGTAGAAGACTGCTCCGCCCCGGGCGATTGCCCACACCTGGTGTCCTCCTCCAATGGATATAGACTTAAAGGGCTGATCTGTCCCCACATGGAGCCACGAGCTGCCCTACAGTACAGAGACAGTCTGAGTAGCTCTCATATTTTACAATGAGCAGTTTAGTACAATGGTATGACACATGGCTATTATAGATTCATCTCTTAATTGGGGCTGTGTAGACAGAGGTGAACCCCAGGTACACTTAATGCAAGTGTAATTAAACACAAGTGCAAATTTGAGTGCCCAGGATGGCATATGCACAGATCTGTGTTTGATTCATAGAACTGTTGTACGACATCAAAAGTGGTGATTTGAGTGCAAACGATGAATCAGCTTCGGCTGTGTGGACGCAAAGCTCCTGTCTACTAGTTCCTTATTACGTCAACACACGCTGCTGTTTATGTGAACTGTATTTATAGCTACTTTTTAAAAATTCATTGTAAGGTTTGGATTTTCGTATTAAATTAAATTAAATTTAATCACATTAAATTAAAGTCTTATTTTAAATATAGGTGAACAAAGTTCAACAGAAACAGAATAAAATTAAATAAAAAAAAATAAATAAATAAAAACATAAACGATAAAATGCTAAAATAAATGTGTGTCAAAAATTGACGATATCCAAGCGTCTGAAGACTCCGCATCCAGGTCAGCACTTTGTGGCATCTCTTGTATGCGAATGCGCCTAATACTCAACTGAAGGACTAAGGAGTTGATAAAAATTTATGTTTGCACTTTCACATTTAAAGTTACATGTTGATACTAAATTACACTCTGCAGTGTAATGTGGGGTTAGTTGCTACTCTACTTACTGTACTTGCTATACATATTACTTAACTGCAAATTTAACATTTGTCAGGTTGTTAAAATGTTGTGCTCATATTCACTCACACACACACACACACACACACACACACACTATGACCAGAAGTTAGTTCGACCGTACAGACACAGCAAAGATGAAATTGATCAATGAGGAAACTATAGGTGGAATTTGCATGCACATGTTTTACGGTCAGATCTGAACGTTGAATAATCGTTTGCATGTATGGGATGCATGTGTCCTCACAGCTGGGTTCTGTGCAGTGACTCCCAGACGGCACAGGACATCTCCTTTCTCACTGATGGCCCACACAGGCACCTGCTCCAAGCTGCTCTGGGCCAGACACGGCAGGATGGTGACATCAATAAGAGGGATGGGTGGGACTTTCAGCCAGGGCCCGGTTATAGTAATTTTACACTTCCTGTGGAGAAGGACGAAGTGCTCATCTGATACACCAGGCTAATTTTTGTACATTTTCATTAATGTCAACATATGATTTACATATGATTAACATATGAACCTCCAGTTCATATACATTTTTTTTGGCCATTAAAGAAGCGATCTGTAATTTGTTAAAACTATGTACACCCTGTGAATTACCTTTTAAGGAAATGGAGCAGAACTGGGCAGCTCTGTTCCAGTTGGAGGCAAAGCTCATTTCTGGGCCAAATTTAATAATAGTATTAAGATTATAATACTATTTATATTATATTTTAATAGTACTAAAATTATACTATTATTATTGGTTTTAAAACACCTTTGAATTTTCAGTCTGCTCCTTTAAATATATACAATACAAACGGTTAAGTATTATAGAAATTCTTACCTGACCCATCGCCGCCTTCTAACAAAGTCCTTCATGGTCTTATAACCATGAAATGTCCTGTCACATGAAATACAACTCTGATTAGAGTGAGATGATAATTTACAGCTCATTGTAATGGTGTGCTCATAAAGAAAAGACCTACACTGGGAAATCAGCAGCATATTGCCAGCCTTCTTTATCTGTTCCTCCTGGAGTGCTATAGTCAATAACCCAGTCTGACACCTGCAGAGAAAGTCATAGCAAATGAGACCAGTGCTGAAGAGCCAGCTATGCTCAAATCTCCATTTCTGTATGTATCTGGTATTACAGTACTATCTAACTGCCAAGATGTGGAAAGATTCTCAGATTCCTATTTAACTCTCGTACACTCCCATGCTACTCTGTCCCTGTGAAAAAGCTGTGTATTCCCACTGTATTTTTAAATTAAAACTACTTCACAATGCTGAATCACACTGCGTTGGTTATATTGCACCAAACTGAAACAGTAAATGCACCTTTACATTTCCAAGCTGTGTTCCCAAGTGGTGCAACAGAAAAACATTCAGCCTATTGTCTGGAGATTGTAAGACCAAATTGGGGAGAAAATGGGGAAAAAAGTAAAAGTATATTCCAAACTGTAAGGTTTATTATACATTAATCCTTAAATGTCTGTGATGGTAGCAATGCCATGAAAGATCATGTCATACTATTTGCTTAATAATTTAGGAATAGAGACTTACTTTAACATCTTGTTTGCAGCGATCCGTGGCTTAATGTGAAAAAAAAAAATTACCTTGTTGCTTCACAGATTGCAGCTAATCACTTCACTTCAGCACTTTGGTGAAGTGATTTGGTAACATCTATATAGTTTTTGTTCTGTTTGGAGTTTTTTATTGTCTTGTTTTGGTACTAAAATGATCCCAAAGCTTTTGGGAATCCAAGACAGGACACCAAAGTGTAACATGCAGTTTTGAATCTATGTTATATTGACACAAATTCCATTGTAAGTTCGTTTCGAATTTTCTCCCAGTACAGAGAAACTTGTCCAAATTATTGTGGTAATCGCTCATGCTCTATAGATGTGGTGGATAGAGAGTAAGGAGTGGAAATGTGGATCTTTGAAAGTTAAATTTACCCTTCATATATCAGATCACAAGAAGGAGAGATACGTAGCCCTAGTATATTAACAACATGGAATGTGTGGACCAACCCATTTCCACTCTGGGGAGGGGGGTTTGGTGCCCTCCTTGGTGCACTCCTTCAGTCCTAGGGCATCACTCCACATGTAACGGTCCGTAGGTAGACGCCTGAGGAGTCGAGGTGGTAGAAGAGAGTTAGTCAGAACAGGAGACAGGCTAGAGGAAATCACTGCAGTGTGATATGTGTGACTTACTTATTTGTGTATCCTGTGACAGGGTTCCAGCGTTGGTTCTCATAGATGTAAACGTTCCTGACATCAGTCAGTGTTTGCTGATTCACTTTGTTATCTGGTTTAAGTTGATATTTTAACATATCAAAAGTGATTACCAGGACAGTGGTAGTGCAGGTGGTGTTAACATGCCACTGATATGAAAACCGACACACTGATGCAAGCACAAGCAAGGCTGGACAGTAGCTCTAACTCTATCAGGCTTGGTGTATCTTAAAGTTTTACCCTGAGCTCGGTTTTCACCATGGCCCCTTGTGTAGACCCAGGCGGTGCGATCATAGCCGATGCCCCAAACCACACCCAGACTGTTACACTCCACCGAATGCAGGTGGCCAGGGACCTGACGCCAGAACCTGAGCCCATATACATACATACATACAAATACACAAGCACTATCATGCCATGCCAAGCAAGTTCATAGAAGACAGCTATCTAGAAAACAAATGAAAACAAAAATTCATGCAAATAAGTAGTGCAAGAAGAGGCACCGTGATGATGTGAACATGCAGCAAGCAGCTTCTTAAAGCCAGAAAGACAGTGATTGACACAGAAAGGATAGGAATATAACAGTAGATCTTACATCTGTTCACAGGGAAAATACTGAGCAGGAGCTTCTAAGCAGGGTGACGGCTCGTGCACCATGATATCCCCTTTGGTGGTAACAGCCCACAGGGCTTGTTTGGACGGAGGGGCCTGGAGAGCCCTGGACTCACAGCAAGACTCATTCAACAGAGACAGCTGCAGGAAATTCACAGACATCTTACTAATGTCACTGCACATCCAGATAATAAAATTTTTATTACTAGCTATTCACTCCAACTATGACTATGAGGCAGGCCTTGGGTTTCACATGAACCAAAACAACCTTGCATTTTGGCTGGAGCCTTTTTGAGACTCAATTCAATTCAATTAAATTTTAATTCGTGTAGCTCTTTTAACGAGACATTGTCACAAACCAGAAATCCAGATATAGATCCCAGACGTGAGACTTCAAGCAAAAACTTCCGGAGATAACGTGAGAGAAAAAAACAAAAAAACAGAGAGGAACCCAAAAAGGAACCCATCCTCTTCTTAGTGACAATGGATACTGAGATTATAAATCATTACAACTGTGTTCTATTAAGTCAAGCAGTACTAAGTGTGTTGAAAGGATGTTAAGTATGAGCACATTGTGGTTAAGAGTCCTGGGATGAGAACGGCTATAATTCCTGAATGAACTAATCAGCTCATTATGCAGCTACTGAGCTGCAGTTTCCTTATCTCTGGGTGAGTATTTGGCACTGTGGTTGAATTACCCAGCTCTCCATGTCTTGCTGGGACTCTGTAGATAATAGAATAGGCCATCTCTGCCTTGTCCTCTCAGCTGTATAGATAGCCAGGGCGTACATGGACTCCCAGTGTACTGGAACGAGAGCTGTGACTTCCCTTATCACAGCATATAGATACTTAGCCAGGAAATTATAGAGTAAAAAAAAAGAAAAAGCTTGAGTTAATTTGGTAGAACACAAATGCGTTATAACACATTTAAGACTTTTACAGTGGTTGTATTTCACTGATAATGTGATGTTACTTGCTTTCATAAGCTATAGTAAAGATGCTTTAATGGATTAGCTCATTAATCCTCCTCATGCTTATGGTAATTATGACCCATGAGAACATTTCCAAAGATTTACTAAAATGTGCATAAAGAAATTCTCCAGTGTTTTTCAATATAATGTCCTTACAGCATATCTGTAAAATAACTGTAATTACCATGGGCAATAAATTTTGCCACACTTCCCAGCACTGAGAAAAGAACAGAAAACCTGTTTACTAAAGGGCAGTTGTTAGGGCAAATAAATGCTTGTGAAATAAGTTTTTTTTAACCTCTCAGAAATTCTTAAATCAAAATTAAGCTGTAAAGAATTTGTGGTCAGACAGTATATTACTAGGTGCCTCAATTTCCACCTGTCAATGTCAATTCCTGGTCTATAGTCACATTTCCACTTTTAATTATTCACAAACAGGGTTCAACTCTTAGACTTTTATTATAAGTGAGTTTTGAGTAAATAGGTTTTCCATTCTTTTCAAAGTTCTTTTCTAACTCTTGCTCATAACTGCATATACGCTACAGAGGCAGTGGATTGGTATTAGGCTGAAAATTGTCGAGTATTTGTTCAACTTTTGTTCTGTGAGAGACAGATTGTGTATTGATCACCTTCCTTTCCTGGTTGTGTGTGTAGTAGATGTAGACTATGTCGTCGTGAGCAGTGCCACCACCCCTGACCTGCTCCAGGGTCACACACACCTCCTCCAACTGATGGGGCTGCCAGTCCCTCCACCAGCACATCACTGTTTTTGTAACACTGACAGACTGGCACACATAAACACCATTACATCTCATCAGCTTACTACTAGAGGAATATATTAGAGTATATTAACCCAGCCTGCTATACCTAAAAACTAATTGCAATTGCTATGTTTAAAAACTAAATCTTAGTTGTGTGTGTTGTGTGTACCCTCTCCATAGTGTTGTCTTTCTCTCGCTGTGTTCTCTCTGCCAATGGGCCCTGGGCACCTGCGATGCTAAGAGCAGGAGTGATGGAGGGAGACAGAGGCCCTGCATCTGGGAGAGAGGAAGCAGACAGAAAAGACAGAAAAAAGAAAGGTTCACATAATTTTGCAAGGCGAATTGCAATTGCAATTAAAATACTGCATCCACCTTCCGGTTAACCCTGTGCATGCCTGTTTTGGAAAAAGGGCAGAGCTGAGCAACTTTGCTCCAGCAAGGTACAGCTTATATCAGGGCCGAAAATACTCAAATGGACCCTGAAACTAGCAAGATCCATTGCATGGCAACACTGCAAATCACATACTTTCTAAGGTATGTTTGAAATGGTATGATTATTACACATCTAGTAACACTTAAAATTATGAACTACAGTTGTAAATTAATGAAATCACCTAGTGGTATATTTAATGAGCACATACATGACTAACGTACAGTGCTAATTATCGTATGCAAATTTTATGCTAATTATGTACCTGGCAGTTCCAGCCAGCTGATGTTTGTGTTGGAATCTATCTCACATTGTCCTGCAGTGATCCATGCCCATGGCGGCCGTTCCTCCTGTTTCATGGTTTCTCCCAGCTCCATGGGATACACAGCCACAGATTTCTCTGCCGCTTTGGCTGAGGGAACTTTCATCTCTGCCAGATCCACATTACTCCATGGCAGCTCGCTGCCTTTTGGTTGGCTACAGCGGAGCCCAGAATTCTGGCGAGGCACACCAGCCTCTTCCGCTTTCTCCTGATCTGCTTCAGGCAAAGGATCGCCGTGTTCAGCCACCAGGGCCGATACAACACTGTCACTGGTGACTTTGGAAACGTTAGCATTATCTGTGTCATCGCAGCCCAGCACGGAACCCTGGGTAGGTGCGGCAATTTGAGCACTGATGAGGCAAACGTCACTGTGCAGTACAAGACAGAGAGAGTGGGGGAATCAGAGCCATATAGATCCATATATAATACACTGGGAATATGTGCAGGAAAAGGTGTGCATTGGGACTGAAATCCTGTGGGCCACAACAAAAAGGTTGTTTACTCTCACGTGGGCAGAGGGTGATCAGATAGGAAACTTGTGGGACAAAGAAATTTGGCTATGTTCATTAACATAGGACTGCACTGGATGTGAAGTGGTGTTCATTCATTTATTTTCACTAAATGCTTTATCCTGGTTATGGTCACTGTGCTTTATATTTTGGGATGTAGGACCAACTAGATTCATTAGAACATATTGCAGGCAGGTACGATGCTAATAACTGTTGGAGCACCTGGAGTTGGTAAACTGTCTGCAGGAGTGGGTGGGATTGCTCAGAATTCCATTGGGAATAAGCAGTAGTGGGATTTCTTTTTTTGCACTCCTCTAATTTGCAGTCTGAATATATCTGAATGGTGCCATCTGCTGGTGAAAAACAACACTGTGGGAAGAAGGAAAAAGGAATTTCAATTGTTCTTCACTTACCTGGGCTTGGTGGTGGTATGACTGTTGTCCATGTGGGCACACACAGGGACCCAGGCCCTTCCCGTGACCTCAGTGGGGGTCACGCCATGGCGGAAATAAAGACTCCTGTCCTCACTGCCAACCCCCCACACCTGCAATGTGTTATAGCAGTATAATCATTGCCAGGAAATACTCATACCATTTTACATTTAACTCAGAAGAGATTATAAAGGATAATAAGCTATATCATTATAATGCATTATTATGTTATGATCTGACAAGTCCTTATTAAACAGCTGTATGTGACATTGCCAAACCTGCCACGCCTTTTGTTCTGGATCAGCCAGTTATCAAGTACTTTATGAGTTGAATCACAAATTATGGTATAGCAGAAGCTGTGGTCTATCTAGAATGAGTCTGGAGCTTTGGCCTAACCTTATGAGCAAAGTACACTATATTACCAAAAGTATTCGGTCACCTGCCTTCACTCACATATGAACTTAAGGGCCATGCCATTCCTAACCCATAGGGTTCAGTATGATGTCGGTCCACCTTTTGCAGCTATTACAGCTTCAACTCTTCTGGGAAGGCTGTCTACAAGGTTGAGGAGTGTGTTTATAGGAGTTTTTGACCATTCTTCCAAAAGCGCATTGGTGAGGTCACACACTGATGTTGGTCGAGAAGGCCTGGCTCTCAGTCTCCGCTCTAATTCATCCCAAAGGTGTTCTATCGGGTTCAGGTCAGGACTCTGTGCAGGCCAGTCAAGTTCATCCACACCAGACTCTGTCATCCATG
>CM040987.1:9876723-9891220 GCA_022985145.1 Pangasius djambal
GTGGCATCCTATGACAGTTCCACGCTGGAATTCACTGAGCTCCTGAGAGCGGCCCATTCTTTCACAAATGTTTGTAAAAACAGTCTGCATGCCTAAGTGCTTGATTTTATACACCTGTGGCCAGGCCAAGTGATTAGGACACCTGATTCTGATCATTTGGATGGGTGACCGAATACTTTTGGTAATATAGTGTATGTCCTAGCAGGAGCAGAGATCTGAGATGCCTCAAATTTTGTAGTCATTAAGCACCACACAGTAGCCAATAAATGTCAAGAGCTAAAGCAGATATTCAGGTCAGGATGTATTCCTCTGACAGATAACTGACAAAATACACAAGCCCACAACTTGGTGTCTAGTAAATATAAATAAAGGCATAGATTTGAGTCTCAACATAAATTCAAGTAGATTGTGATGACATTTACTGTAAGTCGTAGTTATTATACAACAGGATAGAATGTGTATATCATACAACAGGATAGAATGTGTATATCATACATTCACCACCTAGAATTTTTACGTTCTGACTCAGTTCACATGACACACATTGTTCATTTAACCAAATTTAAAGTTGAAAAGATATTAACTCTGTATGTGAGCCCTGACCATAGCCAAAGTGCCTGGGAATAAAATGTGAAATATGAGCATGTGGTGTGGGAGCCAAACCCAAATTAGATATGCTCCCATATGGCTATCCAGGCTTGAGAGTATAGGAGGAGTATATATTTGGCTGGGATAAGCTGTGTGCAGCAGGCAGAGCAGGCAAGCGTGGGGTTTGGGTTACAGACAGAGAGAGAGAGACAGATAGGTGGAGAAGGACAAGGAGGAGTTTGCATCGCTAGCAAGCACCACTCTGAGACTTAGTAGTTCCAGCACTTCTACCAAAAAATGACACCCAGAGAAATGTGACTTTGGCAGGAGGGGCAGGACGGTGTGAGCTGGGAAAGTGGACTGTATGTGTGTGTATGTGAGTGCGTTACATGCCCTGTCTGTAGCTCTACATATACATGTTGGTCAGAGGATCTAATGACATATAATTCTGCATGTGAGAATGCTGGTGTAATTAGACCTGCCCCCTGCCCCTCCCTTGACAGTTCCAGTGGATGAGACAGCCTGCATCAACATGGTTTAAAGACTTCGAGCAGTGTCATTAAATCACAATATCACTACACAATTATAGCATTCCAGCCAAAGCACACCATGATGCTGACTCAGAACATTGCTTTGATAAACTGTTGTAACCTGTGCACCTCTGATGAATTCATGTGTTCTCTTGATATGTGTAGTAGTCACTAGTGAGGTGAGCAATAGTAGAATATTGAGAATATACAATGGCCTAAATCAGGCCATTGTGCTCAGTTTTGTATCAGCCAGTCATCAAGTCTTCCAGAAGCTGTGGCCCATTTACACTGAATCTCTGGCTTGAGCTTTAGAGTAAAATATCTTCCAGCATATGCAGATCTAATATGTCAATGTGTGTAGTCAAAGTCTTTTTTTTTTTGGGTCTGTAGACTGTTCATTTTTTAGAAAGTTATTCATAAATGTTATACATCATTTACAGTCTGACACAGAGAACTAAAGTTCTAAAGTGCAAAATTATTATTAGAAAAATCTGCATTGCTATTCAAATGCTTAAAAAAGTACAATAAAGGCATTAGAAATAAATAAATTACAATTATTTTATCTATTTACCCATCCGTCCCTTCTCTGTACTGCTTAATCTACACAGGGCCGAGGGGGAGCCTGGAGCCATCCCAGTGGATTTGGGGCACAAAGTGGGGAACACCCTGTACGGGGTGCCAAGCCACTGCAGGCACTATCGCACACACACCCACTCACACACTATAGACAATTTGGAAATGTCAATCGGCCTACAACACGTGCGTTTATTTATTTATTTATTTGTTTGTTTGTATATTCTGTTCTTCTTTTACTCTGCTCTAAATTACTTACATTTTAAAGAATATTAATTTGTTTGTTTATTCTGTTTTTTTTTTGTCTTTGCACTATATACCAAAAACACATTTAATGTCCTCAGTGTCAGAAATATATATATATATATATATATATACTGTGTCAAATATGGTATAATTAATAACATCAAGGGTGAATTACTATTTATATTCTGTCTGAATTCTAATGTCTCAGAAAATGTCAATGAAATGTAAAATTTCCATATGAAAACACTGCATGCTCATGAATCTAGTATACTGTGTGCATGCCGAGCGCAGTATAATTTTGAAGAGGTTTCGCCAGGCAGTTCAGCAGCTCATCGGTTATACTGAGTGGTGGAAAATTCCCCAGCATATAAACTTGAGACTGTGTACTCTCTTACAGTATACCAGCCATATAAGCTGCGCTTTTGCCCTTGGGTGCATCCTTGGTGTCTTTAAAAGCACTGATGTATGGCAAAAGAAATGTAGCTGGGCTGTAACATCCCCTCCCCTGCTCTATTTCTAGCACCCTGCTGTGCCTCACCTGGTCATTGGGCCCCACACTGATCATCATCATCTCCCCACCAACACTGATCCAGCCAAGGCCAGTGGCATTGTGGGAGTTCACGCCTCTTCTGAACCATACCTATGATACACATGTACTTAGATGTACATTTTGTTTTAACATGAAATGCACAGTAGGGTTCAAAAATCTTGATTAGTTATCCAAAACGGACCATGTTATTAATCAATATTAATAACATGGCCGTGACAATAAGTATAACAATAATATTCTGATATACTGCATAACAATGGCATAACGATCATAATTGTTATGCAGTTGTTATGCAGTATATCAGAATATTACATTCATACCCTATTTGCTTGTAATTCAAATGGTAACACATATCAGCTCCTAACACAGATTCAAACACTGGTGTCTCTTAAGGACTATGACATGGCTCTGTGGAATACTTGATTCTGATTAGTCAATCTCTGTTTAAAGGTTGGATATTTCTGATTATACCACAACTCTGTTGAATTCTCAAAACTGATTTGTCAGAAGGGGTTATTTCATTTTGTATAACAGCACAGCTCTGACACACAATAGTAATACAGCTGAAAAAAAAAAACGTCTGTTATATAACAAAGAAAAATATATAATCATTGATTTGGTGAAGACTTCTGTCAGAGGTTTATTTAGCATTTCTGGAAAGAGCACTTTGTCAGCACTTTATTACTCTCGGAGGTAAAGCTGCTCCTTTAAGTTTTCTGCCGCGGATAAGGTCTCAGTGTAGAGAACATTGTGGTTTCTTGGTAACAAGGAGTATTTATATATTATATTTTTTGTCTTATTAACTTCAAGCAAGAGAAAGTGTGCAAATGGCTGTTTATAGCTGTTTATAATGGTTTTGTACCTCTTGTGTCATTCCACCGTTACTCGGTGTAGCCTGTTAATATTAACATTCTGAAAGAATTCCCAATCACCTTGTCTCAAACAGAAATCTTCACTTTAATACTGTAGCATTCATTTAGTTACTGTTACTGCAGAGTACTTGTGCTCTACTATAAAACAGCCAGGTCCTGATGCAACTTATTTTAAATTAAACATTCAGTGTAAAATGAATAATTTCTTTGGTATTTAGCTGTGTAATAGGTGGAATAATATAGAGCAGGCTGGCTTATCACAAAACAAACAGCTTGCTGCCACATACAGCTGAGCTGTTAGTTTAACAAATCCTACTTTCTTGTCCTTGGTGATTGCCCAGACCACACTGACCCCCACTGCTACATGGACAACTTTGGTATTACTTGGAGGATCCACCATCACCCATGATGCACCTGGACAGAGCAAAGCCCAGAAATTACAGCAATAAGTGATGCAGCAATAACCTGTGTTCAGTCTGTATTCTTACTTTGATCTACTTTGTGAAGTGAGAGCCCCACACAGTATAACATACTGACCTTTTGGGCAGTGCTTGTGGATGCCTGTCCTGGCGAGAAGCTGTCCGTCCCACAGCACGGCCCACAGCAGGTCTCCTGGACCGGCGCTTATCTGGGCCACCTCTGTGGAATCAGGGACAGGGACATTTTCCCAAACTGTCCCCTCTGGATTCTGATGATGAATGCCTGAACGGAACCACACCTGAACACGGGGCACAGACAGAGACACGAAAATGTACATTCCTGCAGTCTCATATGTTACTTCAGAGGGGATTCTATAATGCTTAAGCCCACGAAACATCAGGGTTGCACTGACCTCTAGTGGACAGAAATGTGCCATATTTAAATATTTACATACTAGTTAGTAGTTGAAGAAGACAACAATCCAAAAAGCAAGGCAAAATGATGGAATGCGTGGCTATACACATCGTAAGAGATCCCATATTTCACATCGAGGAAAGGAAACAACGTTTTGAACTCTTATCCTGTTTTTTCACTACTAACATCTTAGGAAGGAATATCATGAAGGAACATTTGTGGGTATACAAACTTTTGGACTGCATTTCTGAGAGGGTTCAAAATTTTTGCTTTGCCGGTTTCTCTACTGGCTCTTTGAGAATATTCTTTAAATTACATGTCCATGAATTTAAGCTGTTGGAAATGTAATGGTACAAGCTGCATCCCATTGCAAGTCCAGTAATAATCTTGGTTAATTTTTTAGCACCAGTGCTCAGAAATATATGAAAAGCTGGAAAACATTTCCCACTCAGTTCTTCATTAAAAGAAGAGAGGTCCTACCTTTCCTTGCTGAGACACGGCCCACAAGGAGATGGGTTTCTCTGGTCTGTCGCCCATGTCCCAGCCTCCACAGCTAATATCAGTGAAGGGCTCTGGAGGAGGCCGACCCCTGTCTAAAGGCACCTACACCAGCGCACACACACCTTCATATTTCAGAAGCTAAGGGATCAAATCAATTTGGAAATATATAGTGCCTTGCATAAGTATTCATGCCCCGTGTACTTTTCCACAACCTGGAACTGAAATGGATTTAATTGGAATTATGTGTCATCAATCTACACAAAATAGTTCATAATATTGTAGTGAGGGGGAAAACAAATCAATAGAGCTTGCTAAATTATTTAAAATGTGAAAGTTGTGATTCACCGCTGCTGGGGCGAAACCCCTAAATTACTCCTGGTGCCACCAGTTGCCATCAGAAGGCACATAATTAGATTAATGGATTCCAGCTTTTTGCACCTAAAAAGTAGCATGAAGTAGCTTTCAAAACAAGTCCAGGACAAAGTTCTGGAAAGGTATCAGTCAGGGTTGTGTTACAATAAATATCTCAAACTTTGAACATACTATGGAGCACCATTAAATACATTATTAAAAATGAAAATAACATGGCACAACTGCAACTTTTAGGGCAGGCTGTCTAACAAACAGTCAGTGAATGGGTAAGCTGTGCATTAGTCAGAGAATCACCCAAAGAGGCCAAGAGCAACTCTGAAGGAGCTGGAGAGATCCATAGCTCACACGGGAGAACTCACAGAACCACAGCCCAGACACTCCACAATGCTGGGCTTTATGAAGAATGGCAAGCCATATGAAATCCCATTTGGGGTTTTCCAAAATATATTTTGGAGACTCAAAAAAAAAAAAAAGTGAACAAAGGTTCTCTGATGAGACCAAAATGAAACGTTGTAGCCTTGGCACAAAGCGCTACGTTTGGCACAAACCCAATACTGCTCATCATCCTGAGAACACCATACACACCGTGAAGCATGGGGGTGGTAGCATCATGCTAAGAGTTATCCTTGGCCTCTTGGTTGTTTTTCTGAATAACGCCTTATTTAACTGGTTACTGACTCATCACTGCCAAGGCACTGTAAGCTACACAAGTCATGGGACCTAATGATCTCATTGTAACACACCTGTCTGTGATCGGAACTATGCTTTTAGTGAATACAGTCTCAAATAATTCTTAAATTAACCTTTAAATGTTTGTAAGTCCCTCATTATTAGCCCTAATTCACTGTGACCGATCTCATACCCCTGATGATACCTTGGCCCATTGTCCCAGGGCTTTATATCTCCTGTAACGAAGCCATCGTCTGCGCCGGACACACGAGTTCCACTTCTTCTCTTTAGTGAAGGTGGTAGGGAAGTCCACAGCGTATTCCCAGCCCTGCAGGACCGAGCCTTTGATGAATTTTTATATTAGTTATATATATGCGGCTATGTTTGTTATTTCTATTGCACTTTTTAAATATAACTTTGTTCCTTGTGCATAGTGTCTGTGCATACACCCTCAGAAAAGATATTAAACTGTATTTGTCACTTGATAAAACTAGGTATGTTTTTTTGTGCCTATAGTTACTGGACCTAAAGGATGTAGTGTGCATTTCACATTTAAGGCACTGGTTGTCCATGTGGTGTCCAGGAACTTCCAGGATGCGTGATATGGAACCATGAGGTCCATAATTTTATTATTTATTAAATTGTGTGATTAGAGCAGAGTTCTCAACATTATCAACAGCTATTGTTATAGTTGCTACTGTTATAATTAAGTAGGTATAGTAATAAACCCAGCTAACTAGTCAATTGAATTCAAATAGGTTTCATTCAAATAGGTTTAATTATGTCAGTCACACTAACAGGTTTTCTTACAGGAAGTTGTTTATTTTTAATGTCAATTTAAATCTAAATGTTATTTTAATAAAACCAGAAAAGGAGCTGTTTAGGATATAAAATGCGTTGAATCTTTTAATCCAGTGTAAATTTGGGAATAATAAGTAAATTAATTATTAGATTATTAATAAATGGATACTATCTTCAGTAAATGTACCTACTTGTCTTTTCTGCCAAGTTTGTACATGTGTGCTTAATATTTAAATAGTTGGATTATACAGTGTTGCGATCCTAAGAGAGGGGGCCTTAATGCCGAAAGTTTAACAATCGTTATTTTAATTATTTAAGGGTCACGGGACTTTAAAGATCATTGTTGTTTCATTGAGGGTTGTACCTATCTGTACAGTACCTATAATTTCTGACAGTGTATTGTTGTGTCTTTTACTGTTAATTGTACTGTTATGTAGTTTGTGTAATTTCAGTGTTTATTTTACCACTCACCCCGGTAGATGTGGACTCTCTGCCACAGCTCTCATCATCCACATACCAGTCTCCCTCCCACTCCCAGTTCTCAGATGGCAGGTGGAAGCTGTGCAGCGGCTGAGGCTTCATGCCAAACTCGTCCGTCCACGGCCAGCGATCTGTGGGCAGGAGTGTGTCTGTGTATCCCTCCACTGGGTTCCATCTCTGGAAGACATTCATCCAAATCCACATATAAACTCTCATGATTTTTCAGCTCTGAAAAGCCCAGGTGTGATGTTATGTTGGCTATACTCTCTAGACTATACTATCTTTTACCTGGTTCTCATAAGTCTCCTCCTGATGACGTATGATCACGTCACTGGGGAGCACGTTAAGGTAAACCTGCTGGTCAAAGCCGATGGCCCAGCAGCACAGATCCGCAGCAGTTACGCGTTTCAGCTCCAGCTGATTCTCTTTGCATTGCTGCCAGCGCCCCCTAGTGGTACACAGGCTGTACACCTTCCCATACACATCCACAGCCCAAAACACTGAGCTCGGCATGGCGGAGAGAGCTAGTCAAACTGAGACCCCACACACACACACACACACCTTCCATTGACATCATTATTAATGTTATACCTATACCTAAAGCTACTACAACCTTAACCTTAACCAAAATAAAAGATTTTATTATTGTTATTCTCTAACATAGTTTTAACTAATATATGTTTATGTTTTTATAACAATTTACTATTTAAATATTTAACTTAACAGAGACCAAAAACACTTGTGTAGTGATATTTCCATGTATAACAGTAGCATGTGAAGATAGCAGCACTCGGCTATGTTTACTTCTACACATCCAGAGCTAACGGTTTGCTAAAAGGGCATCAGTCAATAAAACTGACTTATTCTCATGTTTCATTTATCCTAACGTTTTAACGCACACGAAGGTCTAAATACCATAACTGATGCCGGCTGAGCCCCAGAACACCAAATGAAACTTATTACGCGAAGACTTTCATAAAGAAACTTACACTTTATATTAGTGAACGAGTTTACAGCACTCCAGCATCCACAGCTCCTCTCTATAACAGCGCCATCAGTTCACCCTTACTCCAGCACAACAGCAGAACACACTCAAAGCCCGACAACAGGAAGGGGCGGGAGCTTAGCTCGGATTGGTTACCAAGCAGGAAAGCTGGAAAATCCTGCCGTGTGATTGGACAGTCGTGTAGGCTCGTATGTTTTTTCCGTTACTGTTATAGCTTTAGGAATTTTAATTATTCATTTGTCACCGAATCAATTATTCAAACTCAAAGAGCGACACGTAAGCGATAATTTACACTCCTGCTTTTTGTGACATACATTAGGATATGTTTATGCGAATTATTTTTATTAGGTTTTATTAATAGGTTACAAAATGGAGTATAGTTCTCTATACGGACCACTGAGGGATTGAATGACATGTGTGATAGAAAGCTGTGTTTCTTATCTGGCTCATGTGGAAAAAAAAAAATAAAATATACCATTTCAAACGCAGAAATCCGGCTTGCTCAGAGGACCTGCCGTCATCTTTGCACCTGCCGCAAAGGTTGCCAGGTCTGCAAGAAATAAACCCAATGAATATTGAAATACACAGCCAAATGCCAGCATTTAAAATATGCTTCACCCGAACATCATACTCTAACATAATTCCTATCACTGTCAGCTGTGTTATAATATTTGCAGTAACCCTATACAATATATTTTAATACCGCAGTACCGTTGAATTCTTGATTCTGATTGGTCAAAGGGTGTTGATTAGTTTTCTACAACAGCAGCCCTGACTGTAGTTCCATCTGCAAGGAAAACCACAGGTTTATGTTAATATACTTGTTCTAATATGTTATTGTTTCTGTAGAATCAACTTACACAGAAACTCGTGTGGCAGATTTTAAAATCATAATCAGAAACAGAATCAGTTTTATTGGCCAAGTACCTTTTACCTTTTATTGGCCAAGTTGCATCTACCTACAACATATGTCACTTACAACAAACAGTGCGCATACTTGGATGCTGGACGTTGAACATAAAGGACATCAGGCATGAGAGGACAAAATCTACATTTACTAAACTTATTTTACTATATATATATATATACATCACAACATGAGGGAGGTGAAATATACAGACAATAATCAGTGACCGTGGTTCAGGGGTTACTACTAGAATTGCTCAAGAGGTCAGTTATTGCACAGAGTTCAAGTATTGCCCAGCACAGGATAAGTGAGCCTGAGGAGAACATTAAGGCCCACGACTAGAGTAAGTGTTCATAACTGTTCTTGTGTCTGGATGTTTTAGCACTAGGCAATCTGTAGCATCTGCCAGAGGAGAGAAGCTCAAACAGGCTGTGTACAGGGTGGAAAGGATCGTCTGGGATTCTGTGATGTGTAAGTGTTTGGAAGCACTTTGTAACAGTCACGTGTAAAACTGTAACTTATGTTTTTTGCCACTGGAAAGAGGGCTTTGTTTTGGTTTCTTAGTCACATGATATCACTGATCATTCCACACAGCTACTAGTCCAGGCTCTTGTTATCTCAAAACTGGACTACTGCAGCTCCCGGGCCTCCCACCAGCTCCCCTTGTTCACGCCTTGTTATCCACCAGCCCAAAAGGACTCAAGTCACACCCCTCTTCATCTCCCTCACCTCTACTCTGTGCACCTTGCTCCTGTAGTGCTCAATTAAAAATTAATAAATAAAAAAAAACTGTAGCACTACTTGTATTGTTCTCTGCTTGATATGTCACTTTGCTTGTATTTCCTCATTTGTAAGTCACTTTGGATAAAAGCATCTGTGAAATGTATAGAAGTAAATGTAATGTAAACATGACAAGTTCCCTTTTATATCTTACTAACTTCAATTAACTTTTCTTGCTTTGTGGCCGTTCCACAACATTCATTACTAAATATAATGTTGTAATTGTTGACAAATTGCTGTGGTATAAGACAAATACACATTTCAGGACATGCTGTTAATGGAAAATAATCAACCTCACACCACCCTGTTGATTATTTCTCTATACTGATTCTGTACTTAATGAAGCAGCATTAAAACGTACTGTTTCCATAAAGAGTTATTGAATAAGTAGACATTCACTGACACACATTGCAATATATACCAGGAGACCACCTTTCATAGCCACTAGTGCATGGAAGTGCTTGGTGTTTTGGTAGATGTGTGTTTCTGGTGATTTTGGAGTTAGTTTAGCAGAGGACTTTGGTATGTATGTAAATTATCTCATTTGGACATGGATTTTTAATACTGATGTAATCTAATCTAATGTGTGCACAATGTCCAACATTCTGCGACAGGAACCCATTATCTGAGGTTATACCACAGCACGGTTGAATGCTCGGATCTGATTGGTCAGAACCTGTGCATTATTATTGTATAAAAGCACAGCTCAGATAGTAGTTCTAACTATCACACAAAGGATAAAGGTTAATGTTACTGAGCTCGTTCTAATACGCTATTGTCCTATAGTAACAGCTCATACACAGGGACTTGTATGATGGACAATTCAACATAATCCAAGACTAATAATAAACAGGAAAAAAAAAAACATGTTGTTTAACAAAATAATACATAGAATTGTTGATGTAGTGACTTTTTAAAGAAGATGTTCATTTTACATTTTTAACATTTTCCAGCTCTTCAGGACAGTGGAGTTTATGCTTTCTGTTTTTTTCATAAAACGACAGGCTGCATTTAAAAAAAAAAGATAGGTAGATAGATAGAGAGAGAGAGGCTGGTGTGTGAATGACTGTTTATCACAGCTATAACGTAGGTTAGAAAAGGAACTAATTTATCTCTCGGATGTTCTACAACATTAAATTGCATGATTGTGTGGTTCATTAATAAATTAAACATTGTAATCTTTTGCAAAGGGGAATAATACACTGCAGGCAGTGCCCACCCCCCTTCCATGGTGCATTCATCCATCCTTCCATTTTCTGTACCACATATCCTACACAGGATCACAGGGGAGCCCGGAGCCTATCACAGGGAACTCAGGGACGGGATGGGGTGCCAATCCATCACAGGACACAATCGCACACATGTTCACACACTACAGACAATTTAGAGATGCCAATCAGCTTCTAGTGCATGTCTTTGGACTGGGGGAGGAAACCAGAGTACCCAGAGGAAACCCCTGAAGCATGGGGCAAACATGTATACTTCATCCACACACACAAGTCGGAGGCAAGAGTCGAACCCCCAATCCTGGAGGTGCAAGGCAAACGTGCTAACCACTAAACCCCTCCTGTGGTGCATTCTTTTCGTATATCAGCTGCTGTGTTATTCGTCACATAACAGCGGATCTGGCAACACCGAGCTCACTGCCGCTGTGCGGCGAGAACAGGCGCGTGGCCCTTTAAGAAGTGCCTCAGTCTGACTGCATCACATGACTGCTGTCTTGTGACAGAGCAGATAACAGGGCAACGCGTTTTATAAGAGTTCTTCGGAGTTCTGGTCACTAACTGCTTTCGATCTGCTCGCAGGCGTCAGAGATCTTAACTGGGGCTCGTTATGGCGTTTTTTAGCGTGTAAATATTTCTTTTCCCCCATTCCTTTCCGCGAGTGTGTGATCCGAGGGCGCTTTTAGCAGCGTGGATCACTCGGGGACAAAGTTGGCGCATGGAGAAGGAGGAGGCGGTGAAGTCAAGTTGCAGTTTCCTGCGTCGTGTTTGCTGTTGTTTTGCTCGCGCGTGTCGTCGCTAAGCGTCGCGTGACACTTGACCAAACGAGTACCGATAGGATTGAAACAATAATCTGCGAGCTTTTGGTAAACGCGTGACTATATATTAGATTGTTTGTTTGTTTATTTATTTTTTTCCCTGCAAAGAGCACACATCATTCCATCGGATATGGATAATAAACCTCTTCTTCAGGACAGACCCCCGGCGTACAACAGCGTCCCCGGGGCGTATAATTACCAGCAGCCGCAGCCGGGGTATGGAGCGATCCCGCAACCCGTTCCCGCACCCGCACCTGCCGCCTTTCCAGCACCGCCTCCGCCATACACCTTCCCCACTGCACAAGGTGAGCCACAGAAATATTAACCCCCCTCTTCCCCTCTTTCTGCTCAGAAATCTGCCTCTGTAACACATTCATTTCATTCGAACTCACAGCATCACGTGACGACATCAAACTTCATTTGTGTACTGATGGTAAATTTGGTCCCTGACGTCACCCCCCCCCATTTGTGTACTGGGGGATTGTACTAAACTACTAGTCGCAGTACTGTTTATAATGTAAGCGCGTGCGCTAGCCTGTTGCTAATCAACACACGGGAGAAATATGCCGCGGATATGAACTGCGTCTGAAACACACCCAATAAATCAAAAGTAAACCACAGTAAATGTGTAAATCTGTTCCCTCCATCCTCTGTTCCCTCCATCCTCTGTTCCCTCCATCCTCTGTTCTTCTGCTGTTCAACAGGGTTCTCACTACATACCTGTAAAGCGAAGGGGAGAAATGTGCACTAGTTCTCTCTAGCGAGTATATACAGCCAGATGTCGGTTCCTCCACCAGAAGTGATTTTGCTTTTTATTTACGAACTAAATGAAGCACCATTTTAAACTCAAACTTTTATAATGAGTTTTTCAAGCCTGTGGTACAAGCTATTGCAAGTCAAAACCAAATTTTGTCACAGTTCCGAAAACAGGCTTCACTTTCTATTTGTTGTACAACCAAACTACTGATAAATCTCAAATATTTGTTAACACTTATGGTTTTGGGGAAGGTGGGTGTTTTGGCAGCTAGATCTGGTTGAAATGGATCTTGTGTGCCCACAAAAATAAAAAAAAAATAAATAAAATTCAAGCATCCCAGTGGTCCGCTTTGGAGTACTGTCTCGGCTTTGGAGTGAGGTGGACTTTGGAATGAGGTAGATTTTGGAGTACGGTTGACTTTGGCCTTCTGTGGTAGCTAATTTACAGTAATCTAGCAAACAGGCCAGGAATAAATCTACACAGGTAGGCAAGCAGTTAACTGACCCGTAATATTAATGTAGCTAAGCTGTGAACTTGGCAGGAAGGTGGGAATGGCTTCAATGTTGATATGGATATAAGCACAATTCATCATCTATTCAGAACTGTAGGGATCTTGTTCGGCTGATGAACAAGCTAGCTGCCCTTTCAGAGAATGTGCGCTTTCAAGAAAGATTGCTCATTTAAGTGAGTACTAAATGTGAATGCAGCTGACCTCCAAGGCTGTTTATAAGGCTAATTAACATTTAAAATTTCTCGTAAGAAGTACCTGATATTAACAGGGTCGATGCGTCGAAGGACAAAGTAAATTCAGGAAACACCATCATCCTGTCAGGGAGATCAGTAACCAGATATGTTCCTGACCAGAAGTTTGATTGTTTGATCTGTTTCAGAGCGCGACATTAACAGAGTTGATGTTTGAAGATGAAACTGATGTGAACTGAGGAAATACTAATCTTAAAATCACTGCTTGATAACCATTTTTAGTGAACACCCATTAACAGTTATTTTAGGTGGCACTTTTCTCTCTTCTGCTGCTCAACGCAGCATGTGCTTTCACTTTCACTTATAATTTACAATTATTATGAACACGGCATTTATTTTCAATTGATTTAAAAAAAAAAATGTGCTGATTGTTTGACAAGATATTCAGAATAGAATTTCTGCTCTCTCTCGATTTCCGTGTTTTTATACCAGAGTTTAAAGGTCACTTAGTCAGCGAGAAATCAGGAAGTTGTTAAAAAAAAAAAAAAAAAAAATAACGGCAATGTTTCAAGCCTTACAGACTCAAAGCATACCTTGTCTTCGTTAAACCAGTCTCTAAGACTTGAGTCCAGAGTTTCTAATTAATTACAGTTGTGATCTTATTCTTTTCCACAGGTTACCCAGCAGCTCCTGCCCAGGCTGCGGCCACAGGGACTCCGGCAAACTGTCCGAGCACATACACCATCATTCAGCCCTCAGTGGTGGTAGTAGGAGGATGTCCAGCCTGCAGGTGAGAATCAGTTCAGTGTATAAATTTGACTTGTTGGGTAAGTAGAAAATTGTAAGGAGGATGTGAATATGTGCATTTTAAGGTTGAACGGAGAAAGAAAATGGCAACACGAAGCTCCCAGCATTCTTGAACAGGGTGGCACCTTTATGTCTGAAACTGGTAAATGAGTGCCTAAGTGTTTGAAGTGTCTTTATCTACTATTTAGTATTTCAGTGGTCATTAGCTCATCCTGAAACTGATCTTTTGTGCTCAAAATTTAATCGTAACATTCCCGATCTACATACTGTCATAGAAAACCTGAGCTACACATCATCCTGTCCACTTCAGCCTGAGAACGAATGTCATTTGGAGGCGCCTTCATTACGTGGCTTGAGGTCTTATTCCAAATGCTTCTCATATGTGGTTCCTTGAATGTGGCACATGCTACTGAGCTCATCTACTCTAAATGCTCCCTCTTGCATTATATGTTGCTGCATGATGATGTTACTTAACCAGTTC
>CM040987.1:9893088-9961331 GCA_022985145.1 Pangasius djambal
GAGCTACACATCATCCTGTCCACTTCAGCCTGAGAACGAATGTCATTTGGAGGCGCCTTCATTACGTGGCTTGAGGTCTTATTCCAAATGCTTCTCATATGTGGTTCCTTGAATGTGGCACATGCTACTGAGCTCATCTACTCTAAATGCTCCCTCTTGCATTATATGTTGCTGCATGATGATGTTACTTAACCAGTTCAAGTATACAAAAAACCAAAAAGAAGAGCGAAACGTCACTGGAATTTTTCTCTCCTCTTTCCTAACCTATCTTACACAGTGGTGCTGCACTCTTAACGTGACTGCTTTTATTCTTCTCGCCTGTGGTGCTTGTAGTCTACCGATTCTTCAGTTCTCCACTCACAACTTTAGTTCCTACCTGCAGTTAGTTCCTGTTTGCTTAAAAAAAAAAAAAAAAAAAAAAAAGATTTCTGTATGTGTTCATATGATGAGAGAAGGGAACTTTTTTTAGCTGCCTTGTGACTGTGGGTATGACCATCGTGGTTTTCATAGGCTCTTTTCCTGTCAACCTTTTGAATGAGATCAACAGTTTTTCAGCTCACACTGACCTTCGGGTCTTTTGAACACTTGAATGAAACAAATGTTTAAACAAAAAACCCATCAACCAATAAATATAAATATAAATAACAAAAAATAACAGTTGAGAATAGACCAATTTTTTACATTGTCATGTCTCAAAAGCGTCACTTGTACAGACTTTTAAGTTCCTCTGTGTTCATGTGACTGAGATAAAGTCCAGTAATGCTGCTGGTCATGTTTTTTTTTTTTTAAATCGGCATAGTCGTGGGTGTGAGAACTCATGACATTTCTGATGTCACTCAGAAATCTAGTCCAAAGCAAATCTGCTCAGTGTGGGTATAGTTGTGTAATCAAAAGGCCTTTCCAGACAACAGTAGTTTTTCATGCTGATCTATAGAATAAAACATCTGGTATAAAACAGTTAGAATTCTCAATTGGGAATACTGTGGTTTTAAGCAGGAGAGACTTTCCAGCAGGTTTCTTTTGTCGCACACAGTGATGTGGTCATAATTGGATTTAAATTAATTGAACAACCCTTCATTTGTGTTGTGTAAAACAGTGTGTCCTAAGTGAGTGTAAAATGAGGCTTTATCTTTGGAGCTGACATTATAATAGTCCATTTAATTAGCCTGTTTGATCACATTGCTTTGATTGATTTTATCTTCTGTTTCTTTCTAATGGGCTGAGAGTGAAGAACTATGGAGATAAAGTGAATTTGTTCTGCTTTCTCCTTGCAGAAGATTTTACAGTTTTTTTTTTTTTTGTGTTTTTTTTTTAAGTTTGTTTACATTGACTCAAGGGTGTTCTGGTAGTCCAAGTACTTCTGGCAATCAGGAAGTTGACTTGGTCTGAGACATATTGCTTCATCGTGGTATGCTGTTCACTGGGAAGTTCAAACATCCCATTTGTCAGAAAAAAGAACATGTACAAAATGCTTCCTTTTGTCATTAAGACAGGTTTAGATGCAGAAATTGTACTATGGATGTCGCCATGAGCTGGTGTTTCCTCAGTGGTGGAGGGAATAACACATGATCTAGATTGAAATAGTCTGCTCCTCAGACACTCCACCAACAGGCCACAGTGTGTCTGATTATCTTTTGAATACTTTTCTGGCCACAAGCTTCAGCATCTTTAAGGTTGTGATCTAACAGGCTCTCTGCACTTCTGGATTTACACACTTCTGTGTGCAAGTGACAAAACAAACTTTTGAAAATTGCAACACAATGAACTTTTGAAGCAAGATATATCAATTGGACAAAATAAAAGTTCACTGGATCCTGTCTTTAAAAATGATTAGGGTTTTGTTTGAAGCAGTATGTTTGTTAGTGATGACTAAAGCGAGCGAATGTTGGTTATTACCTTGTCAGTCAGATTTGATGATGTTAATGGTTCTAATACGTTCTTGTATTATTTACTGATACCCAACTCTAGGTTTCTAGCAAATACTGGAGGTCTGAGACTAAGATCCAGTAGTATCCATAAAAGATTAAATTAACGCAAATAATGCAGTATTTGCTTTTGCAATACTAATGTCACAGAAGTCATCAATATGAGAATGAGCTGAACAACATGCAAAAAATTAACGGCAATGTTTAATCATGGCACATCATGGGCTCACCAGATTGCTCCCACATACTGCAAGGCATATTCAGGTCTTTGTCTATAGTGATATACTTACTATATGCTATTTTTGTCCATATTGTGCAGTATACTGCTAACATAATCTCAGAAAATAATAAACTCTTCAGTGGTGCAGGTGTCAAAACAGTAGCATCAAACGTCCAAAGAGTGCAATTTTAAAAGAATGCTTTAAAAAAACTGGAGTCATATACACAGTCCTGGAGTACATAAAGGTGAAACATTACATGATTAAACCTGGAGAAATTCCTTGTGAGTTCAATAGTCCAGCAGTGTCAGATTTTCACTGTGAGACTTTATTTGATGAGTGATGTGTGGACAATAAAGAAGTTATTGTCAGAGGTGGTATCCATTTTTATCAGAGGTCTTCTCTTTTTCTGTTTCTTCCGTGTCTCTCTTGGAAGGAATGAATGAATGAATAAATAACTGCAGCAAACTCAGCGTGTTAAATTCACCTCCAGCTCAACTTTTATTCTTCTTTTTCCATTTATCGAACATCAGATGCTTAAGGGACTGCAGTATTTACATATTTTCAGGTACAAAAGTTTGCACCCCTGTGGTGAAAAAGAAACAAAGATAATCATGTTTACCAATTATACATAATTTTATTCCGGATTCAGAAACTGCTCAGAGGAAATGAAAGAAGTGGGTCGAAAGGTAAAGGATGGGCATGCTAGTAAGTAGAAAATGTTTAGAATACTTTAAGAATGGGAGGTGAATATTTGAACTGATATTGTTCTGCTAGTTTTTCCACTATTAATATCTTATTTCTTGTTCCTGGTGACAATAAAGGACCATTTGTGATATGTTATTATAGATATAGATATATTAGTATAGAATAAATTTCCTTGTCTTCATTTTGTCCTAAGAGTCTGCAAACTTGGCACTCTACTGTATGACCTAACTGTCTCTCTTTACATCAGCTAAAATAATAGACATTTTCCTCTATCTGTCTGATGTTTAGTCTTCCTTTGGTGTCTGTAAAATGGTGTCTGGGTCTAAAGAAAAAGATTTATAGTACATGATGTAAGGAATAAAACATGACCGAGGCATGCTATTAAAATAAAGGAGAAAATGATGAGCACCATGCAAAATTTGATTATTTTCCTAGAAGAGCATGCATGCTAAGTGTTTTATTCTTCTTGTATCACAACAATTTGCCAACAATTTCATGAAGTAACTAAAAATTGTGACATGCTGTGTGTCCTTTTATACTTACATTTAATGCTGTGGAATGTCTGTGAGACAAGTTAGTTCCTGTTACGACTTTATTAAAGAGAGAAAAAGAGAAGTGAGGGGTGGAAAGAGAATTTTTTTTTAATTTTTTTATAGCTGCTGTAATGTAAATAACAAGACAAAAAACCAAAAAACATAGCTTGTCATTATTATGGAGAAACTGGAATGTGCTCTATCCTGAAGACTTTGCTGTGGAGGAAAACCTACTCGCACTGACACTAGAGACTCCTTCCTTAAATGTTAAATAAACATCTGCTTAGAGGGAATCTTCACCATGTCACTGATTTTTATTTTTATTTTCCTTTGTTAAACATACTTGAAATGATTTAACAAGTTGTTACTTTAGAAACAATAACTTTATTAGAATGAGCACATTAATATAAAACTGTTATTTGGCTTGCAGCCAGCGCTGTTGACAGAACTGCTCTTTATAGAATAGAGAAATTCAGAATAGAGAATTTAAAAGCGCTGTGGTATAAAAGCATATCAACTACAGTTGATCAGAATATAAATGATATACAGAGAGAAAGTCAGGACCAGAACACAGACATAGATTCATATACAGCACAGTTAGTCACATAACATAGTACTGCATGGTTTCTAGAGTAGACATTGGGAAAAATGGAGGGGAAATTGCACTGTAGTAGAGGTTATTGAGAGGACTGTGCTCTTGTTGGCAGGGTGGGGGTGCTGGAGGAGGACTTCACCTGTTTGGGGATCATGTGTGCCATTTTCTTCTTCCCCCTGGGCATTCTCTTCTGTCTGGCCCTGCGGCAGAGGAGGTGTCCCAACTGCGGAGCCACTTTTGGCTAGACGGACCAAACCACAGCCACGTCTTGCGGCCCATTGACCATCGCTTGGGTTCTCTTTCTCTCTCTTTTTTTTTTTTTTCTTTTTAAATCCATGTTTTACATATCTCTGTTGTTAAAAAAATGCAAATCATGCATACTATCATAGCCCAATTTATAATAGCAAGTTGTCATAAGGTTTCTCAATTATTTTTTCTTTAACGTATTAGCAAATGAAGAAGCAGCTTAAATTTTGTATTTTGACATGCTATGAAGGACTGTTGGTTTGTTTTTCTTTCTGCCTTTTTTTTTTTTTTTTCGTGTAAGCCAGTCGTCATGTCATCGACTCACTGGTGCCTTTAAAATGGCTGCGACTTAGAACTGCAGAAGAATGGAGACCATAAAGAGACCTAGCAAACAAGTTAAGAGATGATCACCATTTGAACTCCTAATTATGTCTCAATCATGGTTATAAATGATAATCACTTTTTTTTTTTTTTTGTTGATTTCTTTTAATTTACACTGATGAGGACTTCTTGTCTGTATTTCTATGAGACGAGGATCTCCGCTGCCTGGCGCCTTGCTTGTGTGTGTGGTTGGGAATCATTGCCACATCCCATCAGCCCTCATTCACAGAACAAAAACATGCTCTCCATCCAACATTGTAAATCACAATCATGATTAAATCATGATCTGGCTTCTAGAAGACCAAACCACTTCCTCTCCATTCTCCACAGCAGGCCTGTTTTTAGTATCTTTATCATTACTTTTATGCCAAGCGCCTTCATTCCCTCTAGCACTATACACACTGTGCTGCTAGTAAATCTGAGGTATTTATCATCTCCCTCAAAATGGTTTTCCTGAGTCTCAGCTGTCACTTATTTCAGAAGCCAAATTCTGATTATAGCACTGCACTAATGGTTAACTAATCATTTAGTTAAAATTGATTTCCCCCCCCCCTCAGAATGTTAAATTAAAAACTGAAATAATCTTCTTGATAAGCAAATCTGCAGGTATAACACACTAAAGAATCTGTTCAGATGACCCACATCTAATGCATACGTACAATATGTTAATGAGATCTGAGACAATACCATTTTCATTTCCTCTGCAAATGAAAGACAATCAGAACAGAATGAATGTCCCTTTGTGTTCCAGTTTTTTCCATTGATTAAAAAAATGTCCTTGCTGCCACTATTTTATCATGTAATTAAACGTCAGGGGTATTTGCTTTAGACCACTGCATGTATAATCAGTTCAGACTTTTTATATGAACAATACTGTAAATAAAACTTCTAGATATGCCACTGTTGCTGTTTTTCACTTGTGTAGAGATTCATTTGCCTTTTCTGATATAGTTCTATAAAATTATTATTTTTTGTATATGTAGCACTTTTCATTTTATGTCAAAATATCAGTTATTCAAATGAAAATAATATTGAATAATATTTAAAGCGCAATAATGAAACAAAAAAAAAATCTCTGATTACTACAAATCATGAAAAATATAATCAAATAGAAATGAAAGAAATACATCTACTAAAAATTTTGGTGCACTACTTCAGAGTTTAGGGGCAAACACCAGATGGAAAATTAGCGATCATCTGGATTAAGAGTAGGCCATTCTCAGCTGAGTGATGTTCTCAGGATGGGTTATATGGCTCCAGGAGTTCAGCTAGATATGCAAGAGCTAAACCATTTAGAGCTTTAACAGTCACAAACAGGACCTTACTGACAACATGAGACTTGAAATATACTGGTATATGCACTGACTTTTTCCTGATGTGGGCTGCTGCACAATTTAGGGTTAGCCTGTGTCTTATACTGGATATCTTTCTTAAATTATAATATGCAGCTTTGGAGACCATCTAAAAATACTAAGCTCCTGTTCTGAAACTTTGGGCTTCACAGAATAGGGTAACCTTATTGCAGGCAAAGTTGGCACCCAACAGCAGTAGTCCTGTTTGACCAGAATTGAAGAGAGGGAAGTTTCTCTTCATCAAAACCAAACGGACAAATATGTAGAAATGAAAGCCAATTTGTGGTTTGCAAATTACAAGACCAAGGGGCTGGACAGAAGGGACCTGACACACAACCTTGTAGGACACCATATTGCACTCTTTTATGATGCTAATTAATTATCTTCTCCTAATTTGGTCACCACTTGCTCTCACCCATCACATGACAGCAACATTGCGTCCTCCAAGACACATAAAGCCAGCCGCCATCAAACTTTTCAAACTGCCGCTCATACCACATCACAGGGCAGCTGCACACTTGGGGGAAAGCGCTATCTGCCCTCTTCAACATACAGACATCAACATACAGGATCAGTTAGTGTCACTGTGACTGACAGGTAGTAATGCCATCCCTCCCACCAAAAGAGCAAGGCCAATTCTGTGCTCTTGGACTTCCGGCCACGGATAGCTGTGGGATTGTTGGGATTAAAACTCACATCCACAGTCTGGACCTCACTGACGATTTTATTCAGCAATAATGAGGACATAGTATCACCTCGATGGTTACTTTAGTTTAAATGGAAAAGGGATTCAATTTGTAGTAATCATTAATAACAACATCAAAATGACTGTGACTAAGTTTCACTGTGACTATACTACCCCTACAACAACCTGTGGATTTGCAATTGGGAAGGCCATAGACACTGTAACCTTGTATCTACCTGTCTTAGCAGAAACCTTGCCTACTAAGCAGGACTGTCGGTCTGAGCTAGCCTGCTTTTGATTTTCACAGAAACTTTGCTTTAGCCTGGAAAGAGATTCCTAACCACTTACATAAGTCAAAGGTTTGATGTTTAGGTTGCACAAAATAACACGCTGTACCTTAAATCCTACCTACCCTGAGGATACATATTCAGCTGTTTTATAATCAAACGGTTCAAAATGATAAAAGAAATAAAACATTTTTATTTTATACAGCAGTGATTCACAGGGCATTGGAAAAGAGACAACTGTGTTGATAAAACAAATAAATGGCTACCTTAAAGCTTCAAAATTAATTTAAATACAATTTGTCTATGTAATTAAGGTGTGTTTAATCAGTGTGACTCTCGAAGACAAGTGAGGCTGCTTGTGAACTGTATACAGACATTTAGAACAACATTCAGTGACAACATAATAAAATTAAAGCGGTAAATGTATCCTCTCTGAGAAAAAGAAAAAAGGGTATTAAATAGTATTTGGGAATGGGTCTGCTGAAGCATAGCGTTGCAATCTAAACACACTATCAAGCATTTGGAATTAAAGCATATGTTTAATCCTAGTGTACCATGATGTTCGAGATTTTAAATAACCTGATACAATAATCCTGCATAATTACATCTGCAACACAATATAACCTGAAAATTCAGTGCCTTGGTCCCATTTTTACATTCATCAACTGTCCCATGACAATGTAAAATTCTCAACAATTAATTAAACATCCTAGGTTTCGGTCCATCTCAGCAGAGGGAAGGCGTGTTATTCTTGCAAATTAAAAGCAGTCATCAACGCCTCGGGTAAAACTCAGGACAAAATATATTATAAGCATATTTACTCTATAATAGATCTATCTAGCGGCGCTCTTGCTCATCGTCCAGGACAAACATCTGAATGATTTTTAAATGTGTATGTGAATATTGGCTTTTATAATGTACATAGATAAATGTGTAGTTTGCCTGTGTGCAATGAGGCCACCAAGGTATCTAGTCCAACATGGCCTAAAGCTCATGTATAATGTAGTACTTTGCAGAAGAAAGGTCTGCGTTCATGCAGCAGTGGTGGTGATGCTGGGGGGACAAGAGCTGCTGATGGCTAAGGGGTCGTGATGATCAGATCCTAGGAGCCGATCTGTCGTTGGTGACTGTGGGCCTCAGCTTCACGGTGGCAAAAGGGTTCCCGCCCCTGAGGAAGTAACACACACAGTTAAACACTGGTTTCACATGTCTAAACAATCTATATCTTTGTAAGATCAGTTCCCTGATATCAGAGCAATTAGATTTTTTTTTTATTAATTAAAAACAACACTGTACTTTTTATCCATTCGTAGTTATATTTAATGTTGTGGAACTTCCATGAAACAAGTTAGTTCCTGTTATCATTTATACCGATCAGTCATAACCTTAAAACCACCTGCCTAATACTGTGTAGGTCCCCTTGTGCTGCCAAAACAGCTCTGACCCATCTAGGCATGGACTCTCTGAAGGTGTGCTGTGGTATCTGGCACCAAGACGTTAGCAGCAGATCCTTTAAGTCATGTAATTGGTGAGGTGGGGTCTCCACGGCTCGTACTTGTTTGTCCAGCACATCTCAGAGATGCTCGATCAGATTGAGATCTGGGGAATTTGGAGGCCAAGTCAACATCTTGAACTCTTTGCAAAAATTGTTCAGGAATGGTTTGAGGAACATAGCAGTGCGGCAGGGCGCATTATCCTGCTGAAAGAGGCCACTGCCATTAGGGAATACCGTTGCCATGAAGGGGTGTACTTGGTCTGCAACAATGTGTAGGTAGGTGTTACATGTCAAAGTAACATCCACATGAATGCCAAGACCCAAGGTTTCCCATTGCCCAGAACACTGCCCAGAGCATCACACCGCCTTTGCTGGCTCGCCTTCTTCCCATAGAGCATCCTGGTGCCATCTCTTCCCCAGGTAAGCAACACACACACACCTGGCTGTTTACATGATGTAAAAGAAAACGTGATCCGTCAGACCAGGCCACATTCTTCCACTGCTTCATGGTCCAGTTCTGATGCTCACGTGCCCATTGTAGGTGCTATCGGTGGTGGACAGGGGTCAGCATGGGCACTCTGACCGGTCTGTGGCTACGCAGCCCCATATGCAGCAAGCTGTGATGCACTGTGTTTCGACACCTTTCTATTGTAGCCCGCGTATACTTTTTCAGCAATTTGTACTACAGTAGCTCTTCTGTGGGATAGGACCAGACAGGCTAGCCTTCGCTCCCCCTGTGCCTCAATGAGCCTTGGGCACTATTGTCCTTCCTTGGACCACTATTAGTAGATACTAACCACTGTATACTGGGAACAGCCCACAAGAACTGCAGTTTTGGAGATGCTCTGACCCAGTCGTCTAGCCATCACAATTTAGTCCTTGTCAAAGTCGCTCAGATCCTTACGCTTGCCAATTTTTCCTGCGTACAACACAACTTCAAGAACTGACTGTTCACTTGCTGCCTAATATATCCCACCCCTTGACAGGTGCCACTATAAAGAGATAATCAATGTTATTCACCTGTCAGTGATTTTAATGTTATGGCTGATCGGTGTACATCATGGCAACTATATAACTATAAGCAGTGACATCAATAAGACAAAAAAAAAAAAAAAAAAATTAAACACACACACAAAAAATGCGGCATGTCACGTTACCGAGAAACCAGAAAGTCCTGAAAACTTACTGTTTGTTACAAAGCAGTGACACTGGAGACTCCTTTCATAAATGTTAAATAAACATCTCCTTACAGAAAGCTTCACCATATCAACCACATTACTATTTGACCACTATTTCAATTCAATTCAATTTTATTTGTATAGCGCTTTTAACAATGGACATTGTCTCAAAGCAGCTTTACAGAACATATTTGAATATTTTGTTCTGGCGGCAATAAAAGAACATTTGTAACACATAATAAACTAAATGTCTTATAAAATAAACTTTTTTGCCTTCGTTTTGACATTACGGTGTGCCCGTTTTTGTGTGATGCATGCGGTTACCACCCCCAAGGTGATCATTCATTAATGAACAGCACATCTAATATTGTGGCGCTTCTGTGAGACAAGTTAGTTCCTGTTATCCATTACAGTTTCTTTTCTATAAACAGCATTACAGGGTCGCTCCCTTACCAGCCTCTCTTTTTTCTCTCAAGTTATAAGACCAAAAAATGCAGCTTGTCATGTTACTGAAAAAAAGAAAATGCAAAGTCTTTCTCGTGACTGAGGCAAAGCACTGACACAGGAGACTCCTTCTGTAAATGTTAAATAAACATTTCTTTACAGAAAACTTCACACTATCAACCATTATATGTTTTTCTTTGTTAAATAATAGCGCATTTTTTCAGTCATTTATTGTTAGCCTTACATTATATGGAGCATCCGCCAAGTCCCTCAGAATGTTTTTACTATAGAAACAATAATGCATTAGAACCAGCGCATCAGTAGAAGCCTATTTATTTTACAGACAGAACTACTGTGAGAGCCATGCTGTTACAGAAAATTAATCCATCTACTGATTCGAGGATTCAACAGTGCTGTCTATAATAAGCATAAACAAAGAGTAGGTTCAGTAACTAACCTAAATGTCCGAAACTACAAGTCGACATTTTATTTGTTAAACACCCAAATTTTCCAGTGGAACTGTGTGTGCATCTGACTGTGTAATGATTGGCACTGGCGTCTCCTCGGCAATGTAAACACTCCAATAACAGTGGTGGAAAAGCCAGTAAGAATGACGGAATGTTTCCGGCATGCTTTTGTTTTCACAAAAGTCATGAGTCAGGCATGTCCCAGGAGTGTTTTGGATATATTTCTAGGGCCATGGTGCTCACAACAAGTGTAGGCTTGACTGCTGTTCTGCCACTGTATTACAATATAGACTGGCCAAACTCAAGCTGGCCAAAAGGAAATGGCAGAACAAAGAAATTCAGATATTTCTCAACTAGAAAGATCCCCATTGTTCTTTTGCAGTCAGTGAGTTCATCACAGTCGTTCTAGCTAATATTAAGAATATAATCATACAAATACTTGGCATGAATTTGTGTCTGATAGGACGCTTCTGCTGATCACATTGAGCTGTTGAATAACATGGTGGAAAACATGGTTCAAGACGTTGTTAATATAAATGCTCTTTTTTCCAGTGACAGGATAATCCACATTAACTGAATACTCACCCTAGAAAAGGCGGCTTTGAAATTCCATTTGGCTGATAAACCTGTGAGAAACAAGACACACATCATCTTATCATGCTGTACCCAATTAAATCCCCCAAAACATACTTTCTGACATCAAAATGTGCCGCTCTAGACAGACATTGCCTCGTTGTGCTTCTTTAAGATCAGCTGTGCATTGTGAAATGTAAAGGTCAACAATGATAACAGAAAACCACAAAAAAAACTACCTGTGATCATGATCTCAGGGAGAGGCCTGTGTTCAGCTAGTCAGACTGGTCTGATGGCTAACTCTGTAAAACTTTCACCTAGGCTGAACCACAGCCTGGAATCCAGCCCTGCTGCTTGTCAGCTTTACCACAAATTCTGTTACAGAGCAGCTGTTTGTAATAGTTTACATCCAGTATAGCTGAACTAAACTATACCTGTCTTTTCCTAACTCACTCTTACAGTAATATTCATGATCGTGAATATTCATGATCAAAATAATTATAGCTGTAGAAATACAGTATTTCTAGTAAGCTAATATAAAGAATTATGACATAGGACAGTGCTGTAAAATTTAGGTTTTAAATGAATCACATTTAAATGTTTGAATCATATTATACAAAGTCAATAGCTTGAAGCACAATGCTGTGTGGTGCACTGACACAATGTCAACACCAGATGGCAGACTAGCTAGAGGTCTCCACTAGACTGCAGACTTCAGAATTAATAATTGTGGGGAAAAACATAGTATAACATGAGACCAGACCAGGAGCAGCATTTAATATGCTAAACTTATCAGGGTTAGTTCTTTCAGTACACAGCTATACATTCCTTTTGAGTGAAGCTAACAGAAACTGACAGAATTGAAAATTTATATACTGTCAGGTCCAGAAGTATTTAGACAATGACAGAGTTTTTGTGATTTTACCTTTATACACCACCACAATGGATTTGAAATAAAACAATCAAGATGTGATCGAAGTGTAGACTTCGAAATATGGCATTTACCATTTAGGAATTACAGCCATTTTAAGCAAAGTACTTCCATTTTCAGGGAATTGACTGACAAGAAGTTAATTGACCAGGTGCGGTCCATTCCCTCATTACTTCAAGACAAATGAAGCAGATAAAAGGTCTGGAGTTGATATCAGGTATTGAGTTGGCATTTGGCAGCTGTTTGACTGGAGCTACCAAAATGAAGTCCAAGGAGATCTCAAGTGAAGGAGGCCATCATTAGGCTGAAAAAACAACATAAGAGAGATAGCAAAAACCTTAGGTGTGGCCAAATCAACAGTTGGGTACATTCTTAAAAAGAAAGAAAGCACTGGTGAGCTCAACAACATCGAAAGGCCTGGAAGACCACGGAAGACAACTAAAGTGGCTGATCGCAGAATCCTTTCCTTGGTGAAGAAAAACCCCTTCACAACATCAACAGAAGTCAAGAATACTCTGGAGAAGTTTTGAGAACATGGGCTCCAGACTTCAGGCAGTCATTGACTGCAAAGGATTTTCATGCAAGTATTAAAATTATGGTTATATTTGCAATTATGTCACTTTGTCCAAATACCTTTGAGCCCCTGAAAATGGAGGTACTTTGCTGAAAATGGCTGTAATTCCTAAATGGTAAATGCCATATTTTTGTGGAACCTCTTAAAATACAGCTGAAAGTCTACACTTCGATCACATCTTGATTGTTTTATTTCAAATCCATTGTGGTGGTGTATAAAGGCAAAATCACAAAAACTCTGTCATTGTCCAAATACTTCCGGACCTGACCGTACATTGATACATTCTGATACAGTCTGTACTGTTAAAATATAACTTGCCTATGATTGATCCCATACTCTATGTTTACTTATTTGTGACTCTCTCACACTAGCACAATTCAGGACTCTCATTCTCCCATCTTCTGGCTTTGCTCTTCCTGATGAAAGAAGTGCTTGTGGTGTGTCATCTCTGTGCTTACCTCAGTTTTCCAAGACTATTCAAAACCAAGCCCTGTCTGAGTAATTACATGACACAGGGCTGGTGAGTCAATCCTTGGGAGGTGTTGGCCAATAGGCCTTTTTATTGGAAATACTTAATCACACAATGTGAACAGCTACGTGGCTGAATGGGTGGCTTAGTCCAGTATGAGGGGTGGTTTCAGGTTGAGCTCAGTGTGGAATTCCATCAGCTAGGTTGAGCCACGACCCGGATGTGTGGAGGCTCCGGGGCTCACCAAGGATTGGGAGGGCAATGAATATTTCACTAGGTTTAGAGAGGAGTATCCCCTTTCATTGCATCAACATTCAAGCTTCCTACTGGCAAACACCACAAAATCAAGGCTGTCTTTATCCTCATATAATGCCTCATGCCAGTGCTAGTTAGCTGCCTTGCCCATTTCATCATGCACTTGACATACATACATGGTGACAGATTCTGATGGTTAATAAGACCACACACGAGGTAGCTGACAGCACCAGTATTCATTTAGCTGAAGAGATCATATTTCATGCTATTCTAGCACTGACAGTAAACATGCTGAAGGGGAGAACAGATCTTGACTACTAACAAAGATCCATTTTATTGTGTGATATAACAGGCTTTTGTCAGTGCAAACAAAATTATTTACATGTAGCCACATTTTTGCTAATGCTTTGCATAAATGCAAAATGTTTAATTCCTAGTTAGACTTCCTAGAGGGCGCTAAGCAGCCTTCAAACATTTTTGAATTTCTAGAAAAGGTTTGCATAATGCACTTTAAGCAAACAGCACAGTTCACCTCAATGTATGTAAACACAACAGAGCTTTCAAAGTGACTTTCAGTAAAAAGGCTTTTTTTTCAGCTGTTGTTGTTAATGCCACTCCTCTGGTCGAGCGTTAAGGATTCAGCGCTGTTCCAAAGGCAATCCTCTTTAAGGTGTAGCTGATCCTATGATCTACTCAGGCACATGGACTGTAATGATATCTATGTCACACTAATGCGTTCTGTATCTCTGTGCCAAGGCACACGCAAAGCAGATGCACAGCACAGACTCATCTAAATTCGGTCATGTTGACCTAATGGCTCAGACAGCTATGTGATTTATCTTCTTTGGTATGTGCGTGTTTATTCAAAAAATCCTGTGCCCAGGAACCTTGAGGCTCTTCTACTGTTGTACCCCACCCACCTCAAAGTTTGGTGTGTTTGGTGCTTCTGAGATGCTTTTCTGCTCACCACAGCTGGAAATAGTGGTTATTTGAGTTAATGTAGCCGTCAGCTTGAACTAGTCTAGCTATTCTCCTCTGACCTCTCTTAGCATTTATGGCATTTGGCACTTATCCAGGGCAGTTGAGGGTTAAGGGCCTTGTTCAAGGGCCCAGCAGTGGCAGCTTGGCGGTGCTGGGATTTGGACTCACAACCAGTAGTCCAACATCTTAACCACTAAGCTACCACTTCCCAACAAGGCATTTCCATCCACAGAACTGTCAATGACTGGATGTAATTTGGATTTCTGCACCATTCTGTGTAAACTCTAAGGACTGTTGTGTGTGAAAATACCAGGAGATCAGCAGTTATTTAATTACTCAAACCAGCCCATCTGGTACCAGCAACCACGCCAAGATCAAAACCACTGTGATCATATTTTTCCCCCTCATTTTTATGTTTGATGTGAACATTAACTGAAACTCTTGAATTGTATCTGCGTAATATTATGCACTGTGGGACAATAAGAAAGTGTACACCTGTTCCTAATAAAATGGTCAGAGAGTGTGTATTCAGATTCTCAGTCAACTCAAAACAGCTCATTCATCATAAGAAGAGATGAGTAAGAGAGCTACTTACCGTGTTTTCAGAGGAAGGCACATGTGTCTGAATCAGGGACTTGGTTGAGTTCCTCCTGATGGCAGTGTCGCTGTAGTCAGGAGGAGGCAGCAGCACATCATCCTCGGGGTCCTGCTGCGTGAGGTTGGCCACACTCTTACTACGCGCCGGAGGATTCCCAACAGCACTTCAACAGTAGGCCACATGTCAGAACACACCACATACTGATGCACAAAGCTATCCATATAACACTTTTTGCATGTTTAATAATGCAATGCTTATAAAGAACGGACAAATAAAATGATCTTAACACTGAAATGTTTCTTTCACTTTAAGTGCTGGTATAGGTCCAAAGCTGTCCTTTAACTTTCTTCTGTCCTATATACATAGGCTGCCTGAGACAATAATGCAATTTAATGAACATAGGTTCATGAACAAAGGGTTGATCATCTACAGGAAGGCATACGCAATGTACTATACTGAGAGACCCTTTTAGTGGCTTTACTTTCGTCCCCATGCACACATGCAACCCAGCTGATCTTTTCCACCCAGCTGGTCAGTTAAGAGCCAGCACACTGAGTGAGCCATGTTTTTAGACTCTCAAGTACTTCAAGAGAATCAAGTTGAGGAACACAATAGACACACAACGTATTGTTTTCAGACTGAGGTCCTCAGGTCTTTAACCTGGGTTACTTGGTAATGTATTTCCTCCTAATGTGCCTTTTATGTTACTATTCAGGAGCTGGGGCAATGCAGTACGTTCTAACAATGGGGAGCTAAAGGTCTTTAAATGTAATGATCCTAAAATAGAGCCTGAACCTAGCTTGGGTTTCCTCGTCTTCAGAGGAGAACTGATCAGTATCATCAGCAATGAAGAGGATTACAGAGAAGTGTGTGTGAGTGTGTATGATGGGGGAGTCTGATTACCTGTTATTTACCACAGGTTCTACATATGAACGACAGTAGGAGGATGGAAACCAGCCCCTTCTGTGAAAAGAAAACAGAAATGAATATAGAGTGTTCAGTTATGTACACTGGACAAAGTAATAATAATAAAAAAATGTTAATCAATATGCTACAAAGCTATAGGCATGAAACTCTTACATGTCTTTAGCTTTGCACAATATATCAGAAAAAGAAATTATAACAACTTGCAAGCATATAAAAAAAACATTTAAGGTGAACTGTTTTAAATGACTGCTTGTCCACAAATAAAATGTGTGGTAAATACTGAGAGGACAGATTATGACAATTTGAAACTTTGCGTAATAAAATTGCAGAGACAATAAATTCAGAGCCTGCAACAAAAACCAGTGTGTTTAATTCTGGTGCTATTCTGGTGTTGTTGGTTTGGGATAGTAACACTGCGAAGGTCTATATTATTATGCAACGCATAAAGAATAAAGAAAATAATTTCATATCCAGGGCAAGTGGGTAAAGATCCTACCAGGCAGAGAACCCTGTTGGAGAAAGAAGTTCTAATGAAGAGATTAAACCCCTCCATAAGACCCTAAAGTGCAGGATCTGATCATGGCAGCAGATCAACAATCAACTACATACTGAAGAGGTCTGGATTAAGATTTCTGCTGAGCTGCTTTAAATTCATGGATATTTTTTCTACAGGCAGAAACATAGAAGGAACAAGGCTTCACCAGTGTTTCCTCATCATATCCAACCAATACATGGAGGAAATAAAAAAGAAACTCTGACTCAGCGGTCACCATAAGTTTCCACACAAGAAGAGGAACAAGTAATCAAACTAGCTTTTTTTGAACAGTACAGTGTACATAAAAGTGGGCAGTAACTTGGATAACTTGGAGATCAGATGAAAAGTGGCACAAAGTACGGATCTCACTTATCAAGCTAGATACGGATGGATTTGATCGTAAACCTTGACTTGATCGACACCAAACCATATCATTTGCATGGACCTTTATACATGGAATATACTGCCGAGTTTAAATTGCTTATTTTTATTACATTTACAGAATTTAGCAGACACCTTTATCTTAAGTGACTTATAGAAGTGCTCTGGAGTCTCTATCAAAAGTACATCCTCATGCTAGTTCATTAGGCCAGAGACAAACTGGACCATCGAGAAACTTTTGTGAAAACCAGCTGTTTTATATTATTGGCATTAAATAAAGAATATGAAAAATAAAGAAAGTGAGCCAACAGAAACCTGAAAAGTAAAACTAATCATTCAATTATGACAAAAGAAATGCCACCGTATAAAATGAAGGATGGGCCAGTCTGTCTGCGCATAGCCATAAGCCGTAAACAAATTTCTCATCTGACAGAGGATTAGCGCTCGCTTTTTATTATTTATATTATATATTATTAAATATTTTTATTGGCATAGTAGTGAGTCAAAATTGTTGCTCATTTCAACCAACTTTTTGGGTTGGTTTGGTTTATGCAAACATTTAGACACAACATTACTAAAAGACTGACAAATTAGACCCAATGTGGATATACACAGAAGATCCTGAAACTTGGCCAGAAAAGTACTATATACAAAAGATATCAGACATTCCATGGCCGATGTGCAGGATGTCTGAGTCAAATACTACCTGGTACTTTGTTAAAACAGGCCCCACATTACTGTGAAACCAAAATCCGAAAGTGAAAAGCGAAACAGACTGACCGTAGCTGTCTCCTGCATTGATGGAGTGGCTAAGAAACGTCACTGTTCAAACCAACTAACAGGACAGAACTTGTACACGTAAAAGATCGTACACTTAAGCAGAAGCCAAGGAACATCGTATATAAAGTACAATGCAATGAAGAATGTAGACCTGGCCAGTGGAAAATAATAACTGCCAGTGGAAAATAACAACCAACACAGGAGGGCTACCTCCTCTAGTTAAGACTCTCCTGTGGACCTGCAGGTATAGAACAAGAGTTTGGAGATTTCTTCACTGTACATATTTCATAAGAGAAGTCAACTGCTTCGAAAGAGAGAGGAGAAGATCTGCACCTCTGCATCTTTACTCTGGCGGCTTCACATCAATTCACACCTCCAGACTTCAATGCCTGACTTGTAACCTTAATAACCTTTATCACATCAAAGGTGTGAAGACCCACTTGAAGTGATGATAACCCCTCAGATGAGTCCAGTCACGACTCCAACCTGACTCACTTCTACCAGACAATTCAGACCTTGATGGCTGAAAACATATAAAGATACAGGCATGAGTACCTTCTCTATTAAAATGTTTTTCTCAAGACCAAAGATAAGATGTTCTGATAAGCAGAGACAGTGTATCATTTTCAGTACCAAACACCACCACTACTCTGCTGCACAGCCAGACAGACAGCTGTAATGAGTTTCACTCATCTGGTATCTAATGGATGCATCACACAGTTTCACCCAAATTCTCAGCCTGAAATTACACTGATGCATCTACTGAGTGTCAAGCCATTCTCTGGCTTACATAACCAGTAGCTGTAAACCCTGCTAGAAACCGTCTGTATATACAAAATGGAGTTCATCTGTCATTCATTTCAAAGCATGTTTCTTGTTCTGAGTGAAGAGCTATATACCTGTTTGACTTACACTAACAGGCACCACAAACTTCTCTATAGGTCAAAGTGAGAACTCTTTTGGTCTGATCGTTAAAAAGCAGGGATATGTGATTGAGCCCCCTTATGCCATCAAGTTTCTAATTTTCGTCTTGTGAGTGTATTTGAAATTAGAAAAAAGAAGAATGTTTTATTAACATAAACATTACACAAGGATGAAATTTATTTTAAATAGAAGCACTAGGTCCAAGCTAATCTTGCCATTGTTTTAGATGGCACTCATATGGCTAGCTAATGTAATGCTAAAGCTGCTGGTAACTAAAATCGCTTTATACACTAACAATACTCTGTCATGCTTTAAAATAGAAAATACTGTATATAGATGAGAAATATTCTTGTGCAATACACTGACTTTGTTACTGCACCCTGACAATAATGTGAAATCTCAATTGGTATTCCTAAAGGACAGAAACTGATTGGTTTAACTGCATCTCATTAAAACACGCGCTTACACCATCTGGAAGAATTCACTCTGCTGAAGTGAAAGGCTTCATAAATATTTGAAGTAATGGTGGAACCTGGCAATTTTCTCCCACATAGCTGTTAGTCCTCCGCAGCTGTGCTCTGACTGGTTCTGTTCACCTTACTAGAAAACTCTTCAGAAGCTGGTGGCCCTGTCATGTCTATAAAAGCTATTCAGCAGACATGAATGAAATCAACGTTCTTTCTGCCACAGATGATTTGCAGAAAATCATGGGCAGTTGTGTATACTGATGTTCTCCACTGAGCCTTCTACAATAGTCCTAGTGATTACGTTGGATCAGTGAAAAGCACTTCGCAGGTGCAACGCAGCAGACTTATCTGTCATGGTAGTGGATATGCAAACAATTTGGCCCTTGTAAATCTGCACAACAGAAGTTAGAGTTACTACCAATTTTATGGACAGGCATTTATAGTAAGACTGTCCAAGAAATTACTCTACTCTTTCATCTAATAAAAATCTGCATTCCACCAAAAAATGGTATTCCACTAAGTCTCAAATTATTTTAACCCTAAACCTGTTTGCATCTGCCAGAAGGTTAAGATTTGAAGAATCTTTCAACAAGAAACAGCCAAGTCACCATAAATACACTATATGGCCAGAAGTTTGTGGACACCTAACCATCACACCCCTACAGTCCCATCCAAAAGTATTGGAACAGAAAGGCCAATTCTATTGCTTTTGCTATACACTGAAGACATTTGGTTTTGAGATCAAAAGATGAATATGAGATGATAAATCAGAATTTCAGTTTTCATTTACTGATATTTACATCTAGATCGGTTAAACAACTTAGACTACCCAACTTTAGGTGAGCAAAAGTACTGGAACAGATAGTATTAAAGTAAATAACAATTAATATTTGGTTGCATATCCCTTGCTTACAATAAACATCAAGATGGGTCACCAACTGACATCACCCAACTGTTGCATTCTTCTTTTGTTATGCTTTCCCAGGCATATACCCTATTCTTTCAGTTGCTGCTCAATTGGGTTAAGGTCTGGTGAGTGACTTGGCCAGTCTAAAACCTTCCACTTTTTAACCCTGATGAAGTCCTTTGCTGTGTTGGCTGTGTGTTTTGGGTCATTGTCTTGCTGCATTGAGTCATTGTCTTGCTGCATGTCTTGCTGCAACAGATGCAGTCTACACAGGTGAAACTCAGGGCTCAAACCAAGACAAGACATTCAGAACAATTAATTGTATAATCAATCATTCTAACAGGGCACACCTAGGCAACAAAAAAAAAACCTGTCAGTCACATGTTCCAATATTTTTGATAACTTTTGAAAAAATGGGTGGGTTCAAACAAAAGGTGTCATGTTCTATGTTGTTTAACATATCTAGATGTAAATATCAGCAAATGAAAGCTTAAATTCTGATCTATTACCTCATATTCATCTTTTGATCTCAAACACAAATGTCTTAAGTGTATAGCAAAAACAATGGAATTGGCCTTGCTATTCCAATACGTTCAGAGGGGATTGTATGTAGGTCTTCCCCATCTGATGCCACAAATTTGGAAGCACAATTGTATAGAATGTCTTTGTATGCTGTAGCATTGCAAATTCCCTTCCCTGAAACTAAGGGGCCCAAACCTGTTCCAGCATGACAATGCTCCTGTGCACAACGCAAGCTCCATGAAGACATGGTTTGCCATGTTTGGAGTGGAAGAACTCTCGTGGCCTGCACAGAGCCTTGACCTCAACCCCACTGAACACCTTTGGAATGAATTAGAATGCTGACTATGCCCCAGGCCTCCTCTGACAAAATCAATGCCTGACCTCGCTAATGCTCTTGTGTCTCAATGAGTAAATCCCCACAGCCACGTGCCAAAATCTAGTGGAAAGCCTTTCCAGAAGAGTGGACGTTATAATAACAGCAAAGGGGGACTATATCTGGAATGGGATGTGCAACAAGCACATGTGGGTGTGCCGAACAGGTGTCCACAAACTTTTAGCCATATAATGTACTGGCAATGGCCATCTCAGCTGGTGGATTTGAGATCTGAATTGAAGAGGGATGTTCACATGCACCAAACTATGAATAGAAAGAAGTAAAGTGATCTAAGTAAAGAAGTGCACAAAGGAGTAGTCCTAAATATTTCTATAAATGTTTCCAACCTTGTTAGACATTACAGGAAGTGACTCTGCTATTATTTTTTTCCAGGAATGTCTTCACAGTTAATAATTGTAGGAGTGCCAATACCAGTTGTCTATCTTGTACCCTCCTGTTAGCCCTCCTTTTCCGTGTCTGAATCTTTCAGCAAAGTTACATAGTGACCCAGTATTTGCAATAATTTCTGCAGTCATACAGCAAACATTCACGTTCTCCTTCTAGCCTGTGATCATGTCTGACTACATTAATATAATATGGAGCTTTCGGCTTAGCAGCTGGTGCCCATGGTCAAAGCTGCAAGTTTGTGTTTGTTTATCTTCATAGGCTTCATGTGCATTGAATAGTTTCCAACCGACCGTACGGTGAGCGATGCTTATTGCATATCTCCTTTTCTGCTGAGTTAGTTCCTCCCTCTGCATGTTCATCAAATATACTACATAGATGATTAGTAGAACTTGTGCCTTATACATTGTTAGCATGGTGGAGTTGTTTCCCCATAACATGCACTGTTTATATAAGTTGCCTCACATGCCTTGGTGGCCAGAAGTATCTACATTGTCCTGGCTGAATCCCTGATTACTGGCCCAGGTCAGCTTTGTGAATCAAGGCCTTGCAGAGCCTAAAGAGCATACTTTGCTGTTCTTGGTATGCGTGGTACGGTGTTATTTTGATTAAACAGCAGCCATCTGATTGTCAGACTGTTGCTTTGCTATGTAGGTAAGACTTGAGGTCCCCTGTCTAAGCAAATCTGTCCCACTAGATGTTGGACACGACCACCTTGGCCTATAGACAGGCTGGACCCCCACACTACAAGGTCCCTCCCAGTGGTGTATGCATAGTGATCACCTCTGAGCACCTTCAAGGGCAGTCCTAAGGTGAGTCCAGTTTCTCATGACATTGTTAGTATACTTTATCCAAGTGTTAATGACAGCCCCTGGCATGTAAGAGTGGTGAAACTGAATGCAAGTTACTTACATAACTGTGGGTTTATAAACCCTGAAGAGTTGCAAGTTTTGATTATAATAAGGAACCTGTGCCAGCTTGACAAGGGAATTCTAGGGAATGATTGCTGCATCATGGCAGTATTTACTTCAAACAGTGGGTCATGAACCACTGTCTCACTTTGCTGGAAGACTTGCGAGTGCATTTGCACAAGGTATCCAGGTGTTACACACTGCCCTTGGTGGTTATCAGGGGTTCATACAACCAGAATTACATACGTAACTAGTATTAAATGCACTACTTAGGCCTTTTTCATATGAAAACATATTGTGTTACAATAAAACTGAACACAATTCAATTTATTTTTCATATTTTCATATTTGTTATTTATTTTCTATATTCATATTTGCTTCTATTAATGAAAAATGTCAATAATTCTGAAGTCATCTTTATTCAAAATGTATAAACAAACACTCTTATGAATACCAAATGAAGCTTAGCAAAGTGAATTCATATGGTGCCTTACTGTTTGGTCTTCTCCAATTCTCCATAAAGCCAGCCGTCTTTCTCATCAGGGATGAGCAGGATGATGAAGTCACCCTCATCAAAGCTCAGTAGGGTGTTGTTATTGCCAGATTTGTGGGGGAAGATAGTCCTGACGCGTGGCCTCCGGTTCATATTGTTCAGCCCTGTAGCCATCGAAATTGACCTGACCATTTGACTCCCATCATTACTATTATCTGCCAATTAATTGGGAACAAAAAATACTGTGATGATCCTGATCCCTGTGGTATGAAGTGTTTTACCAATTTTATGTAGTATGAAACTGTAAAGGTATAAGTAGTTATAGACCTGTAATATAAGAGTTATAGTCCTTAAATGATATCCAGTGTTTTCATGTAGAACAAATTCAGTGCAGTAGGATTTGTTAGACTTACCGGTCACAGTCTCTTGCTTTGCTGTGTCTTGGTTGAACATGTTCGCTAGTGGACTTGTCTGAGCCTTTAGTGGGGGTGCAGGAGGTGGAATCATTGCATCAGAATTGTTCTGTGAAATTATTACAAAAGGTGCTGTTCAGAAGCATGGTTAGAACTTGAATGAACAAGATAGGAATGAATGCTGTGGCATCTACACATAATACAATGATTTCATCCAATATTTCATATTCCGTATTAGCATCCTGGTAATTATGTTGATGGTATAACATGGTAATATGTGTCTACCTTGGGAAACACATAGATTACTGCAGAATATATTTTGTACATGAGTCATTTCTTGTTTTTAGACTGAGAAGCACCTACCCTGCTGTGGCGCTTTACGGCTGGAGAGGCCTGAGGAGTTAGAGACACTGGGGTGCGCAGACCTTCTATCATCGACATCACACTGTCTGGAACGTTGGTAATATCAGTACATTTATCTTGCCAGTTAGGTATCTGGTCTGTTAGCATATCCTTTGCCTTTAAAGTGAGAACACAGTATACCAGTTAATTAAAAACTACTGACAACATATTTAGTAGAAGATGCAGTGGTAATAATTTTCTCTCATATCTTCAATAACCATAATGACTGAAACCATTTATCTCATGATAATTTGCTTGTTTTAGAAAACCACAGTCTGGAACTGACTTTTTCTTCTGAATGTAATATATGGTGTATAACACAGGCTCAGGAAGGGCTGCTAATTAGCTGAATAGTTGAATCGGTGTATTGGGAGAAGACAGCGGGTATTCTGGACCAGGGTGGTGTGGTGTGGTGTGGTATTATTCAAATATTTGCCCTTCTCTGTGATCCTCTCAGCTATAATATTTCATTCATTCATTTTAAATATCTGGTACAATTTCTTTTGCGTTCTTCTGTTCTGGAGACTGAAAATGTCATGGCAAGCCTTCTTGCCTTATGTTACATGACTGTCTTGTTGCAGGATACATCCGTGTTTTATGTGTTCTTGTAAAATTCTTTATGTGTTCTGGAAATCCTATTTTTGTAGATAAATTGTTACATTTTCCTTTTTCATTTCAAAAATATACAGGATGCAAACTGGAAAAACTCCACTTAGATATGGCTTTATAAAATAAAGATTAATTTATCTAACAGAACCTAGACATGAAAGTCTTAATATAATTAACCTTTTCATGGAAGGCTGCTAACTGGTAGGAGAAAGTACAATGTTTGTCCACCAGGAAGCAGAACCTCCTCTTCTCCTCAAGCAAAGCCTCCTTACAGCCATCTGCAATAAACTTCTGCATGTCCATCTGGCGGTGCGTGAGGGTCTCCAAACACTGTTGAGGGAAAAGATAACGCTTATCGTCTGTCTCACAAGTCTAGTGTGCTTTCTTCGCTTTCACAGAAAATAAGCCATTGTGAAGAACAAAAATGAACAAAAATGGCCCACATGAGGCCTCTTCATTGTCAACCACAAAGAGACCAATCAGAGAGTGCCATCTCTACTCTCAGCCTTTTTAATGGAAAAGAATACTTAAGATTAAGTCGCAGTTATCTTTCAAGTCAGGAAGGGTGGCAGTGGAATGAGACAAGGATGAGGGACAGACCGGAGGCTATTATGTTATGTTGTCCAGAGTGCAGTTCCACCTTCAAAAAGATTTATTAATAAAGAGGAGTGATAAGATTCATTAACGTCCAGGTCTAAGCTGATATAATGTTCCTATGTATCACTGTATATATATCATTGTAGACTACTGTTTGGACAAATGACAGAACATAAATACTGTATACTGCTAAAACTTCCACAAGCTTAATGATGACACATGGTTATGGGTGATCAATCACAAGCATCTTACGAAAGTGTATTATTCACACAGACCCACCCTGATCTATAAAACGCAGAGAATGACAGGGAGTGTACATAACACTGACGAACAGACCATAGTCAACACTGTTATCTTGCCAGCTAATACGAGGTTTATTTGTTATAGTAAAATTACATACAGCCATTCCCCACCACTACCCAGTATTAACGTTTTAATGATTCAAGCTCTCTCTTCCTTCTCCTACCCTCTGTCTCATTTTCTCCTTTCCAGTTTGTAGACTGATGAGACATGATCATGCAATATGACTCAACTATATTTCAAGTCTCCACAAGACATGTGAAATAGTTTCTAGTCTTGGGTAAATGTCCCTCTGACGCATACAAGATCATCACAAGACAAAAGTCGGTTTTGTTATTCAAAAGATTCCTGGTCATTGTTCGTTAAAATGCATAACACAAACCTCCTATCACGGTTATGCGTGCTACATGCTCACAGTGTTTCCTCTTTTATCAAGATGTGTGAGTATTCTCTAAAAAGGCACTTCATTATATTGTTTTTGAGGCACAGGTAGTTCAGATAAATGGCTAAAAAAAAAAAAAACAATTAGATTCAGTGGTATAGGAAGGACCTGGGCGATGGTCAGAGGTCCCACTGCTTCCCTTTTATATACGCTTCCTCCTTTGAATGCCAGAACGTTCAGCCAGCCATGTCTCATCCCTGTGCAAACACAGCAATGCCAAACAAACCGTGTATTTCTCAGAGAGCCGCCAGAGCACGTGAGCCAAGTGGGCGAAAACCCACAAATACACATGCACATACACACACAGACACACATGCACACCATTCAATGACAGAACAGCCAGGCCAGGTGTGCTAATATCTACTCTGTATTCCCCTAAAGATTACAGGAAGAGCCACATAATTTCCACACCAGCCTGTTTTGCTGTACTTTATAGAAAAAAAAAAAAAAAGCATTTGTAGCTCCTGTTCTCTCAGTAAGCTCTTAGTATCTCTGATAGGGACATATGAGACCCAGACGGCTTATACAAAGCACAGGTGGGAAAGCCTTACACAAAGAGCTTCACGTTTATCACCCGAGACCCTCTGTGATAAACTGATAAATGCTGAAGCCTGTTGCTATGGATACGTAAATTTCACCCGGGGAAGAGAATCAGCAGTAACGTCAGACACAGTGAGAGACGCAGTGAGAGACACACCATTCTAGTTTAAGTAAGTCTTTTTTCGTTTACCTAAACTACATGTAGATTCATTGTTGCTGTATATAATTAGAATTGCTAATTGATATAGTTTTTATGCAATATGGTCAATCGATTATGAGAAATATTAACGACACAAGCATTTTCTCTCAGCTGATGTGTTTACACACGGTACAATTTCGAGCCAAAGTTATGATTTCAGAAATTAATAAATGTGAAGAAATGCTTTAATTTTTCATATAAATCATCTTGTCTCATGGAAAAAATACATGATAATCTGACCTTGAAAAAAAAAAATCTCCCAAAACACTCAAGCATTAAAAACTAGACCTACATGAATGATGGCTCTGAGTGAAAATCTATGACTATTGTACTGCTAGTCTAGTGGTTGTACTGAACACTCAAGGATCAACCATAAGAAACAAATGTGTGTCAGAATCCTAAAGAACTGCAGAAGCATTGTTGTTTGTTCATGTTACAATTCAGATTTTTGCTTGGACCGCATCTGTCTATCTTGGTGGTCCATATTCGTAACTGCAAGTGATCTATATCTGTCTTTAATGTGAATATACCTGTCCCCTAAAATGGCTTGCATACACACACTGATTTGCACGGCAATTGTTTCAAACACTACTCAGTTTCAGTAGTTTCCTTCCTGTTTTGTTTGATTCCCCAGATATGAAATAAATCTCCAATTTCCCCATCCTTCCACTGAATATAGTCACCACTTTTTCTGTCCTCCCTTGTGGTTTTGTTGTGCTACCAACACCAGGTGATGGCAGCAACAGTCATATGTGCAGACCTGTTGGGAAAATGCGACGTGAATTTTGATTTGACGTTCTCATTCATGTCACATGGTGAATAGATATCTAATCTAGGACCATATATGAATATGCTCCAGGTCTGATTTGAAACAGTCGGATTTTTGTGTCCACAACACTCCTGGGGGGGAAAAAACTAATCTGTATCACATTAAGTCACAGATTAGTGTCACTTCATTCTGGTAATGTGAATGTAGCCTTAGAGATGACTCAGCTAGTGCTTTATGTCTGGACTGGAAAGGAGAATCTACGCCTTATTATAACCTTTGCAGGGCAGACAGAGGTGTTCTTTATCAGAGAGGGTCAAAATACAGTGTACAGAATGTAGACAAATTCACCGAGTTGCATAGTCATGCAGAGGCAGAAACACAGAGAAGCACTTGCTCTTTGTAGATGACCCTCTTCATCTACAGGTGAAGCTGACAGTTGATGATTTCCAGTTAGCGTGACATTTTGTTGACCTTAAAAAGAACAGCCAGAGCCATTTTGCATTTGAATTATGTTGGTAATTTAATTCACTGTTAACTGCTGCATTGTCTGAGACATTTATGACATTTATGAGTCAAATAAACGTGCGTGTGTGTGCGCGCATGTGCAGGAATGGGTGTGTCTGTGGATTTCATAAACATAAAGTCTAATCACTGTTCATCATTCATAAACACATGAAACACATTTGCCTCTATTTGAGAGACGGTGATTTGAATATGGCATGATTGCTCGAGCTCTCTCACCTCATTCTCTTTGCTCTCATACTTCAGCGCATTCTTTCCTTGGCTCTTCCTCCTCAGCTTTTTCAGGTCAGCCTGAGACCTCTCCAGAGAGTCCTGCTTCATCTTGTGCTCCGTCTGATACTTCTTAAACGTGGCCTAGGGGTGGACACAAGACTCGGTCACTGCCTCCACTCAATCAGTGTGTGTCTCTTGACAGGCAGAGACTTGTCCTAGAGGGACCATCCTTGTGTTTCTAGTTAAGAGTAACTGCAGTGTGTGTTGTGTACAAAGATGAAGTATGATTCAGAGACAAGGTCTCTGGAGTGCAGAACTTGTATGATTGATTGTCACTGTCTATTTCTAGCAGAAAACTCCAAGCTCCCTGTAGAGTTAATATCGCACTCACCGTCATGTATTTCACATCCATATCTGTCTTCCTGTCCAGCTCAGCAATAATCTCTCGATGGAAGCGTCTGAACTGTAGAGAGAAGCAGAGATGGATCAAAAGAAGGAAGAAAGTATAAGGCATTTCATAAAGAATTGCATTAGTGCTGGGACGGTGTTAGACATACAAACGGACACACAGAGAAACGTGAGAAGAGGTAATTGAGTAAAGCACTACAGGCCTTGGCTGCTGTTTGTAAGTGTTCAGTGACGAGAATCTGAATTAAAAAAGATGAATCACAGAGAGAGACCAGGGAAGACCACAGACTCCAATACCATACAAACACACACATAACCCAGCCTTCAGTGAATGAGATTCTTTTTTTTTATTTTTAGTTTTTTTAAATTTCTCCATGAAAATCGTCAGGTTCCCACCACCCCTTTCCTCTGCCAACTCTTCAAACTCCTCCAAACCAGGCCATTCAGCTAGGATTTGTTTCCCACTATATTTATTTACTCATTTATTTCAGAAAGATGATTTAATAAGAAAAAGCAGAGATTTCATGCTGCCAATTAATTTACTGCCTGACAGTCCACAGTTGCATTTTCTCCATTCTATTCTTTCCAGGTTCATTATATTGCTTATTTTTAGCCTCTGGTTTCTATGTGGAGATAAAAAACAGAAACCCGGAGGTGGATAAACATCTGATAAGTGACCTTATCTCAGCCAAGCCTTTACATATTGCAGTACAAACAGTATAACAATATAAATATATTACACTATTAAAAAAACAAGGGGATGATGAGCTTGTGTTTTTCTATGTATGAAATAATATTAGTGTAACACCAGCAGTATAAAATGGGAATGTATAGCAACAACTGTCATATTCCATTTACTGAGAGTCAGACGTTATGCAAGGTAAAATTCTTTACAATGCTGATAGTAAACCCTGGTCCATGGCATGTGTCCAAGTTGGCCTTGTTATGATGCTTTTCAAATCGGTTCTTGAAAGAATCAACACAGTCAGTTTCCTGGTAGTCAGCTGCAGGGTGCAGCATACAGCATCTAGTAATGTCACTGTACACTTTATTAGGAACACCTGTACACTTGTTCATTCATGCAATTATCCAATCAGCCAATCAAGTATCAGCAGCTGCATAAAGTCCTGCAGATATAGGTCAAGAACTTCAGTTAATGTTCACATGGGGAATGGGGAAAATGTGATCTCTGTGACACTGACCATGTCATAGTTGATGATATCAGAAGAAACTACGGTTTTCATGCACACTAGTCTCTAGAGTTTACACAGAATAATCCAAAACAACAACAACAACAAAAAACATCCATGTGGCGAGTGGTTCTGTGGCTAGAAATGCCTTGTTGATGACAGAATGGTGCAAAAATCAAATTACATCCAGTCAATGATCGTTCTGTGGGCAGAAACGACTTGTTGATGTTAGAGGTCAGAGGAGAAAGGCTAGACTGGTTCAAACTAACAGGAAGGCTACACTAACTCAAATAACCACACTTTACAAACGTGGTAAGCGGTAAAGCAACTCAAAACACACAAGTCCTTGAGGTAGCTAGGCTACAATAGCAGAAGACCACACTGAGTTTCACTCCTGTCAGTCAAGAACAGGAATCGGAAGCTTCAGTGGGCACAGGTTCACCACAACTGGGCAGTTGAAGACTGGCTGAATGTTGCCTGGTCTTTTTTTTTTTTTGCATAATTGCATTAAGTGAAAAAGTGGTAAAAATGAGTATTTTTTGATGTTAACAGTGACACCAATGAACCAAAATAATACTGAATGCAACACAAATGTGGACTCCACCAGTGAATCTCTCTGGCAGGTTTTCATTTTCTACATTGATTGTGTCTGTGTGTCCAAGCTTCTTCCATTTCTGAATGATGACTTTTACTATTGGGAACAGCATCCCTTATCATCATGTAGCAGCATCCCTTTAAATCTGATGCCTTTTTATACCTTTCTCTAACTCTATAAAAGGTCAATGTTGCCTGGTTTAGGACTTCTGAAACCTGTTTTCCTGTCCCCACTGATCACAGTAAACTGTTCGAGAGCTTGAGCCTGCCTAACCCTTTCATCCCTTCAATAAGACTTACAAGAGAGTCAGCTGATAAGGAAACTGTAACTGGTTTGCAATGAAACAACACTATTAAATGGGAATTCTGCTATGTATATACTGTAAAATGCAGGAACATTGCTCATTTTTATTACCCCAAACCGTGTTTAAATATGAAAAGATGATCTTTGAGGTACTACCTGTGAACATTCATTCCAATACATTAAACTGCTGTCTAATACATTAAACAGCTACTTTAAGCCGTACCTGATCTATATTTAATAAGCGCAAACCTTTAGAATTTAAACACCAAGTCTTTTGTTTGTACGTTTGTGGGAATATCAATTAACCTGCCACACTTGGGACAGATGAGCCAGCAGAAAGCATCTGGGTTGCATTAACGCTGTGTGTTGTTCTTTCGTCAGAGCTGGCCACAGGTGCAGCACAAGGCATGCTCAAACCTGTTTGTGAAACATTACTATCCAAGCAGGTACACTTATTACCCAACTCGTGTTTGTTTAGAGCTCCTTACATGTTTATCTCAACTTGAATCTGAATGTTGAGTTGAGAGAAACCTGAACTGAATTTGGGAACGAATAATTGAGGAAATTGAAGAGACTAACCATACTGTGTGTGTGTGTGTGTGTGTGTGTGTGTGTGTGTGTGTGTGTTTGAACACTACAAAGAACAAACCCAGAACGATAAGCAAACAAGAGAATTCTGTATCTGCAGGGAAGTGTGAAAGGTCCTCATCCTTAATTTAGAAACCAAAAATGTGCCGATAGAACAACTGACCCTCTGATGATAAAGTTAAGGGGCAGGGTAAGGAAAAGGAAATTCAGAGGTTTAGCTCCGAAAACACGTGTATGTGGAGTTTATTAGAAAAGACTCACATTCTCTTCCAGCTCAAGTAGGACCTTCCTGTGGGCTTCGGAGATCTCAGTCAAGACCACTCCTATGGAGATAAATAACAGTAATCAGTCTCTCTCTCTATCACACACACACACACACACTTAGAGCTGAACCACCTCCAGGTACATGTATCTGCAATATTCAACACAATCAACCACTTAATCAACCGCAACCCTCCCATGACAATGAATCCCAGCTGGCCTTGTTTTCCAGTACTCTCTCTTAGAGCAGGCTACTGTAATTAAAATGGTGCTCAACCAGCATGGATCTTGGCCTCATATTCCTCCCAGCATGCTCCTTCGCACTGCAGTCAAAGAGGCATTAAAATGCAGTCACACAAGCCTAGAGTAAAAAAAAAAAAAAAAAACCACTTTTTTTTTTATAGAGAAAGGATCCGCCCACAACATGCTTAGTCAAGAGCTATTTGTGACCTGCCTATCAGCATGCATAACAGATGCATTTGAAGGTTGAGTAGAAACACAAGAGTTCGTCCTGGCACTAACACAAGCCAATTTGCTCAGAAATCTGGACAGAAAAAACTTGTCTCGTTCCAGGGGCTCGGTGCCCATTCAGAAACGACGGAGAAAAAAAAAGTTTTCCATGGAAACAACAGATAAGCTGTCTTTCTCTCTGCCTCCTCATTCTGTGTCACTCTGCACTGCTCGGTTTGTGCTATCATCTGGCCATATGATTCTTCAATCCATCTTTCTAGAACAGCTACTAAGGAAGAAAACAAAACACAAACAACAACAACCACAAAAAAATGCAAGCGCAGGATGATATTTACATGTAGTCAATTTGTGTGGTGGTATTGGAAAAACCCTTCACACAGTCAAATGCTGATGAGTTCTGAACTGAAACTGAAGTACACTTCTCCTTTGCCTGTATGTCAAGCAGAAGAAACATTATAGCAGTTTAAAATCCGCAACTTACGATTTCAGTCCAATTCCACTAAGACACACCGATGCATGGATTGTCCAAAGGCAAATATTATTTACTGATTTCATTTAAATCGAATTCAATATCCAAGTAATAAGATATACAAACGATATTTTATATGTTAAACCATTTATCAAAGTATTATAATTTGAAAAACGTACATGGAAAAAGTGTCAGTCGTGGCATTTAAACTGTTCAGTTTCCGCATCAGTGCTGAAATAATCGCTGATTAATTCACTCAGTTATGTTGGATAAGTTCCTTATATTTCTATTAGGTCAGTCAAACTTTTTAGAATTTCGTCATCTAAGTGCTCTTCTCTGTTTTGATGCGACAGTGCAGGAGCATTGTGGGTATTTTGGAAGTCGGTATCTGATTACAAATTGAAATCATTAGGCTAATGGTTGTTTTGCTATGGCACATATCTATCCGAAAACTTAAATCAAAGTGTGGCATTCACAGTGTGAGGAAATCACAGCAAGGTTTTAGGCATCTTTAGGCAGACGGACAGTTTTTAATCACCATGGTGGTTAAACTTTATCCTTACCCAAAATGATCTTTGCAGAAAGCCTAGGCACAGTTATAAATTAAACAAATATAATCTTTGTTTCTTATAGTACATTATTAGCCAAAAACCTAATTTTGGTCAAAATGTGATTTTATTTCTGCCTGATTTTGAAAAGTCAGCCATAGCAACATTTGATGCTTTTCCTAGACCACCAAATACGTATAGTCTATTCATGTGTATGTGCAGAAGTAGCTGCGAATTCAAAAATGTAATGCTCCCTTTCTGCGTTCTTTCTAAAGCCAAACCCCAATCAAATACCTAGGATTCTAAATTGAGAGACAGAATGATTGGCAGGCAAATAGACACACCTCCTTGTCCTAAATAGACCAGATCTTTTACTTTAAAAAAAAAAAAAAAAAGGAAAAAAAAAAAGTGCTTAGATCGTGCTTGGACACCATGGAGACGCAGTCTTTTCTAAGCATATTCTTATATATTATTGTCAGCTTCTAACATGTGAACGACACCAAATATTACAAATCTTAAACAGCTGACCCCACTTTTAATAATGTTTCTACATTAAAAGGGTCTAAAGGTTCTTTCTAAACTGCTATGCTTTTTACCAAAATACCTGATATTTATCCATTACACTGCAATATTATGGAGACAAATACACCTACTGTCAGACAAAAAAAAAACGACTGTATGCTGATTTGAAAAACTGAACGTTAATACATCCCCTGCCTCGAAATGAGTCACGAGACTCTCGAAGCTGGCAAAGAGCAACAGGTGTGTGTTGCGTTTTTCACAGCCCAGCTGATCAACGTGGCGATATCGGTCTTCCTATCTCCCACACACTTCTGCTGAAAAACACAGACCTGCACAGGTGTAAAATGTCATTAAGTGCTCCTTTAAGCAGAGTGTTTACTGTGTAATGCATCTCAGTTCATGTCTCTATCTGGACGCAGAAATTCACAATGATGGTCCTATCAGTGGAAGACTTTTTTTTCTCTTTTCCTCTGCCTTCAGACAACCTCACTGGAGGATCATATAGCCCAGGTTCATAATGGTTATGTACTTCATGATGTCAAGAAGCAGCCCCATAAAAAGTCAGCCTAGCTGAAGTTTAACCCATGATCTTTGGAACCATATTTTGCATGCTTAAGAAATGAGTGATATGGAATATTTGGCACTCACTCCCTGTCCTTCTCTGTTATAGATACAAGCTGCTCACAGTCACAAACCTTATTATGTGCCTTTCAAGTAAAACTGCATCTTTAAACAATAGATAACAAGTTATGCCATAAAAAGCTGTAATATCATTTTGATGATGATGAAACCCCTCACAGGAGTACTGAAATGTCCGTCCGTATCAAATAAGGTTTCATAAAGGTCCACTAGCACTGCATTACACTGATCTGTGTACTTCACTAGGCTCTCAGAGAAATGTGCAGCTAATTATTGAGCAGACCATCTCAGGATTCCATAACATCTCTGTGCTTCTAATCATTAAGCCTGAATTTTGGACAGTGTCTCTGCGTGGCGAGTGGGAGGAACGTTTACAAGCACACCATCAAAGCAGCACTGTGAGCTGAAGACTGAAACTTCCACCGCTCAAAACAACAATCCAACGAGGGCGGATTACACGATGGGGAAACAAGCACAGCTGAACAATCTCGACTGTAGATACATTGCAATTACAATAGACCATAGATTACTTGATCTCCTGTATTATGGCAGGAAACAACAGCATTCCTGCATTCCTGGAGATTCACACCCACATATTTACACATTTATCAGATTTTAAGTGGTTATGTTTGATTTCACATTGGCGATTCACATTATCAAGGACTCGGACTGCGACTCAGACGATAGTTTTCGATAGTTTCAACAGTTCTGAACTTGAAGCGTATACCTGAAAAGTATAAACAGCCAATCGACAAACACTCAATTTTCTTCTTAGAGAAACCATGATGGTTCATGTTTAAAAAAACTGGAGTCACTAAACTATGGTCATTTTTTTTTTTTTAAATACATTAAAAATATATCATGACAATTACAAAACTATGGGTGATAACAGCTCAGAATCTCATTCAAAACCTCTTAATGGCATATAAGAAAACAAAAGCTGTGCATTAGAATGTAACAAAATTAAACATGGCTAATTAAATATTAGCTCTCTGGCCAAGCTTTCAGTGGTGTGAATGTAAAGGGGGCATGTCCCATTCTGCCATCATGCCATTGTAGATCTCCGTAGCCCTAGATGTGCTTCTGAATCCTGTTCTTTAGTGCAGAGTAAAGGCTGTCTGGATGCAGCAGAGAGTTTTCTTTGCATATGCATGCGTGTTGCTTTGCATTTTCATGTACATGGTATTAGTGCCAGTGTATTGTACTCACATTTGGCTGATTTGGCACAGTGCTGCTTTTCCAGAGCTGGTATACTCATTCATGAAAAACAGCATGCTTAAGAGAACCCCAGTAGCTGCTCCTGACTTGAGATAAAGACGAAGCTGCTTTTTCCAAAGGAAGGACTGTGGGCTTTATTTAGTTTAAACGTTTATTACACTACACAAAATCGAGAGTCTCATATCAAACTATACAATATGATACAATATGCCATATCATTCCACCCCTAGTAACTGCATATGTTGAGCTAAACACATTTGTATGTAAATGTATTCTAAAAAATGACCACTGGAAGATTAGAAGATTGCCATTTTACTTAAATTCAAATATAACAAGTTATTGGCCTAAGGTGGTAAACACAAATAATTTAGTTTTTTTTTAAAAAATTGAACCAATCATGTATGTCCATGCAATTTGTCATTCCTTCATTCTTCTTCAGTAACTGCTTTTTCCTCATCAGGCTTGTGGTGGATACAAAGCCTATCCCGGGAACACCGGGCATGAGGTGATAATACAGCCTGGATGGAGCACCATGCACACATACATTCACACACTCATTCACATCTAGGGGTAATTTTTCCCAATATCCTATTGCAAGCGCCATATAAATCAAAAGCAATTTTTTTCATTGCTAGATATTCGCCTTTATGTTATTTGTTTATGAATTTGAGGAACCCACACAGCTGACCTATGCCTAACATCACAGATGTTGCACTTTGGTGCTGTGACTACTGTGTTTTGATCACAGTGACCTCACACCCATACCATTGTCGTTTGCATGTCACTCAACCACGAAAGCATGAACAAACCTTAAAGGGAACGCTGCTCTCCAGGTGTATGTTGAGCAGTTTTTTTAAGCTAAACCTATATATAGGATGTGCTTAACTGCAACAGAAACTGGATGACCAATCGTACTAGTTCATGGACTAATTCAGAGCGTTTGAGCTTAATTTAGAGCAAAGTGGCCACCCGAAATGTGACCCTGTGGTCATGTTAATCACAGCTGGTCTATCAGATTGGCTCATCCCTGCTGGGTGTGTTTTCACTGCTGTCCAACAGCCCGCTCCGTTTAAACAACAAGAGAGACTAAAGGTCACCAGAACGGCCTGGTAAAAGCTTTCATTGTGGCACACGGGAAGAGAGAGGGAGGGTGTGTGTGTGTTTTTGTGTGAGTGTACATGTAGGGATGGTGGCCACCGCTCCTTTCAATGCTATACAAATGACCCCAGTGGGGTGTGGGCACCAGGAAAGGACGCAAAAAAGAAAGTCAAAAACAAAACCTATTCTTTATCCCGAGGGCTTTTCTGAGTTAAAAATAAGTATATACATGTATGTTCCTACAAGCTAAGTGTTGATATGTGTTGACTAAATTTGATTGGGTATTGTTCTCCATAAGGCTCAGTGATCGTGAGAGATGAAATCAGTTAAGGAAGGAATAAAAGAGAACGCCCACACTTGTAACTTGTTAATACTTTAGCAAGATTTTTTGTCCCTCATCTTCTATCACATATGGAAGCCCAGCAGGAGGAATGTTGGAGGAGCTCTGGGGTTTACAAGAGGACACAACCTACTCAGAAGCAAGAAATATGAAACTCCAACTTTCTTGGACCAAGAACCTTCTTCTCTTTTCCTTGTTAGGTTCCTTATTATACTGCTTCCCCACAGCAAATATTACAAACCCCAGGGATAAAAGAGTTCCACTTATAGGAAATATCGGAGTAATAATTTGCATGGAACAGAATAAACACTGTGTTCCTCGTACAGCACAGTACAGCTCATCTATTGCTCATTTTCTTACCTGTTATCGTTGTTGTCCGTGACAGAAAGTGAGCTTCACACACCCCAACAAGCCATTAAAATTAACCAGTTATATCCAACTTTAAGACCTGAACAACACTTGAACAAAGTTCCATATCAGAGGGATGTTTTGTACAAAGATTGGCAAATGTCTTTTTTCCCCATTTTTCTCCCTAATTTGATCATCTGCCAATTCCCACCCCCCTATCATACAACAACTACTAATCAGGGAGGGTGAAGGCAAACACATGCTCCTTCTGCGACAGGTGAAGCCCGCCAACCACATCCAAAACGGTTGTCCATTTGGTCCTTTGCCCCCGTTTCATTACACATCTTTCCTCTATCTGCACCAGCAGTGCAGAAAATACTTGTGCTTAATACAATACAGAAGGTCACTTTAACATTTATGAGTCCATCTGCCCAGTCCTAATCAAAGTGAAACTGATACTTTTAGTTCGTTTTTGTTCATTGGGTCTCCCACTGCACAGATTTGAATGAACCAAATGAACAAAACACATTGGCTAAGGGGCACGTGGGTAAGGCTGAGGATGAAAACCTCCCACAAAAACCTTACATTCCTTAACCATAAATATGGTGATGAAAAATGATGAAAAACATTTTGTTTTAATGTCTTATTTTATCTTATGTTAAAAAAAACCTTTGCTCTGATATGAATGCAGGAAGAAAGAGAGAATGAGAGATACAGACAAAAAGACAGAATTAGAGGGAGACTGTGTGTGTGTGTGTGTGCGTGTGTGTCTGGAGTAGCAAACCCCAGGGTCTTCACCTCATGGTCCCATGACCACCACCAAAAATTGTGATTCGTGTTCTCGATGAAGTTCACATGGAAGAAAACTCAGACCTCTCTCAGGTAGATTCAGAATGGCTTGGTGATGTCTACATTCACATCACATCAACAGATGAACCACACTGAGCCAATCAATATAGTTCTGAAGGCAGCTTTTCCGTCTCTCAACCCATGGGAGAAAGAGTGTATGGTTTACATGGGCTACTTCTTTATGGAGCTAGGCAGCTTTCTTAGTGTGTTTTGTTTACCACTACTAAAACAACTAACAAACCTGAATAACTGAGTGAGAGGAACGTAACACTTCCAGACAGGGACACTGCATGATTAAGCAAATAACATCCTACCTTGCTCTGTGGCACGTATCAAAATGCTAGAGCGGAGCCAGCGGACCTCAATTTTGGATCAAACGGGAAAGATCCAAATGAAAGAGAGTTCATTATTGGATGTTGTCCCAAATCACTTGTCTAAGGTATATATACAGGGCTGTCTGTTTTAGTTAAGAAGTAGAGAGTAGAAACGTTTACATGTAGAAAGGTTAAAATTAGAAAAGGTTACTTTCATTCTTCCTATTCTATGAAAAATATGGAAATGCATGCAAAGCAATTAATGTGCATATAAACTTCTGTAGCGTCTACATGTAAACTAAAACAGCTTGGTGGTTACTGTACAACTCTGGCACAGGAGATCAAACAGCATTTACTATTACTTCAGAATATCATTAGCATTAAATTTGCTTTTTCTTTTGCGGCCATAAAAGTGCAATTTTTTGACTATTGTCAGCTGAAGCTTTTTCGTGGCATCATTAATAAATATAGTTAATTGAACATAAGTTGAACATACATTGATAGATGTTATTTTGCATTAACGAACTAAAAACATTCCCCATTTACCTTGACAGAAACAAGGGCACCGCATCATTCAAGCAGGAATATCGAGACGAGGCAACAGATTACTAATGTGAGATTCTAATGTGAGGAGATACTAGTGATGGGTTGTCAGTGTATATCGGTTCAAAAATTTCAAAAATCTTCACAGCTGTCAATCATTCCAGATTCATACGTCAATTGGTTCACCTGCCATTTTACTGAGGTTAAAAAAAACAGACTGCTCTTTTTGTGCATTTTTGAATGATAACTCACAACAGCATACTCTGATGTTCCTATGCAAAAGGTATAAATGTAGGAAAGGCTAATAAAAGAAACTGAATAAAGATGTTCACCTTTTTACTAACACCATACAATGATGAGCCAAAAATATTATGAACACTCACGGATGAAGCGAATAACGTTGATTTTCTTGTAACAACAGTGCATGTCAAGGTCTGGGATATATTATATAGTAAATGAACAGTTGGTTTTTGTAGTCGAAAGCCTGAGCGACTTTGACGAGCCAAATCATTATGGCTAGGCGACTGGGTTGAAGGATCTCCGAAATGCCAAGGCTTGTGGGGTGCTCCCAATCAGCAGTGATGAGTACCTACTGACAGTGATCTAAAGAAGGACAAACCACAGTCCGGGGACAGAGTGTTGGGTGACGAGGCTCACTGATGCGCGAGGGCAACGAAGGTTATCCCGTCTGTTTTGAACCCAAGGAAGGGCTACAGTGGCTGGGTACGTGTGCGCTGATTTACCTGGGGAAGTGATGGCACCAGGATGCACTGTAGGAAGAAGACAAGCCAGAGAAGGGATTGTGATGAATTGGGCAATGTTCTGCTGGCCTCCAAATTTTCAAAATTTCTGGAACAAGTTCGAACGGCGGTGGCTCCACCTCACAACTCACAGGACTTAAAGGATCAGCTGCTAACATCTTTGTGCCAGATATCACAGGCACCTTCAGAGGTCTTGTAGAGTCCATGCCTTGGCAGGTGGGAGCTGTTTTGGCAGCACGTGGAGGACCAACAGCATATTAGCATATTGGTCATAATGTTTTGGTTCATCGGTATATAAATAACCTGCTATTTTTACACTGCATCAAAATGAATGAATTACCATTAAGTTTGCAGTGCCACCAGGCTAGCAAAAAGCACTCCAAAGTGAGCTCCATTAGCTGTTTGGACCAATAAATGTCATCCTACAAGGTAGAGATGCCCTCAGAACGATTTAATCACCAATTTTGCATAAGCAAAATACGACTGGACTCAATTTAAACCAACTCCACACTGAATAGGTACCCTGAGGTATCAAAAACATATTAATCGAAACAGGGAGCTGAGCAGAATGATAGTATGGAGATAAATATGTTTCATAAATCGGTTATCGAATGAGTTTTAAATGATGAAATGTCATAGCATAATTTTACCAATTACCATTAAAGAAATAATGTCAGCAAGCTTCTACTATACTGTTTTCCATCACCATGACAACATCTCCCCTTCCTTCCCCTTGCAGAACGCACACATTTTCTGAAATAGAGGATTCTTGGTAGGGTTTACTGAACATCAGTGAAAACTGATACCGACCATAAGGAATGTGTATGGACATGAAATGTATGAATGCTGCTTTCACACACCACTCACAGAACATGACATTCTGCAGTAAACCACCACATTCTGATTACATTCCACAGAAGATTTCAGTGCTATCTGATCTGCTGTATATGGCTAATGACGGCAGCCAGGAAGTGGGATAGGATTCCAGGATCCAAAAACAAATCAGCAAAGAAAGAGGTTTTTTTTTTTGCACTTTGCCCCTTTCTCTCTTGTACACAGCTGTGAAGGAGAGTTTCTTATTCCTCATGGCAGCATGGAGGGAAGTCTGGGTTGTTGGGCAGGTCAATGTAGCTTAGGCGGGTAGGTTAAGAATGGTTTCTGCCCCTCTGACTGTGGAGGTGGAGGTGGTGGGAGGTGCCCAGGTCAGTGTCGTCAATTTGCCCATGACTCTCAAGGCTATCCGATATCAACCTCGCCACGTCACAGGAGCTCCAGTTTCACCTCGCAAGAAAAGCCAAGAGTCATGATGTTCCACTTACTGAGTGACATGGAGTGTAAGGTCTTTTATACAGGGGTTATCTGGGCAGGCAGGAGCACATTTCTGCTCTTATCGCTGGCCAATACCGTGTGCATTGTGTTAGCGGACGTTCTCCAATGTTAGTGTTTGCAGAAGACAAGGTCATGGAGGGAGGACGGCCTGGGTTTCAGTACAACAGTTGCTTATGACCTGCTTGTTTGGTGTCCTTAAAGGCTTTTGTAGCATGACAGTCAAATCACCTTACAAACTGAATACTAAAAAGAATGTAGTATTCGAATGCACTTCATTATTACTGAGCTCTTACTAATATACTATAAAAAACAGAACAAACATTAGCACTAGCACTACACTGTGTTCTTCCTGTAAACCACTGAAAATGAAAATTGCCACTTTACTAAGAAAAAATGCATCACAAACTTCAACATTTCAGTCATTTTTATGTATTTAACCACAGTTAAATACATGTTTTCTTGACACTGATATTTCTTAGGCTTTCACAGATCCACAATAAAGTTTCAGACATAAAAAAAAACAACTACTGGAAACTGATATCACATTTAAGAAGCATTCTCTGTTCTTTCTATTCAGATAAAATAATGTAACTTTATTTTAAAGAATGCATAATGAAGTCCTTTTCCTACGTGAAGCAACAACGGTCATTTTGAGCAGAATGTTTAGGAATTATGAGAATTGACAGCTATATATTATGCGACTAATAAATTGATCTCTGAATAGTATTTAAATAGTGTTATTTGTTGTGACAGCCCTGTTGTATAGCGTTCTTAACACCATATTTAACATCACAAGAAACTCATTAGAATAATGTTTATAATTTCGAAATAACCTCTAATCTCAAGTTAGGAACACAGGTTTAAGTTCCTCTATAATAAATAACTGTCATAGATCATTCAGATTTACATGGGGATCTGAGGCAATACCTCAGGCGCTATTCTGTGATTTTATTTCCGTTCGGATTGTCTACATTAGTGTTTGTCTCCTTCTTCCCAGAGAGAAATTATGGAATAAATGTACTGCTTTGATCTCTGCTGCTTTCTGTTGTGTTACTGTATACACTGGGAGCCCATTAGCAGGAGAAAGTACTATAAATTAGCAGAGCAAAATCCCATAAGATGATTAAAAGGGCACCTTATAATGACAGATACAGATAATGACAACATTCATTTATTTCTGAGATATAAGTGAATATAAAGTGGCTTTATACCTGTATTACTTAGCATCGTAGCATCTCCCAAATGCATAAATATAACTGTAAATATTCCCATAATATTCTCTGGATTCAAACCACTACTGCAAATAAAATAGCATATGACCCCACGCGTAAACATAAACATCCGGGGTTGTAGGAAAAACAGCCCCATAGGAACTCACTCATCCCATGTTAATTTAATTGCAGTCCGGATGCGAGAGTTTGATCACTGCGGAGACATGTTTCACCCAGAGACACCAAGCTCCACATCTCAGAGATATACTCAGCTGTATTCTCACCACTTTCTTAACAGGACTAGTTTAGTCGTAGATCAATACATCAGTCTGTACACTGCAGCAATCGCATGAATGAAAATCTCAGACAGTATATGAGCAGCTGTATTTTCACCTACTGTACTACCCAGCTTCTCCATCTCCGTTACCTCACTCTGCACTGATTAAAGCCTGCTCATCAAACAGCACTGCAGTACACACACACACACACAAACAAATCTCTCTTACATTATCATAGCTCTCTTATCACTATCTCTCTTTTTAAGTGAAGTGACGTGTAGCCAAGTATGGTGACCCATACTCGGAATTTGTGCTCTGCATTTAACCCATCCAAGTGCACACACACAGTAGTGAACACACACACACACACACACACACACACACACACACACACCGGGAGCAGTGGGCAGCCTTTTTTTGCTGCGGCGCTCGGGGAGCAGTTGGGGGTTCGGTGCCTTGCTCAAGGGTCTCACCTCAGTCGTGGTATTGAAGGTGGAGGAGAGCGCTGGTCAATCACTCCCCCCACCTACAATCCCTGCCGGACCTGAGAGTCGAACCCACGACCTTCAGTTTCACCTTTAGGTTACAAGTCCAACTCTCTAACCACGACTGCCCCTTTCTATTAAGAGATTTTCAAGTAATATTTTCTGCAGTATACAGAATAGCAATTAAAACAGAAACTTTTCGCTCTTAGATCCTAATAGGACTGTAAATGAGTTCTTTATTAAAGGCAGATGCACCTAATTATAAACCAGTTATACCAATTATATTATAAAAAAATTAAACTGAAGTAAAAAAAAAATTAAGTTCCATTGTATTTATAAACAAAAAAAAGACATTCTGGTCTAAAACGGCCAAAATTATTAAAAATATACAGTCAGGTCCGGAAGTATTTGGACAGTGAAAGAGTTTTTGTGATTTTGCCTTTATACACCACCACAATGGATTTGAAATAAAACAATCAAGATGTGATCATTTAATCATTTGGCTGAATGTGAATGTGAGCAGAGAGTATAGCCCTATACACTTCAGAATTCATCTTGCTACTTCTGTCAGCAGTCACATCATCAATAAGCACCAGTGAGCCCGTTCCATTGGCAGCCATACATGCCCATGCCATAACACTTCCTCCACCATGTTTGACACATGATGTGGTAAACTTTGAGTCATGAGCTATTCCTTTCTTTCACCATACTTCTCCTCTCATTCTGGCACAAGTTATATTTGGTTTCAGTGGTTTGCACTTTGTTGTAAACCCTCTGTATTTACATTCATGAAGGTGTCTCTTGATTGTAGCTATTGACAATGATATGCCTACCTTCTCCAGAGTATTCTTAACTTCTGTTGATGTTGTGAAGGGGTTTTTCTTCACCAAGGAAAGGATTCTGCAATCATCCACTTTAGTTGTCTTCCGTGGTCTTCCAGGCCTTTCGATGTTGTTGAGCTCACCAGTGCTTTCTTTCTTTTTAAGAATATACCCAACTGTTGTTTTGGCCACACCTATGGTTTTTTCTATCTCTCTTATAGATTTATGTTGTTTTTTCAGCCTAATGATGGCCTCTTTCACTTGCATTGAGATCTCCTTGGACTTCATTTTGGTAGCTCCAGTCGAACAGCTGCCAAATGCCAACTCAATACCTGATATCAACTCCAGACCTTTTATCTGCTTCATTTGTCTTGAAGTAATGAGGGAATGAAGTGCACCTGGTCAATTAACTTCTTGTCAAGTCAGTCAATTGTCCAAATATCTTTGAGCCCCTGAAAATGGAAGTACTTTACTTAAAATGGCTGTAATTCCTAAATGGTAAATGCCATATTTTTGTGGGACCTCTTAAAATAAAGCTGAAAGTCTACACTTCGATCACATCTTGACTGTTTTATTTCAAATCCATTGTGGTGGTGTGTAAAGGCAAAATCACAAAAACTCTGTAATTGTCCAAATACTTCCGGACCTAACTGTATATATAATTTTTTTTAAAAAAAAACAAAATATAGCAATATTCTTGACCTTTAAAAATTGTTGCAGTTTAGGACTGTTATTTGATTCAGCTGAATTTGAAGCAAAAAAAAAATGCTATGCCATTCATTGGATTCTGGCACAAAAGTACTTTATTTATTTTGCAATTTTATGCATAAAGTTTGTATCAATATACCAGAACCATGTTGTATCCATAAGTGTAAATGCCAAGCACGAAAGGGTTAAGGGAAAAAAAAATATACTAAATTATAAATTTAATATAAATTATACCCTACATTATAGGGTATTAAAAAACTTATATCTAACATATCCACGTCTCATTAACAAGTCTGGATTTTAAAAGACACCGGAGAGTATCTCAATTTATAATACTATAAACCTACAATAGAGTCAGATGTCTTTCAACACACCAACACAATATACAAGAGCATATTGCTGGCAGATCACATGTTCAAAACTATACAATCTCTGCGGCTAGGACTCCAAGAGGACAAAAGTGGCTCTGATCTCTGGAGGAGGAGGGATGACACTCTCCTGTTGATCGATTGACTCCAGCTAATCACAAACATCAGTTAGCACATGTATGCAAAAGAGGAAAGCCAGCATCTCTTCCAAGCGTGCTTTAAGATGTTGTCTGAGCAACCATTTTGACTTCATATGTCTCTGAAAGGAATGTTAACTTTTGTTCTTTCAAGGGTGGTAGCTGTCATGCAATAGGGAACTGGCAATTAAAATAAGAGGAAAGGGGTTAAAATGAAAAGGAAAAAAAAATCAGATCATAAAACAATTGCATTATGTGCCATCTGCCATTATGTCAGTACTGGCACAGGCTCAGGTTTATTCAGCCAAGTTAAGACTGTCAGAAGCAAGCTGAACAGAAGGAAAACCAAGGCCATACTGACAACACTGACGAAACCTCACCACACAAGCTAATTAAAAATAACTCCATAACTTAAGCGCAAAATGAAATCATTTGCAAAAAAAGTGCTGAATGCAAATGGATGGTGATATTCGCTTATTATAAAACCTAACAGCACTGTTCTTTCATGTAGTCTGGTGTAAGAGCATGGGAGAAATGGTTCTTTGATGCAAGTTCAAAAGTATGCTTTACCGGCAACACAGCAACTGAGTAAACATAGTACTCAATTTGAGGAACTTGCTGAACTTGTACAAAACTTGCTTAACCATGGTGTTCTAATGTACATAGGCTCAGTACTCACAGTCATGTGCTGTTTACGCCTAGTAAACCTCACAGAATAACTCAATAGCAAGTCTGAGTGTGGAAACAGGAACTCTTTCACAGCACACTAACAGAACTGCACCGCTTAGTAAAAGTCACATAAGGTGAATTTTGCAAAATCACATTTGACCCACAGTCTGTTCCTCATTACCTGCATACCAAGCCCACATCTTCTCTGTAAATCCTACTCCTATTACACAATTCAAGGAAAATACAGGCACTTTAAAATGCACACAAATGCACCTCCAGCCCATGCTTTTTTCCCTGAGACTTAACCTACACGCTCTGGCATGCTGTCTGTAAACAAAGCAATCTCAAAGTGAAATCAAATGGAAAGGAATATGATAAGTCTGTCCAGCTTTACAAACAGGAATGGGGATCAGAGGTATGCTAGTATGGTGGTGGTATCAAGATTAATATCAAGATTATCCACAGAAATTCCTTTAAACCTAAATGAACACTGATGTAATTCTACTATGACGGCCAAAATGAAAACGATTTTGCAAAGATGATCAATAGGTACATCCTATTTACTTTATCGGTTCTTTTTTTTTTTTTAAACACATACACAATATTTACTTTCTTGTTTCCAGACTTACTTTAAAGTAGGAAAAGTAGCAGTGAATAACTATTCTCAATACAGCCAATAATTGGAGATCTGTGGGTTCCAAGCACCCTTTGCAAATATTGAATAGTTCTCGCCAAGCTACACAGAACAACACAGAGAACAGAGATGAACCTACTTCTCAAGTATCATGAAGATGGCTCAGTGCTAACCCTGTAAAATCCTGGCTGCACTTTACAGTTTTGGCTGCATGATTTGTTTTAGCGGAGAAAAAAAGAAAAAGGAGAAAAATAAAAAAGCCTAACGAAAACAACAAGAGTCCAACGCTTTGTGCATGGACCCCTAGTAAGCAATAAATCTATGGATTAGTGTTTAAATTATTCAATTCATTGGGTTCTTAAAAAAATAAAATAAAAAAAATATAAATACTTTATACCAAAAATATTTATTCCAATCAAATAGGTCAAATACTACTACAAAACTCTTAAATATACATCCCAAATAAAAACTTCTCTTTTGCAAAAGTCAGCAGTGAGTAGGGTTTATTTCTTTCTATAGTTGCTGAATGATACAATAAAAATAAATAAATAACTCAATAAATAAATAAAATAACGCTAGTGACCACTAGCCTACTGAGCATACTTGTCTGCTGGGCAACTATGAATAAAACACCAGTAACCCAGACACGGAAGCACTTGGGCTTATGATTTCTCCACCCCAATTATGTATGTAAAAAGTTATAAATGTAAAAAAAATTAACAATGTTTATCAATGCTCCTAAGTCAAAAAATACTTGTTTAACGACTTATGAGCTAATGGATTCAAATAGTTTCAGTACTTATGGGTTGAAGGGATGTACTGCGCACCAATAATGAAATCCTTTGCCAACTATTTTCATTATTGAATGTTTTTGTTTACTTGTTTCAGCACTACACTGAAAGACCTGAAGTTTGGCTCACTGGTGAGACGACTCCAAACAAACATGGTTAATTTTTTTTTAAATTGAACCCATTGCGTCCAGTATTACAGCATCCCATGATGCAAACTTGGCATTTATTATTTGGCATGATGTATAGTATATGTGAAATGTTTTCACAATGGAATTGTCTGCTTAGTAACATTACTCTGTGGTTGAAAGCTGGGACACACCCACAAGTCCTTTCAGGCGAGGCTTGACTGACACTCACCTAATTCTCTTGAGACTGGAGATACAGCAGCGTTCTCCCCGATCTTACCCACAGCTTCAAAGTACAGCTTTCCAGCCAGGGTCATGGCTATAAGACAGGAAACACACAAACCATCATTTAAACATGCACAGATCGTTAGCTAGACAGACAGACACAATTACGAATCTAATTATGCGTCATTGCTTTATGTCTCAAACAATTAGGGTAGCATTTACTAAAATGGTATGCATATGAATCAAAACCATAGGGGGTGAAAACTTCTGCACTCAGTTCTATGTTTTCATGTAATACTAGAAAGTATTACCAAAATTAGCTTGAATGCATAATTAAGCTGAACTATAAATATACCAATGACACACAATACCGAACATTAAAAAATAAACACTGAGACTTGTGCTTACCCATGACGGCTTTCTCGTAGCTCTTTCCAAGGTTGATAAGGTTCTTCAGCCCCGGGTTAAACTGTTCCATAACATTCTGGAGAGAGCATTGCAAGTAAACACTTGGCACTAATGAATGTGTGAAGTCTAAGCCTGATGTAATCAGTAGCACCTGGTTAATACCATCTGGATTGGGCTTTTAATGCCAGTTCATTTGTTTATAACCAAAATACAACCAGGCCTATAACGCATGAACGATGTGATGGCATCAACCTGCTGAAAAGCTCTGATGAAAAATTATGCAACCTATGAAAAGTCAACTCACAAGTATGTTTTGGACAAAACACTGCATGGAGCCATGCTGTACGAACACACTCTCACTGTGGGTGATTGTTTTGGGACTGGAATATAACTAGACTAGATTCTAGATAGAATACAATTTTTATGGTTATGCTCCCTTTTTATCTTCCTTTGAAGTTTATTTTGCCAAGACAATATATTTACATTTTACATACACTGCCAGTCAAAAATATTTGCACATTTGCAAGTTTTTATTTTTTTTAGTACAGTTTATCCACTACTGGCAAATAAATAAGGAACAAATTTGACAAGTGTGCCATTAAATACTGAAATCTTTCTACTTAAGGACCTCATTATCCAATATCAGATTCTAGTGGGACTTTATAGGTGACTGTATGCTAGAAATCAGAGAGATACAAATAGACTTTTTATAGCTAGCTCTAGATTGTTTTTCCCCAATAAAGTCACAAACAGTTCTCAGTTCACTTAGACCTATTTCTAACTTAGATTTTTCATGTTTCTGAAACTATTTCTTGACGTTTTAAGGTAATTAATGCACACACACACACACACACAGGGTTCAAAAACTTTTGACTGGCAGTATATAGTCAGATGCTAATCATGAGTAATTGCTCATGCATGTCTGGACTGATGTTACACACTGGTCAGCTGCAAAGCATTTTGGGAACCAAATGTATTGCTATGTAAAGGGACTTGTCTGCTGTCTTTTGAAAACTGACAGGAGTTTTCAAGCAATGCAGTATTGCATTAATATACAGTAAAACACGTATGTAATATTCGGTAGTTCATATATGAGTAGTCTGTAGCCAGCACAGTGAAAATGGAGACTTATTAATGACGAAATCAACCAGTGAAGTGAATCCTCCTAGTGCTGAGCATGAGCTCAAACAGCTTTCAGTGCTCACTCATGAGAGGAACCATATTTGGCCAGAAAACAAACAGCTAAAAAAAAAAGTTTAATCCATGTCCAATAAAAGAAAGAAGACTGCAATCTGATGAACATTTAAAGGGGTCCTTACTAATCTTTGGTCTTTTCATACACAGGCACAGTTTATGGCTCAGCTATCAAATATGCTAGTAGTACAAAAGGTCAGATCTCTACTTCTTATACAGAGCTTAAGGAAATAGTAAGATCACTATAAGACCTCCTGTTATCTTCACTGCACAGCCCCTGTGTGTGAGACTCTCCATCTAAAGCGTTCCTTAATTTGTCCCTCTGAAGATGCGGTTCTAAGTAGAACCATACTCATGCAAAAACCCATGCGTGCTTCCCTTTTAGAACAAGTTCCACACAGGACACTTTTGGGAAACCAGAACCATTAAACATCTAAACAAACCTTTGTGAACTCAAACCATGTCAACCATTCATGTGACCAAATCTACATTAGAGCCCACAACTATCAATGAAATGTAATAATGTTTAATGAAAAAAAGTATTGCGTTGTTTTTAAAACCATCCTTGGTTATTTTGTAATTTACGCAATTTGCCATACAAACCACATTACCCTGACCCACTGTAAATGTGCATATGGATGGGATTAAAAAAAAAAAAAAATCTATTAGACAATTTGGTTTTCTGTACACGTGGAAGTAAAGGGAAGGAAAAGCAACTCAATACTGCACTGGCACGTGGTTTCTAACTAATTATTCATTTACAAGGCCCTATAATTGCTGTCAGTACCCTTCCAGGTAACAAGCCCTCTTCATGGAAACGCAGTAACAGTATCACAGCCGTCTGAGAATGGCTTGGATGTATTTATGGGCAGGGTGTGGAAGCAAGGCCTTGTAAAAATGCAACCTCCCCCTAACAAAACATTTTTAATGTCTGTGCCTGCATTAAGGTCAGGACGATGGGGGACGGAAACAGGAGTTGATATTTCTGTCCTATTTGTTTGTATGCTGATAAGACAGGAGATATTTCTTTTGAATGTCTGTATGCTGAGTAGACAGCAGCTTATACAGCATTCATGTCCTTTCCTTCTGGGGAGAAATAAATCCACTGTTTTTCAAGATTGTAAAGTTCCATTAAAAACTGTTTCTGTGTTCGGTTTTCTTCGACAGTTTTCAAAGATCATCAAAAAGGAAAAAAAGAAATGGGATATGTATTAAGAGAGCTATTTCAGTACAGGGCACAACCAAAATAAGGCTATGTCTGAAGAATAACAATAGATAAAGTGAGTGTTAAGATGGAAGCAGAATATCCAGCGTTTGTCCCAGAATATTATGTTAATTTCTATATATTTTTTAAGACCTTTAAATTCTGTGTTTCCAGACGTTCCAGAACAGAAGCATCAGATATCTTACTGTCTTATTTTGACAACAACATATTCCAAACTCTTTCAATAATTTCCATACTTGTTCTAGACCTGGGACTGAGTACGTTTAACATTTGTTTCCAGACTTTCCAGAACTGTGGAAAGACGGATTTAGAACATTAGTATGTTGAGTCTGACAACAGAATAACCATAATTTTTTTCAGACACGCTCTGTTAATTTAAATACTTTTCTTTTGTTAATTTAAATGTGCTTTTTATACTTTTAGGGATCCATTACTTTTAAGTTGTCAGACTTTCCAGAACTGTGTGAGGATGAACTCACTTGAGAGTATCAAGAGAGCTCTCTGAAAACAAAATTATTTTGTGTATTGTTATTGAGTATGTTTATTTCCAGAACTGGGAAAAGACAAATGTAGAACCTTTGGTTAATGAGTCTTATTTCGGTAGTAGAATATCCAGATATTATATATATTCCCCAAAACATTTTCTTAGTTTACATACTTTTTTTTTGGGCCTGGCACCAAGTGCTTATAAATTTAATGTCTAACGACTTTCAAAAATTGTGGAAATCCAGATAGATCCAGATATGTTGAATCTTACTTTCACAAAAAAAAAAAATAAATCCATAATTTCTCCAAAATATGCTTTTTTTTTTTTTTTTAACAGGTACAGGGGAACAGGTACCTTAAAATGTCATGTTTTCAGACTTTCCAGACATGCACAAGTATTTTGTAGTTATGTGGTATCTGATTTGCAGGCTGTAAAATGTCTCTGTGGACATTTAGATGAGCTTTGACCTTTTACATCACTTCTGCTTGCTTATGACATTTAGGTGTGCCTCACCTGAAGCCTCGGCTTATCATAACTATGAGTTAAGTAGTAAAATATGACGTAAAAACAGATACCCAACAAACTAATAAACTACGAACAGATGTTAAATCATATTTTCTTTCATATTCCTTCTACATTTTTAAAAAAGCTGTCATGAATTTCCCCCAAACAGTCCAACGACCTGTACTTGGATAACGACCTACTTTTGCTTGGTAAGCAGGTCAATTAGCTCGAGTGGTCAGGATATTATATTTCTCTATAGCTACTACCTGTGAGAGTGTAAGGAGAATATGATGTGACTTCCGCCGCTTACCTTATAGGTGCTTTCAGTCAGTTTATTCACCTCGTCTGGGTCTCGCGACATGTTTCAGTCCTCGCGTGCAACAAAAAATACAAAAACTTTCTAACCTGTCGATACTCCCAAGTAATGAAACAACGACCAAAAAAAATAAAAAAAAAACCTTCGCTAGAGACTGGTCCTCATAGCTAGTCGATTTTCCCCACGCACCACACTTAAAACTACAAAAAAGAAAGAGAAAAAAAAATCCACAAAACGACGAACAAGGAGGGACAACCGGGCGTTTTCGGTTCAGTTTCAAAGCTGTGCTGTCAAACTCGCGCATGTGTGAGTGAGGAGGAGGGGGCGGAGTCAGCATAGGTAAGGCTAGGTAGAGCGCGTGACGTCAGGCTGGATTTGGGAACGGCGTACCGCGCATGTTAGAGCTGAAAGTGAAGAAACCGCGCCCCCTGGTAGTGCAGAGCAGCACTGCAAACACCTGCGCTACTCTCTCACTCACACTCACACTCACTCTCTCTCTCTCTCTCTCTCTCTCTCTCTCTCTCTCTCACACACACACACACACACACACACAGACAGAAAGACGCCTGATGATCATATTAATTGGAAAAGCTAACATCTAATATCCCTATTATATATAACACATTATTACACTAGGGGGGAAGGGTGTTTCAGCACATTTGCCTCGCACCTCCAGAATTGTGGGTTTGATTCCCACCTCTGCCCTGTGTGTGCAGAGCCAACATTTCTCCCTGTGCCTTGCGGGCTTCCTCCGGGCATCCCGGGTTCCTCCCCCAGTCCAAAGACGTGTTGTAGGCTGACTGGCATCTCTAAAATTGTCTGTAGTGTGTGTATGTGTGTGTGTTTATTTGTGTGTGTGCATCTGTGCCCTGTGATGGGTTGGCAACCCAACTTTGTTCCCTGAGTCCCCTGGGATAGGCTCCAGGCTCCCTGTGACCCTGTGTAGGATAAGCGGTAGGATTTACAGAAAATGGATGAATGGACATTATTACACCCACATAAAAGCAGATCAAAAAAATGTGATGTCACATGCAAATAAATCCGTGTTAATTTATACATTAATCTGCACTCATTTGGAAAACTGTTACGCTGGACATGCTTCATGGGCCTACAGAAAAACAAATGTCTACTTATTTCATACAAGGACATTGATAGAAATGAAAACATTATGTTACTACAATCGTTTGAAAAAGTATTAGCTATTAGTCATCAAAAAAGTTAGTGCCCAGTAACGCCAAACTTACCCCTTAAGTAAGTTGACAAGGGGGACGGAGATGTTATGACATAAAATGTAAGATTAAATAAAGAACAAAATTTAAACTCTCCTTAATGAGTTTTTTAATTGGACACATTCAATATTTCAACTTTGTAAGTTTTAACATTGTAATGATGAACAATGTTTAGCATAACAGAAGCTGTGTTTTGTGTGTGGGTGTGTGAGTGCATGTGTGAGATAGATAGATAGATAGATAGATAGATAGATAGATAGATAGATAGATAGATAGATAGACTGATTACTGTGATTTATCTTTTTAGGTAGGGGTGGTGTTGACTGAGATCACACAAAGGTCCTATTTGAGCTGGAAGAGAATGTGAATAAACTTCACCTACACTTGGATGTTTTCTGAGCCAGACCTCTGAGTGTCTTTTTCCTTACACTGTCAATTAGCTTAGAGATTTAGAGATTTAGAGAGAGAGAGAGAGATATGGGGGGTTTGAGTGATTTTGCGTTCCATCTTCTATGTTTAGTCCTAACCCTTACTCATGAATGGAAAGACCAACCATTTTTCCTTCTTACTGTTCCACAGCTGTAAGAGGATGGAAAGACCCTTCATCCACTGGTTTGACTATAATATTTTACTTACCAAGCACAGAGCACACTTAATGTATTTTGTTCTGTGTTTGTTTCAGTGAAATGCTTCCAAAAATACAATTTTAAAGCTTATTAGGCTTTAAATAACAAAAATAACAGATGGCTATCAATATTTGCTGATATTCAAGGTTTCAATATTGGTATAATTATCAGAAAAGTGGTGTTGTGCCATCTCTACTAAACACAGAAGAGGTGCACACCTTTAGGGAACAAATGAAGGGGCGGAGACGAGGGGCAGAGACAGGACCAAAATGGAAATCAAAACACACACTAGCACATGGAGGTGAATGGAAAGGGGAATCTATAACAGCTATTGATTACTGTTTTATTTTATCATTGACTTATTATTATTTATTTTTATTTGTATCAGTATTGTTTCCTAATGCTTTGGCAACATTCTGTTCCAACAGACTATATTCAGTCATGCCAGTAAAATCATTTTGAATAAGACCAGATGACACTTAGGTCTACTATGCACTGTATTAAATTGCAATTGCCTTCCACAAGAGGTCTCTCAAAAGCAGCAAAATAAATACATAGCTGAGAATGAGGACTGGTCGGCACGCGCAGAGGGCACTGATAAAAACACTTGTCGTGTATGGATATAGTGGTATATAAATCCATGTGTTATGTGGAGTTTATTTATATGTCATCCATGTCACTGATCACATGATGAAAGTGCTATTGTGAATTGAGTCTGTGGTGGTATACACTATATTTGAAAGTGTTCTCTGCTTAAGTACACTTATATTATGGAACCTAATATAGGCTTTGGGTTGTGTCCTAATTTGTAGGCCTATACATACTGTGCAAGTAGAGATTATTGCTCAGCCAACAAGTCCACTGTCAAAAACTCAAATAAAAGCCAAACCCTTAAGTCTGAAATCTCTCAAGGCTGCTATCTGTTGACCCTTAAGTCTGAAATCTCTCAAGGCTGCTATCTGTTGAAATGTCACGTTTTTCCTTTTTAAACTCACTGCTGAATACAGCAGTGACAATGCAGAGAGGCAAACAAATAAGCTGTCCCTCACAGACCTTGGAGCTGTAAAGATGGACAGCTTTCTGTAAATTCTGTGGAAAAAGCTAATAGAATACACTGTCTAAGGAATATACAATCCCCTCCGAATGTATAGTAATGGCAAGGCCAATTCTGTTCTTTTGGCTATACACTGAACACATTTGGGTGAGATGGAAAGATGAAGATGAGATGATAGATCTTCAGATAGAATTTCAGCACCTTTTGTTTTTTAACAAGTGATCAAAAATATTGGAACATGTGTCTGATGGGTGTTTCTTGTTGCCCAGGTGTGCCCTGTTAGATTATTTAAACAATTAAAAGCTTTGAATGTCTACACTTGGTTTGAGCTCTGGGTTTCGCCTGTGAAGACTGCATTTGATGTTAAAAAGTACATGAAGAACAGAGAGCTGTCTATAGGAGAAAAGCAAGCCATTCTGAAGCTGAGAAAAGAGTGAAAATCGATCAGAGCCATTGCACAATACAACAATTTGGAATAACAACCAGAAATCTAACAGGTCAGCCAAGCAAAGCAATAGGAGCTGATGAAAGAAACATGGTGAGAGCTGTAAAGAAAACCTCAAAAACAGCAGTTAGTGACATCACCAACAACCTCCACAGGGTAGGGGTGAAGGTATCACAATCCACCATTTGAAGAAGACTCTAAGCAGAAATATAAAGGCCATACCACAAGATGCAAACCACTCATCAGCAGTAAGAATCAGAAGGCCAGTTAGGAATTAACAAAGAAATACAGGGATGAGCCACAAACGTTCTGGAACCAGGATTAACCTCTGCCAAAGTGCTGAAAAGGCCAAAGTGTGGAGAAAGAAAGGATCTGCTCATGATCCAAAACATACAAGCTTGCATGGGCTTGCATGGCTGCTTCTGGAACGGGCTCACTAATCTTTATTGATGATGTAACTAATGATGGTAGCAGCAGAATGAATTGCTACAGAAACATTGTATCTGCCAATTTACAGAGAAATACATCCAAGCTAATTGGGAGGAACTTCATCATGCAGCAAGACAATGATCCAAAACACACTGCCAACACAACAAAGGACTTCATCAGGGGAAAAAGTGGAAGGTTTTAGACTGGCCAAGTCAATCACCAGATCGTAACCCAACTGAGCATGCATTTCAGACGAATTTCATTCCTGAAGAGGTGACTGAAAGGGAGAAACCCCCCCAAAAGAATCAACAACTGGAAGAAGCTGTGGTACAAGCCTGGAAGAGCATCACAAAAGAAGAATGCAACAGTTTGGTGATGTCAGTGGGTCTCCAGCTTGATGCATTTATTGCAAGTAAGGGATATGCAACCAAATATTAAGTGTTATTTTATTTAGTTGAATTTACTTTAAGACTATCTGTTCCTATACTTTTGCTCACATAAATATTGGGTGGTGTGCCACCAAACGTACCATGTTCTAAGTTGTTTAACACATCTAGATGTAAATATCAAAGAAGTGTGAAATTGTGATTTATCGTTTTATAGTCATCTTTTGATCTCAAACGCAAATGTCTTCAGTGTATAGCAAAAACAAAACAACTGGCCTTGTCATTCCAATAATTAGGGGGACTGTATTTTCCTTTATGATGGTTGCACTGTGCTCTTCAGTCTATTTGTGTGTTTTACACATCCATCCATCCATTCATCAGTTCGAATTTTGAATGTCAGAAACCATCCACTCACTGCATTTACTCAATATTGTCTAGCTTCAGTCTGGAGAATAAGAATTTGTTCAGCCAAATGTTCTCTTCATAATGTCTTCTTGAATAGCATCAGAATGAACAACACTCTGTGTCCCTATAGAGTTCTAGTCTATGATCTGCAAAAGTCTATGATCTGCAAAACTATGGCAAGCGATGAACTTCAAAATGACTTGCAGATCAAACAGAACAGGTTACTATGAATTTTATGTGCATAGGCTTTTGATCTCTGTAGTTTGTTTTAGGCATTATGTCTGTAGTTGAGGTTATAATGGTTTCCACCTTGCTATTTCTCAGCTATAGAACGCCTTCATCAATGCCAGAAGAAAGAAGAAGAAAATATTCCGTTCTTGGAATATTAAATGCTGTACTAGTACTAATGCTAGTAAAGCTGTTAAGCAGTAGTCTCATTTGAAGCTAAAAGCTCTTTATTTGACAGCTATTTGACAGCCTTTCCATGTTTTGCTATTGGCATCTCATAGCTTTAACACTCTAGCAGTGCAGTCTGCTGCAGTATAAATTTCATCATTTGAGTTAACACAGAGTGCAGAATCTACAGAGACTGGCCCTGCCAGATGAATCGGCCCTCAGCTGTCACTATTTCACCACCAACAAAATACAGAATGGTTCTTCAGTGTGGAAACACTTCTTCCATATGCTGCAGCCCACGTCCTCAGCTTGAATTTTAATCCGCAGATACAACACAGGTGCATATGTCCATGGAAGTTTAGCTGCAATTTCAGTGTCTTCTCTAACATTTCAAAAAACTTTTGCCTAGATGGAAGTGGAATACAAAGCGGGAGTGCACCACGATTTACATAAACACGCATTTGTTGGGAAAGTATAGGCATCAATAGTAAAGGATTATTTTTGGAGTGTTTTAAAGATAGCCGAAGGCATGGTTTTATTTTTCTTTTTACATTTATTATTATTGTTATTTACATTTTTATTTATCTTTTGGCTAAATGACTCTTCTAGCTAAAGTCGATCATTTTAATATCCTCAGGCTCCTTGGGCAGTTGGTCTGAAATGGAGGCAGAGTAATTAAGGATGGATGCTCCTTTAAAGGGCGCTCACGTAAAACCTTTAGAAGCATCTTTCATCCACTGAAAGCTACTGTCTACATGGTTCCAACAAAAGATCTATCACTTCAACATTAGAAAAGGGTTGATTCAGGAAAGAACAATTTTTTTATTATAATTAAATGCTGAAAAAACTCATTATAAGGCATAATGATTAGCAGTGATGTCTACAGAATATTTCTACACAAATGATGAGCCAAAAAGGATACGGATGGGTATTTTGTACAGATTTTTGGGGCAGGTTGATTGTGACAAGCCAGAAAAAGAGACAGGATAAGATTGCGCTTTGTGCACCCTCAATGCTGCTTTGCCGCTTTTCTCATTTATCTGGTTTGAAAAACTACAAAAAGGGGGATCTTCACAATGTTAGCAAATTTCTGGTTTTGGTTTCAGAGAGGTCCTGTGAATGTTTTGAAATGAGAATTATGACACTGAGAGAACATTCAACTCCATACTCTAAATGCACTATTCTTCCACTCCAACCCTGGCAAACCATGTCTTCATGGACCTCGCTTTGCTCACAGGGGCATCATCATGCTGGAACAGGTTTGGGCTTGACCCCTTAATTCCATGTTGTAATGCTACAGAATACAAAGGCATCCAAAACAATTGTGGGATGTCAAAACTTTGTGGCAACAGTTTGGGGAAGAACCGCATATATAGGTGTGAAGGTCAAGGTCAAACTTTTGGCCATATAGTGTCTTTGTACCTGCGCTGGTATTAATGTACTGTCTTCTTTATAATAGCAGGAAGACATTCTTGGAACTTTGTGAGGACATTGGGAAAAATAGTGGCTCACCCTATAACATTTGACGATGTGTCGAGAAAGTCCTGTTAATGTCACTTTCTTAGCCATTACTGGTAAACCTAGGATGGTGTTGCAAGGAGGGCAGTTAGCCCTAGAGTGAGAAATAAGTCACTGCAGTGTCCGTGGTTGGGGTAAAGATGGTAGCTGAAGTAAGATTTTTGCTAATTCCTACAGTATATATCTGGGAAAAGCATTCTTTCTTTCTCAGTTCATAATCACTGCAGAAGCTATATATAATTGCAAGACATTAGCAAGGAAAAAAATAAGTTTACAGGAAGTTTAAGTACTGTGTGATGATTGTCAAACCTCCATGTTAAGCTTTTAAACATGGGCAGGGACTAATTGATCAGATCAATATCTCATATTGCTTCAGTGCCCACAACACAGTTCAAATATAGTTCCCCCAGAATACATTTAACAAGATAACGGACAAAAAAAGATAGTTAAAACAGTGGCCAGCAGTGCAAAGTCCATAAATATATACAGACAATAAACTATAAGCATACTATACAATAAATAAAACGAAATAAACAGAAATTTGTAGTCCCTTCATTTTTGTCGTATCTATATATTTAATATTGCCCTCAAATATTTGCCCCGATAATATTGTTCAGAATGTGCTTCAGCACAACATACTGTGGTTACTCTAAACTGTCAGATGGTGGCGCTGGACTTATTACTGCTCCTTGTTTGTGCTGATATTGAGCAAGAGCATTGGATTTTGATTTAAGGTTATTATTGTGTTTAAGTGTGACATGCCTGTGTACTGGACAAACTTTGCCCTGCATGCACAACTCCCACACAACGGTCCCTGTAGCGTTTTATATTTATATTTGTACTGTACATATTTCCCCAGATTTTCCCAGGCTCCTGCATTGCAACATACTAAACACAGTATTCTCTTGTAGAAATCACAGAAATCCTTGAGTGCAATTAATAGAATATGTAGGGTAACTTCATAAATTTGGTAGACTTGGCCTGGAAGCTCCATAGCATTCTTTCAGATGGAGGATTGCCCATGAAAGGGATCTTTCATATTGCTGCCTGCCTCCTTTATACATTACTTGGTGTAGATGTCCTGATTGGCAGGAAAATGTGTCCCAGAGATGGACTGGGGAAGCTTCACCACCTGCTGCTGTGCTTTCCTGTCTGAGATGAATTAATTTCCATATCAGACCGTTCTGCTTGGACCTGTGCATCACCTTCTGCTGCCGTGGATGGTCCCACATGGATACTAAATATTTACACTTCTGCACAAATCTCACCCCTGTTCTCATGGATAAACTTACCTGAATACTGTATATTCGTACCTAAGAACTGTTGCTATAAACATAAAGAGGGTCTTGTGCTCACCCCAGGACTTATCCACAATATGATCATACCGAAAATCCTTTCATTGCTACAGGTCAGTGTGCTCTCTATTAAACACCTATAGAAACAGTTGAGTATAGTATGCACATGCTGGCCCTCTTTAATCTTCTTCACTAATGACAAGGTGTTGAGGGACCAGTTTGTGTGCTGCTCTCTCCCAGTGCAGTTTTGTTCCACTGTCACATTTTCATCCTTTGATTGAGAGAAAGAAGGAGAGGGAGGGGAAGGGAAAGGACACTGCTTTTGTCATGGTGATGATGTGGAGATGTCAAAATCTCAACAGACCTCTTCTGTTGATGTGCTTTGAAATATTCCCTTTGCAGTAGCGAAGGTGTCATTCAGGCTGTGTTAAAGGCTGTGTTTTAGAGGTGAGTTGAGCAGCTGGAGTAGACGGAACCCACAAACCAAAATTGCCCTTACACTTCATTAAATAAATAATTAAACTGGATTTATATGTCCCTTCTATGTCTATTTAATCTCACTTCCTGTCTCTCTAGCTTTCTCTCAGGATATAAATGTCTGTGAAAGCATGTTTACAGAGACAAAGTCTCAGGAGAGCATGCTGCAACCGGAGCAGGAATGAGATCATTGGACTGCACTCTCATTGGCTGCCTGAAGGAAAATGATTTCTGCACCCAAAGCCCTTACTTATTTGATTCTGTTCCTGTTCCTGAGACTGTGCATTAACAAATACAGGGCTACAGGCAAGGGACTGAGGACTGTGTGAGTGTAAGAAAGAAATGGCGCAGGCAAAAATGAAACTGTGAAGTTATGTTATGAGAAATATTTCAAATTCCCGCATAATTGGATGGCAGTTAAACAGGGAATATATATTAACCATCCACTGTATTAGGAACACCTGTACACCTGGACTTTCATGCAATTATGCAATCAGCCATTCATGTGGCAGTTGTGCAGTGCATAAAATCATGCGGATGCAGGTCAAGAGCTTCAGTTAACGTTCGCATCAAACATCAGAATGAGGTAAAAAAAAAAAAAAAGAAAAGAAAAGGTGATGTGATACAGAGACTGTAGCATGGATGTTGGTGCCAGGAAGGCTAGTCTGAGTATTTCAAACAACCGTTGAGCTCCTGGAATTTTCACACACAATTGTATGTACAGTTTATACAGAATGGTGCAAAGAAATACCCACTGAGTAGCAGTTCTGCCTTATTGTTTATGAGAGAGGTCAGAGGAGACTGGTTCGAGTTGACAGGAGGTCTATGGTAACTCAAATAACCACTCTTTACAACCATGGTGAGCAGAAAAGCATCTCACAAGCTGAAACCTGAGGCAGATGGGCTACAACAGTAGAAGACCACATAGGGATCCACTCCTGTCAGCCAAGAACAAGAATCAGAAGCTACAGCGCGCACAGAGTTACTGTCGACTATTACATGCCAGGAGTTACAGGCCACTGTCAACTATTCATATAAAGTGGCCGGGGAGCGTATGCAACAGTGCTGAAAGTTTGTCTTGCAGCACACAACCTTCTCTGCTCTGACCTTGAAACCCTAGGGAGGGTTTTAAGTGGCTCACTCATAGATCAGTCAAACGAGCCCTAGAACGAATGATCGATGAGTAGCACGGAAATCACTGCCAGCTTGCAGTCTCCCCTGACTCCTCCAGATGTGAAACACATGGCCCGATTGACTGACCTTCAGCAGGTAACTTGGCTTGCTTTGGGCTACCCCTTTCTCTGCTGACCTGGGGCCAGTTTTGCTTACTCAAAATGGATCGTTGGCCATGGAAAACAGAAATGATTTTCTCCTAGCCTGAAACAAAGCACTGCAGTGGAATTCAATACCTGCCCACTGTTCTGAGATGGAAATTAACCAGTGTATGTTGCATGTTGAAAACACAGTGACAATAATACAACTAATGAAAATGCTTTCTTTCAAAACACGAACAAAACTGAGAAGAAGAAGGAGGAATTGTGCAGCTTGGAGTGTTAAATTAGAGTTGTGGAGCATTTGTCTGAGCTCTAGCCTGTCAAACGTGGCAGTGTACAAAGGAGGTGAATGATAAAGCCTGTCCAGTTATTCAGTTCATGTTTTATTTAGCATGTTTTATTTTACTGTTTGTGTGACAGTCTGCAAAAACCCTGTGTGTTTGACATCTCTATTTCAAGAAAACAGAATTTTTTAAATTTAGGGACACTATCTAACATTTCCTTGGTTGTCTGTCTGCAATGATCATGTCGGGTAAAGGTCCAGTTTAACAAATGGTAAAAGCAGTCAAAAGACTGCCTTGATGGCTAAATGTGATTTCCTCATGATTTGATGAAGGATAGTTACATGTCATAGTGAAATAGACATAACCCTAATCAATTCAGTTTGGAATCAGATACTAACTCTTCCAAATGTCCACAATGCTCCTGAGCCATCACATCATCAAAACAGAGAAAGCTTATTGCACAATCTGTAAAGACACCAGTGGACAAAGTTTTAAATGTTTAAATGACCTAGAAAAAAGACATTAATAACAAGAAATTTAGCCAACAGAACAGAACTAACTGAATTCACCGGTGATTTTCCCCACTGATATTAGCAGAAATAGAGATCAGTTGGGAGAAGAGACGAGCATGAGGCTTGTGTTTTAATTGTGTGATTGCCTCTTACCTCAGGTCATGAGTCAGAGACTGATGTAGATGATGCTCCTAATCAAAGGGAGAACTCATTCCTCATTATAAACTTATAATACTTTAAAAAATTTCATAAGAAGATTAGGCTATAAATGTAGAGGTAGTTGGGAGCATCTTTCAGTGGAAAATCTTCAATAGTACAATGCTATCAATTTACTTCTGGCATTCTTGAGATACATACAAAAGGGAAAACTGTAGTTTTCAGAACTATATATAAGATTAGATAAGATAAGATAAGATAAGATAAGGTAAAATAACATAACACTTAAATGAATCCAGGGGCAAATTAAGAAATAAAGTAAGAATAAACTAAAGATAAAATAAAATAAAATAAAATAAATATTGAAATATTGAAAAATAAAATAAAACTTAAAGGTAAAAATATAAATGTGTATGCACAGCATAGATATAATCTAAATAGTAAACCTACAGTCAGGTCCATAAGCATTGGGACAGTGACACAATTTTTGTAATTTTGCCTCTGTACCCCACCACAATGGATTTGAAATGAAAGTGTAGACTTTCAGCTTTAATTCAAGGGGTTTAACAAATATAGCACGAACCATTTGGAATTACAGCAATTTTCTTTACGGAGTCTCTCTATTTTCACAGACTCAAAAGTAATTGGACAATTGACAGTTTTATGGCCAGGTTTAGCCTGTTTCCTCGTTATTTCATGACAAATTAAGGAGATAAAAGGTCTGGAGTTGATTCCCAAGTTGAATTTGCATTTGGTAGATGTTCATTGGAACTCGCAAAATGTGGTCCAGAATGGTATCGATGCAAGTGAAGTAGGCCATCATTAGGCTGGAAAAAAAAAAAGACCTATCAGAGAGATAGCAAAGGAGTGGCCAAATCAACAATTGGTACATTCTTAAAAAGAAGAAATGCACTGGCAAGCTCAGCAACACCAAAAGGCCTGGAAGACCATAGAAGACTAAAGTGGATGAACACAGAATTCTTTCCTTGTTGAAGAAAAACCCCTTCACAACATCTACCCAAGTCAAGAACACTATGGAAGAGGTAGGCGTATCATTGTCAAAGTCGATAATCAAGAGACACCTTCATGAGTGTAAATACAGACAGTTTACCTCAAAAAGCAAACCACTGGTAGCACTCAAGAACAGAAAATCCAGCTTTAGACTTTGCTACAAAAAAATCTCTAAAAAAGCCTAACCAGTTCTGATACAAGATTAACTTGTACCAGAATGATGGGAAGAGAAAAGTATGGAGAAGGAAAGGAAGGGCTCATGTTCCGAAGCATACCACATCATCTGTCAAACATGTGGAGGAAGTGTTATGGCATGGGCATGTATAGCTGCTAATGGAACTGGGTCACTGTTGTTTATTGACGTGACTGCTGATAGAAGTAGCAGGATGAATTCTGAAGTGTACAGAGCTATACTTTCTGCACAGATTCATTCAAATGCTGCAAAACTGGTAGGACGGCACTTCACAGTACAGTTGGACCCAGAACATACCACGAAAGCAACCCAAGGGCTTCTTAAGGCAAAGAAATTAAATTCTTAAATTTCTGATGCCCTCCACCCAATTGAGCATGCTTTTCACTTACTGAAGGCAGAAAGACCTACAAACAAGCAGCAACTGAAGGCGGCTGCAGTAAAGGCCTGGGAAAGCATCACAAGGGAGGAAACTCCTAATATTTATGATTATGTTAGTTTGTCCAATTACTTTTGAGCCTGTGAGAGTTCCCATAAACAGCTACCAAATGCAAAGTCAACACTTGGAATCAACTCCAGACCTTTTATCTCCTTAATTTGTCATGAAATAATGAGGAAACAGGCCACACCTGACCATGAAACTGCTTATCAGTCAATTGTCCAATTACTTTGAACCTGTGAAAATGGAGAGACTCTGTAAAAAAAAAAAAGGCTGTAATTCCTAAACTGTTAATGCAACATTTTTGTTAAACACCTTGAATTAAAGCTGAAAGTCTACACTTCAATCAAAGTGTAACAGACTTCAAAAATGGGCAAGGAAGAGGAACCGAGTAAACGCCAACATAACATTTAGTAATAAAAAGAACTCAAACATAACAGACATAACTTAAAACACATATGTGTGTGTCTCTCTCTCTCTCCCTCAGGCATTTCCAGCCACTCCTTTATTACTCTCTCCCACTGGTTAGACAAATCAGTGCCAGGCGTGCATCCTCACAGCCTGGCTCCTCCCTCCTCCTCGTCACACACAGCTTGATTACTTCATTTCAAATCCACTGTGGTGATTACAAAGGCAAAATTACGAAAATTGTGTCACTGTCCAAACACTTATGGACCTGACTGTATATAGTGTGTATCATATACATCTATAGCTATTCTAAGGTGCCAGAAGTACAGTATATTGTGTTGTAGTTCTATACAGTGTAATGTATACAGTATTATCCACTGATGAGGTAGTTACAGTTGCTATGTTGTGTCCAGTGCAGATAACATATACATGTACAATGATGCATGGATAAAAAGCTGGATTAGAGTGCAGCGTTGTACAATCTGATAGCTGTAGAAAATGTCAAAATTTGATTATATATTTCCAGACTGCCATACATTTATCTGACTCAGAGCAATTAAAGAATGTTTCAGAATCATGCAAGGGCTTATGTAACAGTCAGTGGCTTACGCAACAACAAGTACATGGGACACGTGATACTATAGTCCATCAGGCTTCTTTCTTTGCTGAACCTGAAGGCATAAATAAAATTAATGAGCAGTTATTTTTAGTTCAATTTTTTGCACTACATAACTGTATAGTACTTTGACTTAATATGACTGTTTTTCCTCCCAGATAGAGATGCTGCATTTGAATGTTTCTATACCAATATGTAGGATTTACTTAAGGTTTGCGCGTGTACATTTTTTTCAGACTTCAAAAATGTGCAAGACTCTAAGGAGAGTTGCGTGTGTATGTTTTTGTATGGCTTCCTTAATGAATATTGCCATGACTGAAAAATTGTTTGAGCTAGGGCTGCAAGTCTGGTCTCAAGAGGCTTTCTGTATTAAATTGGACTTATCTTGATTTTATTGACATTTGTACTTGGACGTGTCTTAGTATTGAGCATTGGTCTTGTTGAATATGGTCTTGGTCTTCAAACAAGAGTTTGTACAAATAATGTTTCTCTAGTCTTTTCATTTCACATACATACATTTTGACAAGAAGTAATTACTTCTTCTAGAAAACATAGCCTAATCATCGGCACAATGCACAAATGAAGCCAACTAGTTGCTCGGTATTGAAAAATGTTTTGATGAGGTTTACAGTCTCAATCTTGACTTGATCTTGCTTTTTAAGCCCCTTAAGACTCAGTCTTAACTCAATCTCAGCTATTCCTGGTCTTGAACTTATGTTGGACTTGAATATGGCTGTCTTGCATTGCTGTCCCCAGCTTGATCAAATATGGCTAAATAGCAGGTATTAAATTAAGTCCAAAATAAAAGGTATTATTTATTAGTTTATTAAAATTATTTCCATATCTCAAAGTAATGAGAGAGCTTCTCATTATTATGTCTTAACAATATAGCAGTAAAGTTTCCTTGTTGTGGTAAGGAATATTTGGCTTGTTCGCACCTATGATGTCTTTAGCATTTAAAGAACATATTCAATATATAATGTGTCTACAGTTTTATTTTGCCCTTATATCATATTTTGAGCATTCTTTTTGACATATTGTACTGATTTCTATGCTGGAATTGGCTTCAAACTGCATTTCCCAAACTGCCTCACAGCCTACAAACATGGCTGCCTTGAACATGCACACTCACTGTCATGTTAACAATGACCTGTCTACTGATGACCTGCACCTGGATTCAGTCACCACTCACCTCTATATAAACATTCACAAACGCCACAGTCAATGCAAGGTATTGTTCAGTGATTTTGCACCTAACATACCAAGCCTTTGTTGTTGTGTTTGAGTTCCTGGTTTTGTCCTGACTTTGCTATTGTGCTTTAGTTTTGAGATTCTGCCTGTCCTAGGGTGTACTGATTGCCTAACCATTTGCCTGGTTTTGACAGTTTTTGCCCTATGTTTTGGAATTGTTTACCAGCCTGCTTCTTTTAATGAAAGTATCATTTGCAACTTTATGCATGTTTCACAGCATGACCCTTTCAACTGCTGTTAGACTTGATGTGTATGTGAGGCAAGTATCAGTTTACTCCTTTGAAAGTTCTCTTTGAGAACCAGAACCAAACCTGTGGTTATTAGAATAAGGGAAGTGCAACTATTTAGAGTATGTATGTATGTATCATAACATTTAACTATAGGTTTTTACCAGTGACTGCTCATTCACAGGGACTTGTATGATGGACCCTCCACATAATCTAAGGCTAATAATAAACTCAGCCAATTTTATCAGGGCAGCTAAAAGGACCTTTTTTGGTCCCTAACTTTTAAATTAAAATCTTGGTGTTGATGGGCCTCTTTGTTTAATTTTCAGTCTCTAAGCCTCAGATGTCTTTGCTACTGTTGACCTGAGCTTAGTAGTGTATGCCATTTTGTGACAAAATGCAGCAAAGCTGCTAGATGAAGAAGGAAGTGATAGCTATCTAGCTAGACTTATAAATGACAAATTTCAGAAATGAACGCAACCAATCAAAGTTTACACTTATAGTTCATTTACGATATTTACAAATTACACCATTACTGCAGGCTCCAAGAGCTTCTGACTAGGGCCGATATGTTTAAGTTTGGGATTGGTTATGAGGTTCTGCCCCTTTGAGTGATCTACCGATCATCGTAAAGAGAAGTTGTGCTTCCAGGTCAGGACAAATGAAGAGTGCACTGTCCAATAAATGTCAAGTGCTTTTTCTGCCTGTTTTTCAGTGAGTGTTAATCTTTCATCCCATTAAAAGACTATGTACATGAACATATAACAAACATCTGGAGATGCACAGGCTCCAGTAAATGTATTAGCTTCAAAGGAGATTTTCAAGCAGGCTGTGTTGTGCACCAGAACAAGTTTGAGTTAAATGAACAATCAGCGCAATATTGCAGTGAGATATTTGATCATTTGATTCACTAAAATATTGAAATTCCACCAAGACTGATGAGTAATATGGACTCTTTGTTAAACATTTCAGTGCTGCATTTTAATGAACTCTTAGGGAAAACCAAGCTTCCCGTGTAGTCTTAAGGCAATGACATGTGATCCAAACTCATCTCTACTACTGAGAACAATTAGCACATGCAAAAACCTCATTTTCTCCTTTGACAGGATGTTATTAACGCAGTAGTTCCTGGAAAAAATAGCCACACAAGCACACTAACTGCACACACACAAGCAAATTAGCCCTTTTTTTTAATTTGGGATCTTAATGAATCAGGGCTATAATGTGCAACATGTCTGTGCAAAATGACTGCAGACACTTAGTGCTTATTTCCATTCAATTTTGCAGGCAAGTTCATTTTTCATAAGTGGAAATGTGCCATCTATTTAAAGCAGCATGAAGCAAGGATATTGTGCTATCTACTGTTCTATCAGCAGCCTACTTCTCCCATCAGTGACCTCTGACTGCAGTGACACTGATGTCCTTTCTCGAGGTAAAGCCACTCTCTTGGTGGCATCCCTGTCTAGGTGGCATTAAAACACAACGTTTTTAAATAGATTTTGCACCAGATCACACTGTGCTCCTGACGAAAGGCAGATGATGTGTAAATGTCAGGGCAGCGAGAGCTTAATTACATGAACGAGGGGAAAGAGCAGAAGCAAACCCCAGGCCTGTTTAATCTGCACATTGTTTCCTGCCTCAGTCCAAGGAGGAGAGAGGGCAGGGATGAAAAGCTCACATGGGTAATCCAGGTAATGCTCTTATCTGCTGCCATCAACATTTGATTAATTCTCAATGAGAAAATCACCATGTGGCCACTCATCACATCTGGCGGGCGAGATTAATGACAGCAGATATTTTAACACTGACTATAGCAATTTTAACTGCGTGCCATTATTAGTTGTGCTGGTCTTCTGGCAGACATGCTGATTTATGGTTATGACAGAAACTCTCCTGCCCTTGCTGGTCAGTGGGAAAGAGAACAATGCCATACCAAAAAGGGCTTTCCTCAGTTTAAACTGAAACGTGACTTAACTTCATGCACTCTGTTTAACTTTACTTATAAGGAAGTACATTATACACCTGTCTCCTTAATGTGGTAAAATTTCACATGGAGGCAAAACAAAGCCCCCAGAGAGGACATTTTCCAAGTCTTCTGACAACATCAGCATTAAAGACCTCGATGAGAATTGAATCAGTAGGTCTTTAAAAGAACACCCAAGGTGAACTGACTAGCTACATCAAAATCATAAATGATGAAACGTGCGAAGATAAAAAAGAGGCTGATGCATGAGGAGAGACTAGTTTGGAAAGAAAAGCACAGTGATGACTGCAGGGAGGATCCAGTGCTCTGTACTATTACAATTTTATGAAAGTTGTTTGGCTGAAGAGATTTTTTTTTTTTGGCCTAATTCTTCACACAATTTCAAAGGCATATATAGAACTGCGTGAGCATGACGTTGGTATGCCTATGAGAGATCACCGCTGAGGTCAAGGCTCTCCGTCTAAACGTAACTGTGGTGCTTCAGTTTGACTTCTCGGCTTCAAAGCCTCTCTTTCCAGAACATTCGATCCAAAGGCAATGGGATGATTGTGGCATTGAAATTCTCCCCTTAGAGAAAAATAGTCTTTTGCTAATGAATAGATACAGAACTGCTTGTTATTTATGTCCTATGTGGGGACACTTAGCTTCTCAAACTTCAATCCAGCCATAGGCTGAATCATGCTGTTCCTTCAAGTTCATGAAGTCCAAACGTATTAAAGGTAATT
>CM040987.1:9961431-10035046 GCA_022985145.1 Pangasius djambal
CACTGATTCATCTAAACCTATTGCATGTCGAAGCAGTCAACATCTTTCTTGTGCTAAATATTTGTTTGCTAATTGCTAATCATTTTGCTCCCTTAAAATCTAGACAGGTCCCATCCTCGTGCACTTCTCCTTGGTTCAACACTGAGCTTAGGGCAATGAAGGGCCGCCAGCTAGAAAGGCTTTATAAGAAGCCTGATTGTTCACTCCTTGCCATATACTGAACACATTAAGGAGTACAGGAACACTCTTAATGAAGCACGTTCATCTTATTTCTCTACTCTCATTACTAAGTCCAAAAACAGGCCTAGAACATTATTTACTACAATTAAAAAGTTAACTCAGCCCCCCTCACAGTCTCTAGAGGGTTCTGATCAACTGTATGATGCTTTCCTGAACTTTTTTCAGAGTAAAACACCTCATATCTGTAAACATCCTGTCTCTGTTCCCACTAGTGAACTTCTCTCTTTATACCATGCTCATAGCTTCTCTAGTTGCGACTCTATTGTCCCCACAGTGGTTGATGAGATAATCAGGCTGTCTAATTCTTCTACTAGTCTTCTTGATCCTGCACCTACCTCTTTACTGAAGAACTGCTTGCCTGCTTTGTCACTACCCATCACTCATTTCATTAATACATCAATGTCATCTGGAACTGTACCATCTAAGCTTAAGATTGCTGCTGTCACCCCGGTTCTTAAAAAGCATGGTCTCGATCCTTCTTCCCTAAGTGGCTATAGGCCCATTTCAAACTTCTTTTATCTCTAAGATATTAGAAAAAGTTGCTGCCTCCCAGTTACAGGCTTTCTTAACAGCACACAACCTCTACGAGCCCTTTCAGTCTGACTTTCGCCTATTACACAGTACTGAAACAGCCTTGGTTAAGGTTCTTAATGATCTTCTCTTAGCCACAGACTCTGGTGCTCTTAGCACTCTCCTTCTGTTAGATCTCAGCTCAGCTTTTGACACTGTTTGTCATGAGATACTCCTCCCACGGCTTTCAGAAATTGGTATTACTGGCACAGCCTTTGAATGGTTTTCCTCCTATTTGACAGGGAGGCAACAATTTGTCATATACCAGAAACACAAATCATCCACCAAATCCATCAGTTCTGGCATACCTCAGGGTTCTGTTTTGGGCCCTCTCCTTTTCACTATTTATATGCTACCAATTGGACAAATAATCAAACGCTATGGGTTTAACTTCCACTGTTATGCAGATGATCTTCAGATTTATTTTAGCATACTTTCCACCTCAGTGTTTCCTCTGCCTGCATTAACAACTTGCATCAAGGAACTCAAGCTTTGGCTGGAGGCAAATTATCTTAAATTTAACTCTGATAAAACTGAGGTAATTCTAATTGGCCCTAAAGCTGTTGTATCTAAGTTTTCTGGTCAACGGATGGATCTGGATGGTGATCTGATTATGCCCTCCATGACAGTTCGCAATCTTGGTGTTATCACTGATTCCACTCTTTCATTTAATGATCACATTGGTAAAGTGGTATAGACATCTTTTTTCCACCTACGTAATATCTCTCGTATTCGATCCTCTCTCAGACAGCAGGATGCTGAAACTGTTATACATGCCTTCGTCACTTCTCATCTAGATTATTGTAATTCACTTCTCTATGGCCTGTCAGCTAAAAATATCAAACGAGTACAATATGTTCAAAACTCTGCAGCTCGCTTGATCACCTACACAAGAAAGAATGATCACATTACCCCAATCCTCTATCACCTTCATTGGCTTCCGGTTTCCTTGAGCATAAACTACAAGATACTAATCCTCACTTATAAAGCTCTCCATAACCTTGGTCCTACATATTTATCTGACTTACTTCTGCCTTATATTCCTGCCCTTTCCTTACGATCTTCTAGTGAGGGATTGTTAGACACTCCTAAGTTTCGTCTGGTGACTATGGGAGCTAGATCTTTCAATGTTGTGGCTCCCAGATTGTGGAATGCTCTTCCCCAAGACACCTCCCTTCTCTCCTTCAGAAACCTCTTGAAATCAAATTTTTTTCTCTGAATATTACTCTGCAGTTCTCAGTCTGTAAATTGTACCCTGTTATGGACGTTCATATAAATTCTCTCTGCATCTCTAAGCTAATTTTGTAAGTGGGCTCTGTATATTACTTTCAGCTCTTGACATGTGTTCTGTCCTTTGATATTGATGTTTATTTGTATTCTTTAAACCTGACTTGTAAAGCGACCTTGGGTGTTGGAAAGGCGCTATATAAATAAAAGTTATTATTATTATTAATTGAGATGAGCAGGGCTCAAGTGACAGCGCAATTAGGCGGTGTGTGGAGAGAAAGCAAATTCTGAAGTAATAACAGTGACAAGCATGGCGCTAAATAAATAAATAAATAAATAAGAAGACTACAACCTACATATATTTTTTCTCAATCCTTGCCAAACTAATGAATTTGAACTATTAACAACATTTTGGCCTACAACAGTAATGAGAAGTCTTTCGTAAGAAAGTTAAGCAAAATCAGCTAAAGTGGGAGAATTTGGCTTCAGCTTCACTTCTTTTGCCATCATCCATTTGAGGAAATGGGCTTTGCCGTAACACATGCTGAATGCCTTGCTGTTGACTTCTACTCAAAATCTTTCCCGGATCTCAGAGTTGAACTACTATATCTTGTAGTAGTTAGGTTTAACTCGATCACACCATCCTTTATTTATTAGAAGGTACAGTACCCAAGCATATATAGGATAGGGCTTGGAAATTTTAAGTGAGCATCATAAACACCAACTATATTATTATATTTAGAGACAGCAATGTCTTTATAGTTTTTATGTACTATTAAGCCCAATTTGTAAAGGTTCGGCTTACATTAGCTGTACTGTTCTGATGAATTCTTGATTCTGATCGGTCAGAAGGTGTTAGTTAATTTTCTGTAGCAGCAGCTCTGACAGTAGTGCCAGCTGTAAGGCTGATGAGGGAACAACTCAGTGTAACTGCCTCAATGTAATTGCCTCAATGTAACTGCTAACAGCAACTATCTTGTTTCATGGCTGTTAAATGGAACTATAAGCAGATAAAAGTTATGATTATGTTGTTGTGTTATAAGAGGAATAAAACACTTCAGGACATGATGTTACGCAAAGATCATCAACCCTTGGTGGAGGTAATGGTTTTCCACTCCACATCAAGACACATCACACCACCATGCTGTAGCTTTTCCAATAGCAGCATGTCTCAAGGTGTTTTATTCCTTACAGAATTTACAGATTTGTTTTATTTCCATAGGACTTTGCCAAGCTGAGGATTTTTCACTCTTAGTAACAAAAGAAAACAGTAACCTAAAGTTATATCTTATGTAATCTGAGTTGAGATTTGGAGATTTGCTGAACATGATAAAAGAAAAAGGAAGAAAAACAGCACAATACTATCTGGAGTGTCTGGAAAGCTTGACAGTGGATCAAACACACTCTCAGATAAAAATATTGCTGTACATTTTTACTAATTTCTTTTAAAATTATTTATTGGGTGCAAAAGAATATTCAACCACATTTCAACACCGAATTGTGTGTGGTGTTCCATATCAGGAAAGAAAGACTGATCCTTGACAAAATCCTTGACAAACCAAGAAAGCAGTGATACTCAGAAAAGGCCATTCAGTTTTCCAGGGAAAAAAAAAAATCAGATAATTATAATCAAAACAGATACAAATGACATAAAAGATTACATTTCATAAACTTTTCTTACACAATGGTAATAGATTTATTCATTGACAACAATCACAAATTCAGTAATTAAAAACATCTACATCATTGGCATTGTTTTGTGAGAGGACGTGACCTTCATAAAGGACACATACCAGCAAGCAACAAAAGAACCTACTTCCTGCTTACTTACTGCATAAGAAGCATTTAAGAGAACATGATGAACTTACTTTTCCATTCTACAGCATGTAAACACATCATCGAAACCATCCTTCCTACATTTGAACACATATCCATTAGGACTGGCAGGTCCTAGTGGTGTAGTAGGCCACAAAAGCATGTAGAAAACATGAAACCTCTGTAGAAAACAGAAACCTCTGTATACATTAAACTCTCACACAGCGCAGCTATTGCACAGCTTTATTGAAGCATCACTGTACAGTTCAATAAATACTCTAAAACTAGCAAGCATTAATGGACTCTGTACAAAAATAATGCATGGTCCTCTTTCAGCTTTTGAGGGGATAATGCATTCAACCTTTCTGTAGTCATTAAAATCCATCAATACTTCTTTTATATCACCAGAGAAAAGCTTATTCATTTTTTGCCAGTGCTTTGAACATCATTAAACAAGTGTTTTACATCCACATCCATCTCCTCTAGTAGACTATCATTCATGTTCAGTTGAGATTTCTCTTGCTTGCTCATTGTGTGTGTGTGTGTGTGTGTGTGGGGGGGGGGGGTAAACAGAGACCCCAGTGCATTACTATTTCATAATATAATAAAATAATAACATGAATTTACAAATCAACTCTTTATTTTCATCTAGTTTTCTTTCTTTGCACCTTATGAAACCCCAGTAGACAGAAAATAATCAGTGCCTTAATCCTCTTATTTGCTGCAAATTAGAAGTGCATATGGAGGTTCCCGGAGGTGATGAAATCTGTAAATGTCCATAAAACATAACTGCTAGACCTAGAAATGCAACATAGCATGTTCATGTTATAAGAGATATAAATGAACATACATACAAATATAAGACCCGAACTTTCATTTTCAGTGTAATTTTCAGTACAGTAATCAAAGTTTTCTGTTAATTCTGATACAATTAGGTTTCCATCTGACACAACATTGTTACATTTATCATCATAGCTTTTTAAAGAGGCTCTGGAGTTTCCAAGACCACAAACACAATTAAGGGCTACACAATTATTCTGTTTAAAGTCAGACTCGTCTTCCTTGACAAAAATCCATTTATAAAAATGTAAAAAAAAAACTGTCTGTGACCCTTTTATTCATAAAGCTAGTATTTTGCAAAACAATCAAAGGGTAACATTCTTTCAATTTCATAAACATAATGTGCTGGTTCTGTTCTTCAATATCTCCCTCCTTCCACATCTCTGTCCTCCTGGATCCATAGAATGCTCGAGGAAAGTGTATGCACACTTCCGCTAAGCTCCTGATTGATCATATTCTCTCACATTTGGGTGCGTAGACAGCTTTGCATATTTGAAGAGAATTTTTCATTCATGCATGTTATAAAGAGCAGAGTGCTTCTGCTCAAGCCCTGTCTTAGGTTCCCTCAGTTTGACGAAGGTGCTTTAAATGCTTGTTTCTACAAGTACAGGACATTAAAATGAACTTAAATGTAAACCTTCATGCAGTTCGATCATACAGTAGTACTCCAGAATCCAGTGACTCCTCTGCTCATAATAAATTCATACTTTTATTTTTTTTAAGCTGTGTGCAACACAAAAACATACCTAACATTGACAAGAAGCTTATGCTTGCACATGTTCAAATATTTTTAAACTGGAATGTTCTGAATGTGTTTTTTATATTTCACAAGCCACAATTATTTCAATCATTGACCTTGTTGACAACAAAAAAGAAACAGCAAAAAAGAGGAGAAATCCACCAGAGAGAATGATATAAGCACAGTGAATACTGTTTCATAAAATGACTGTCTCTCCACAATGGTCCCAAAGCAGCATGGTGAGGTGTTTTATTTTACCTCCAAAAAATAATATTGGATCCATATAGGCAGGGTCAATCTTACGAGTCAAAAATTCGGTCCTCGCATATCTCCAGTGCTGCTTTTGTGGCTCCTCCGAAGACCTCAACATTGGCGTCTATCCAGGGCACGACATTGCCGGGCATGTAGGCCGAGCAGTTGGCCATGCCAGAGATGTCCGTAGGGCGGAGAACCCGATCCCACATGTTGAAGTGGCTTAGCTCTCCTACGAAAGCCTGCGTGGCATCAAACCTTCCCCCAACAATATCCTGTTAAGATAAAGAAATGGGGCACCAAACATTATAGCCATTGAAAGTTCTCAGGTTTGGTGGTAGAGTACATTAGAGCAATGGTAGGTCACTGGTTAAATACCACAAACACTATAAATAAATGTTTACTAAAAAATTAATTTAATCCTGGTAGACTCTGAACCAATTAAAAGATAGTATGTACAAATAATTTAATTTCAAGACCCAATAAAAATAAAGCAGTTTCCTACAGAAAGTCTAAACTTCAGGCACCTGCTTAATCAGCAGCAGCAATGTCTGAGACAGTGGAGACAGATGATCATTAGATGTTAGAACAGCCTATAGGTATCATTCAGGATAAGCATCTCTGCTAGCTTGTTACCTTTCTTTATATAATGATGATAATTGAGGTGGCGTTTACTTCAGCATGCATTAGCTAATAGATTAGTTCATTAGAACGTAGTTACTTAGTTAGTTAAAATAAGAACAGGTTAGATAATAGAAGATTTTCAGATTATTTGTGTATAAAAACTAATTTGTAAAGTAATTACTCAAGTAGTTTTTCACCAGATGACTTATTTATTCTTGAGTAATTTCCTTGATCACTACCACTAGTTTTACTCAAGTGAATTATTAATACAGTAGCAGTACTTTTACTCAAGTCACTATGTTTTGTACTCTTTCCACTACTGAACCATCTGGTCTGATCATTTGCCTTCTGCTAAATAATTTACAAAAAAAATCATATGATTGGATAAGCCATAACAGAGGATCTATGACAGACACTGCAACTGCTCATGTTTGAAAAACTGGAGTCGGCCACTTTTGTTCATATATTTATCATGTTTATCGACTCTTTTTTGGGAGGTCAGGGGGGTTGGGGGGGAAGTAATTTAAAATACTGAAATACCTCCAGACCATGGTCCGACATTTGATGACCACTGATCTAAATGGTTGCATGATTTCACAATGCAATCATAACACATCTTCTGTGTGCTTTATCACTCTGTTTAAGGGTGAGCAATAGCATTTGCCATTAGGATCTTTTCTTTTTTGCCATCATCATTTTTGTGTGAGTATTTGTACATTTGTAATGTTTATGTATTACTGAAAGCCTCGCTGTCATCTTTTACCTCAAGTCTCTCCTACTTCTCAAAAATGATTTATTGTTTCTTGTGGTAGGTAGCCAGCTTAATTTATCACTCCAGTTTATTTTTCCTTTTTTTTTTAATACATTTGTGTGGGTAGAGCTTGGAATTGGTCAATAACAAAAATACACATATTGAGTGAGCATTGTAGTTACCAACTCTATGTTTAGTGGATGAAATCTCTCTGCACTCTATGTGTACTGTACAGTCCAAAAGCCACTAGGTTATCTAAAGCCATAGCTAAGTTCAATTACCTCTACCTGTCTTTGTGTACTGTCCCTGAGGAGTACACACTCACACCACGTGGTATACCAGTGGCATAGCAGCAGTATAGTAATTACAACCAGATGACGTTTTCTACTCATCGCGTGTGAAGACTCACTCTATTTATTTCCTATCTGTCCCTTAAGGGAGGATTAATGTCTCTCTTTTGCTCCTACCTGTTCTTGACCCAGTATGATCACTCCTCCAGGTTTAATTGGGTGCCATGGGGCCAAGTTCTCCCCAGTGCCCAGCCTCTCGCCATCCTGATAGGCCTCCCAGAAGCCGTCTCTGGTCGTCCAGGTGATGCAGATGTGATGCCATCGGCCGTCGCCCACTGATAAAGGCAGCTGAGCCACCTGGAGAACAGGGTGTTCAATTAGAGCATATGTATAGAGTCCAATTATGAGGAAAGTACAATGTTTAACACTACCAAATATGAAAAAATGTAAGTAACAAGACACCATAAAAATTGCAGTCAGTATATAGTATATATAGTATATCATTGTTTAAGATAAGTGTACAGAGATTACTGGGTACTGGGGTGTAAATACAAGCATAAGATCATAGATTAGATATTTTTCTTGCTATTTCTATGCCGGGAATGTATTCGTAAAAATGCAAAACCTTCCCAAGTGTAAGATTTGTCAAAATAGTGGTACTACGTTCAATTGGTTTTTTTTTGTGGTTTTTTTATACACTGTGTCTGGAATGCACAGCAAGAGACTTAAAGATGCTCTCACATTGTGGAACATGTTAAAAGGCAACATATGCAACAGTAAGCTAAAAACACCATAACAAATGTGAAAACGCAGCAGCAAAACCAAAAACACCACCATTGAGAAATACAACAGCGAAGTCAGAAACATCAATATTAACTCAAAATGGAAAGGCCAGGTCCTTACTGAACATGACATGCTCGCTGCTCATTGGCTACAGCATGTATCAGTCTCAGAAACCGCGGAAAACAGAGAGATTAAAAGAAGCCAGGTTATTCAGAAGAATGAATTACTCCTCACTAAAATAGCTTAAGTACCTTCAAATTAAATCATATTTGCTAGACTAACTAGATAACAGGCTGAAAAAGTGCTATTCTTTTTCCGTGTGATAGTTATACAGTACATTGTGTGTGATCATCAACAATATAATGTTCAGTAAGGACCTTCCCTTTCCATTTTCAGTTAATGATGTTGTGTTTTCTGAATTTGCTGTTGCGTTTTTGGTTTGTTAATGTTTTGCACCTATGTAGCTACATGGGTTTCGAATGCCTTGACTTGCACAACAACTTTTATATGAAAAACGTACTGCATATTTGATATTGAACATATACTTGATACTGAACTTATAGTGGAGTGTGCTGAAAAAAGCATTTATTCAGATTCAGTATGACAATATTTCACTCTCTCTCTCTCTCTCTCTCTCTCTCTCTCTCACTCACACACACACACACACACACACACATGTATAATGCAGAGAGCTGAAGGCCAAGCTGCCTTTCTCAATAAACCAAACGCCAATCTGATGCAGCTCAGGAGTGGCATCATGGGAATTATTCAGGCAGCCAAGCTCACTCTCTCATTTCTCTCTCCTACTCTCTCAACCCTCGGGGTGTATTCAACAGGAGCCAGACATACAGATATCTAACAAAGTCTAACGAATCCCAAAAGTCTCCTACAGAAAGTTAATAGTGGAGGTGGGAGGATTTCGTGTTTGTAAAGCATTACGAGATAATAGTTTCTCGAACAATAAATAAAATTTACTGACTGATAGATATTATATATAGGTTACATGGGAGGTTATAGCCAGAACAGTGGAAACATTACCAATCTTAATAAATTCCATTTAAACCTTGGACGGCAGACTCAGTTTATAGGACATTGTGCACTGACACTGGATGGCCCACGAGGTTAAAAGTTGTGGAACCAATCAATGGTTCAATCAAATGCTCTGCAGCAAAGTATTTTAACCAAGTTAACCTCTACCACTGTGCTCTTTGAATATGATCAATATGTAATAAATAATTGTACCTCTCTTTTTTTATCATATTGTGTATTGCCCACTTCATGCATAAAGTTTGTCCTTTTCGCAACTTATCATTAGACTTACTAGGATCTTGAAACTAATCCTCCTCTCTGCAAGCACAATCGGGCTTGCAAATCACATGGTAATGTGGTACAGTAATGGGTGTATTTTAAAACTATGGACAATCTCTGTATTCTCAGAAGCACTAAAGAATTTACAGGGTAAAACTATCTGCGTTATGAAAATACCCGCGTTGCCATACCGTGTTACCCTGTGACTTGGCAGCCCGATTGTTTTTGCAGAGAAGAGACCTTACTTCATGAGCCTGGTTAAAATTATTGATTACATATCAATCTTTTTCAAACATTGTAGTGGTAGAGGTTATCTTGGTTAAAAAACATTACTGCAGAATGTCTCATACAGAGCATTCAAGTGACACTCATATGCTCCTGCCAGAACATTGATATTCATTGTATAGAAGGTGCTGAGAATACATTAGATATGATTTTTTTTCTGTGAGACTGGGTTGAACTGGAGCCTATCATGGAAACACTGGTGGTGAAGTAGGAAAACACCCTGGACAGGTCATCAGTCCACCGCAGGGCACCATACAACATTAACGCCTAGGGGCAATTTAAAGTAGCCAATCCGCTTATTGGCATGTTTTTGGGAGGAAACCCATGCAGACATGGAGAACTTGCGAAACACCACACAGACAGCAACCCAAGCTCAGGCTTGAACCAGAGACCCTGGAGCTGTGAGGCAGCAGTACTACCATACATAACAGCTTGAAACATATTTTAGTCATTTGGCTATTGTTAATGTTAGTTTTGGTTTAGATTTAGTTGATGACAAACTGGGTCATTTAGGGCATTTTCACACTTGGTCTGAATACTCGAGTCTGCACTCAAGACCAATTCTGGGCTTATTTGTGGGGTGGGGCCCATAATCACAGGTTTGCATTCGCATAGTAGAATTCCTTCCAAACCACAGTTCCATACGTCAATTTGTGCAAAATGGTAGGCTCTAGGTTCATCAGGATGCTGTTTTTATTTTCCTGTGGTACCAACATTTCAAGAAAAATGAAAAATGCTTTTTGGATGCAGGGCATGTCATCATGCAGGAATATCTGAAAACAAAGAGCTGATCTTGTATGCAGGCAGACACGAGACGTGCCTTTTTCTCTGTGCTCTCAGTGCAAGCGCTTGCGCCACAAAGGTGAGCTAATTACAGTGCTCCAGTGCTAGGAAAGTCTGTTTATATATCAGTGACCATAATAACCATTTCCTTGCCATCACAGAAGTAGAAGCAGGAAGTAATGTGACAAGTTGAAGCAATCATGTGCCTTGGTATGCGGCCCTGAGTATGGAAAGCCTCCACACCTGATGTAGACTGCACCACGGTTCAGCTGAAGCAAATCTCAGCACACAGTTTTTAAGAGGATCAAAGATCAGATCTCTGGACCACTCTCAGGCTCAAAAACAGCATTCACGCTTCAGTAATCATACCAAATTCGGATCGTACCCCAAGTCCGGAAAACAAATCTTAGTCAAGTAAAATATTTTGGAAAATATTTTTCTAAAAATTTTTTTTTTTTTTCCAAATGTCTTCCTTTTAAATTTCCAAAGAGCAAATGCATTAATTCCCCATGTTTTATTTCCTTCTTAAAAAGCTAACACATACTGTACATTATAACAGCACCGTTGTGTTTCTAAAGGCATGACTATCATTTCATTTTCAGCATGAAAAAGGTCATTGATGAACTTTTTTTTTGTCAACAATATTGACACTGTGTCTAACCTTAAGTTAATATACAGTAGTTAAGTACATAGTCTGTCCCTCAATAGCAAAGCATTTAGCAGTCACACCAAATTTTTATATCTTTCTTAATATTGATTGATAGAATACATTTTAAATGAGTTTGTTATTTCTGGGTTTTTGACTCATTAAAATGGTTCTTTGTTGATCCTCATTCCAAATGATGATTTTTACTGTGAAGGATTGTCAATAAAAGTTCAATTTTCTATAATGACCTATTCTGCAGTTGTGTTCTGACCAACAGATGGTGCACTGTGGAGCTATTTACCAATTGCACTTGAATCCCTCTTTGAATTCCCACCTCGTTCTTTTGATCACTACCTTTGTAATGCTGATTTGCTCTACTCTGTGTAGTTGAAGATTGGCACTGCCTAAAATCAAGACTCATGCTGCTTCAAAGCCCTAACGGCAGATCAGGTTGGAAATATGTACTGGCCATTATGAATGTTGTGTCTACAGTTATGGCACAGAGAGAATAGGACACCCTTGGGAATGTTTCCATCTGCACTTAAATACCTAATTATACCACAGTGCTGTTGAATTCTTGATTCTGATTAGCTACAAGGTGTGGATTTATTTTCTATAACAGCAGCTCTGACAATAGTGGTGGCTTTAATTCAGATGATAAGTTCACAGGGACTTATACGGCGGAGGCTCTACATAATCTTATCCTAATGATAAACAGATTTAAACGTGTCTCGTTATTCAATAAAGTGTAATATACAGAATAATCATTTATTTAAACAACTTAAATGACTTACCTTGTCATTGACAAGTAGCTCGATGGGATTGTTGCCCCATTCTATCAGCACAATCTCATTGGCTTGTCCAGGGACTCCGTATGAGAACGGAGTTCCAATGCCAGGACTAGCGCTGGACTTGAGCCACATACACACGGTGAAGGCATACATTTCTGGTAGACTCTTCTTGATGCGGCCATAGAGGTAGTTTGTGCGCAAGGGCAGAGAAACCTTGAAGTCTTCTGGGGATTTAAATGCGCTGTTGCCTATAGGGAGGAAAAAGGGGAGTGATGAACAGATGAAATGAAGAAGCGGTATTTGGGTCTAACGTCGCTGGAGCTTATATCTGACTGTAATGACCACCTGTTCTCATTAGTAAATCCGCTATCTTTGTGCTATGGACCCTTCTCTCAATTCTGATAATGGAAATTAGCCTAACGATGCCAAATCTTCATTCAACAACCAGAGGCTATGTGATCCCCAGTAGAGAGCTGTATAAAAAGAAAAAGAACTGATTGCCAACATTAAGTTCTTTCATATGCAACCACCACCAGAAAAACTTCAGCTTGCTCCAACATAACTTTGCAGAGTTTTGGTCTGAGCCTGCCTTAAGATAATACTTATAGGTATGAACTAAATGCTGCATGCTTTGAGAGAAAAAAAAAAAACCTTCCTTGACCAATCTACATAGACGCTCCATTCCTATTGTAATTCAGTCCAATGACAGTGTGCCGTACTTCTCTCCAGCTCTGTGATCCTCTCCAGCAGTGAGTTGAGCGTGTTCTCCGTGTGCTGCCGGTGGGCCATTGTCTCATTGTATAGCTGAGTCTTTTCCTCCTCAAGCTCAGCTACCCTCCTCAGCAACTGGCTCTCGAGGTCCCCCAGCCGCCGCTTTAGCAGGTCACGCAGTTCGTTGGGGAACGGCGCACCAGATGCATTGGCATGCAACTGCTGCTGCATGAGGGGAAGGATACAGCTTTAATCATATTCTGCTGCATGATGGCTGTACAAGTGAATATGAAGAGTCAGTGTGTCAAAAAATGTTTTCTCACAGCGTGCACAGGTGATGATGAGTCAGACCCTATGCAAATCTGAGTGTGCGTGCCTAGCGTTAGATTTCTGTACACGTATATATGCTTGTGTTTGTGCACTTCTTTACTCTTGGGGCACAAGTATGGTTTAATTACATCGTGTGGACATTCTGCTTCTCATTTCGAAGATCACATGCCTTCACATGAAATTAAGCATTTTTTGAGAGACAGCTCAATTCCCACCCTAACTGTGGGATGGATCAAATCACATATATGAGAGATTCATACAATTCATGTGGACTTGTGAATAATATCTAGCCAATGCTGATTAAATTCATCATTACTGTGTGCTAGGTACTTTGATCAAATTCCATCTGTGTTTAAATCTCCGGGGAAACCGCTGAAGGTTCCATATAGAGCCCTTCTCGATCAGAAAGTAAATTCCAAGTAAAACCTTTTTAAGAAGCTATGAATTATAAGCCTTAATTATGCAACGAACCCTTAAGGAACCCATGACAACAATTTTTTCTAAGAGTGTAGGTACCATAAAGCCACTCTGACACTAACAGAGTAAGGTCACTATGCAAACACTCAAACATTTGTTTTGCACCAAAGAAATCGTCTATACTGCAACAGGGAACCTTCTTCTTTACATATGTAGGTAGTGTCATCCCCTTGTGAGCTCTAAGCTTCACTTTTGTCGCGCTGTGTGAAGCACTAGACACGGCACTGCACATATTGCATAAAGCAACAGGAAATAAAGATGTCCCATGGAGAAATAGAGAGAGACAGGGAGTGAGATTAATGGGAGCGTGCGCAGAATGATAATCATGATGTTTGCTAACAGAAGAGATTTTCTAATGGTAAAGCAAAGGCTAAAGATGTACACTCAAAAAAAAGGGGTACTAAACTGTATCTGGGGTGGTACCATCAAGTGTACATCTTTTGCACCTTTACCTAGATAGGTGCATATAGCCTTGTATACAGGTACTTTAGATCTTGTAAAGGGACACTGAATCTACACTTCTATGTAAAGATGTATAGTAAAGGCACAAAGGAGAAAGGTACAGTTTAGTACCACTAGATTTTTAGCACAAAATCATTAAATACCTTTTTCCCCCCACAACCACACTGAGGGCATCATTTCTCACCTCCAAGTTTTCCAGTCGGTCCTTCAGTCCTTGCATGGTCTTGCCCAGCTGCTCGATGGTTTCTGCGGGGTCGCGCGGCAGATCGCCCATGGTGTTCTTCCCGTAGTCCTTCCTGCGCGCGCCTCCGCGCCACTTGCTGTCTCGCGCGTCGTGCGCCGCGGCCTCGCAGCGCGAAAGTTTGGAGTTGAGTTCCTTGATGGTGCCCTGCTGACTCGCGATGGTCTCCCTCTGCTGCAGCACGGTCTCCCGGAGCTGCACGATCGTGCTCCTGAACTCGTCCTCCTGAGGGCTCGCGCTCTGCACGCGGTTATCCGTGTCCACCGGGCAGCTGAGGTCTTCGCCCGCAGGCACGGCGGTGCACACGAAGCGCTCGCCCTGAGGCTGGCCATCAGCAACCGCCAGCTTTCCAGCAGCCAGCGCGCGAGCGCACAGGAGCGCAGCAAAGAACGCGATCATAGCTGCAGCGCGAGCGGAGCGGTTCAGTTTGTTTGCCACGAGCGCGTGCGCTTGGAGTGCAAGAGGGGGAAAAAAGTGCAAGAGAACGTCCTCCTTCCCGAAAAGTCACTAACATCTAATTTCCCTCATTTATATACGTATATAAAACAACAACATATCAAAAGTTGTTCCTTAAAGCCGGTGCTTCTTTTAGTACAGCGCGCAGCAAGTGTCCGTTTCTCAGCTCAAAAACAAACACACTCTAAGAACGATTGCTTAATATTATCTGGAACAAAAAATCCGAATTGCAGAGTTCTATTGTGTTTAGTTACATAAACAGTCCACCTCAGAGTTCTTTCCCAGTCACTGCTGCTGCAGAGAGACAAGCAGCCTCACCGCGGGTTAACGCATTAATATAGGCTCGGCTGATGGAGCGCGCGGATTGACTAAGCCTCAACTACGTCATGAGTCGCATCACAAAATATCCGCTTCTCCCTAAATAAGCGCACTACACCGCGAGTGAAATAATGCCTTCCACACACTACGTAGTGCCCCATATATCCGCTTTGATGACATTTAGGGTTGGACCTCTTTAACCCAGATGGAGCGAGTCATAAATCACGGTTTGATTCATAGCCGGAGTACTCAGCATCACTTCTCTTTCTGCCAGATGCAGACTTGAATGAGGTCACTTTTTAAAATGAAGTTATTATTAAACATTAATCTCAGTTATGACGAACGTCACGTTTGCGTAAATGGCAGTGATAATAATCGTCTGCCTCTTCTGTAGCTACTAATGAAAAATATATTCATCATTTTTATTTTCTTCCTCCAGGTCACTACTACAGTGCATTTGTCTTTTTTATTTACTTCTTGTCCAGTTGAACTTGAATTTAAAAAAGCAAACGTTACATTCTTTCAAAAAAAAAAAAAATAATAAATCACATTTAATCACCAGTTAATATCTGAGACAAATGCCCTAAAGTGACCTTCCAAATGCAATATAACTCTTATAGACTTACAGTGAGTATCCTTTATAGAGGAGAACTGAAGTCTTTTATCATAGCACAGTGCACTTCACTTCAACAACTTGTTGAGAGTTTCTCAGTTACACTGACACACACACACACACACACACAGACACACACACACACAATAGGGCACAGGTGTCACTGCCAATTCATATAACTCAAAGGTCCAAAGGTCAGCAGGAAGTAAAGGACAAGACAACTCTCTCTCTCTCTCTCTCTCTCTCTCTCTCTCTCTCTCTCTTTCTCTCTCTGTGTGTGTGTCTATCTCTCTCAAATACATTAACACATTGCTAAGATTTTCTCAGTTTTTGCAAACTAGCTTGTGCAAGTTTTATTCCATTTGGAAGGCTTACCATAAACATTTTCCCCAGTGTCGTTAGAGTTCATGCAATAGGAGGTTCATGGCTATGTGCTACAGAGTTTCCACTACTTAAGGAAATGTATCATAACATTCTAACATGGCCTGGCAAACACCTTTCACTCTGAATCACACTCTCTCATAATGTATTGCGTACCATTAATATATGTATTTTTTACCACCGCAATACTGAATTGTCGAATGATTGGTCGAGGACGTTTTGATTCATTTTTCTTGAATAGAGGTTTTGACAGTAGTGCAGGCTGCAATTCAAATCACAGGTTTATATTAATGCACTCATTCTAATAGGTTATTGTTTCTATAGTAACATCTAATTCGCAGGGACTCGTGGACGAGTTACATAATCTAAGAATAAAAATAAACAACAAAAAAAAATAAAATGAAGAAAAATCTACGATCACTGATATGCTGAGACATTCTTTTAACATTTATGGAAGGAGTCTTCAGTGTCAGCATTTGTAGCATCCAGTAATTTAAATGCTACAAGACATGAGAGAGTCTTCAAGACAGAGGGCTTTGTGATTTGCGGTTTCTCTGTAACATGACATGACTTCAAGAAATGTTAAAAAGAGGGGCTGGAGAGAGAAAGATTTTAGTTGCTTTATAGTTGCTATAACGTAAGTGCTGAAAGGAACTAACTTGTCTTGTGGATGTTCCACAACATTAAATGTAACTACACTAAATAAACTGCATCAGATCATTCATTAATAAATAAAAAAATATATAATATTTGGCAGGTTGCTGTGGTATCAGAGGAATAAAACACTTTGGGGTTTAATATTTTCCTAGAACAGCATGCCCGTGTTTTATTCCTTAACTAAAATAAACATATAAGAAACCAACAAGAGAAGTTTATCTGTAGTATTTGCTTTATCATGGTCAAAGTTACAGTGGATCCAGGGCCTTGGGAACACTAGGCTTAGGGTGCTGGACTGGCGTCCCAACAAGCACCAGTCCACACATATGTACACACATCTAGGAGTAATTCCACCTACTGGCATGTTTTTGGGAGAGGGGATGATACCAGAGTACCCAAAGGAAACCCACATGGACACAGGGAGAACATGCAAAAGCAAGATCAGATCAACATGTGAGGTGCCATTGTGCTAGATTAGATTAAATCTAACTAGATTAGTTAGATTAAATTAGCTATAAATGATAAAAGTATTCCTAAATGTCAGTTTGGCGGTCATTCTGATGTCTGTCGAGTCCAGTCACTGTTTTACAAACACGGTGCACACGTGTGTATTGTCACAACCCGTGACCACCACCCAAGACTGACAGCAGTGCTCTGAGTCAGTGCTCTGACACACACCCACCCAACCACCCATCTCACACTCCTGCACACGCTCTTCATTTCAGCACACGCACCGCTCATGGCCCAAGTCCTCTCTCTAACAGCCGAATGGGAAACCTGGGCTATTACGAGGTGTAAGGATGCATATGTTGCCAAATTTCTGTTCAACTTTGCTGGTTAACCACAGAATTTTTTTTTTTTGACACTTTGACAGGGTTCATTCATTTTATCTTATACATTATCTATATGTTTTTACCCTGGGCTTTTGTGTCTTAAGTTCTAATCCAGCTCTACATCAATGGAAATCTTAGAATTAGAGACTCATAGGGCTTAACAAAGCTATGATGCAATCCTTTTAGACCTAATGTGTAAGAGTTGGAAAAAACAGCAGGCACATTCTGTGTGTATTTGTGTGTAAGTGCTATTTTAGAGACATGTCAGATATGCTGTAGTAGAGTAGTGACTCAGTTCACATCATTCTCCACTACCGTAGAAATAGGATGATTTTGGGAAGATTATCACAAAATCCCCAAACGATTGTTTCGATAACCTTGGGATATGTTCAAATTTGTTGTTCTTTTAGTCAGTGGTAATCTGTTCTGTGTAAGAATGTGTTAGTGATGCAGGGACACAGAAAGTGGTAGCAATAAACAAACTTCCAAACGGAATATTTTGAGTAGTTCTTGAGATTGTATGTTGGTGCGCAAGGGCATCTTTCGTGCTGTTGTCAACCTGAGGTAAGATGATTTTGTTTAATTGCTGCTGGCTTATAGCATTCTCTTCTTTGCATAGGTGACTTAAAATGTGTGGGTTTGTTTATAGCTCTAAAGTGCTGCATTCTCACTGCTCATCTTTCTCATTTTTTCTTTTAATCATAACATTGTAATATATAATTATAATCAACATGTGGTAGTGAAATCAAGGAAAATGATTTGACTATCATTTGGGTATGATGTCATAACTCCTGTCACATGTATGCTGCTTAAAACTCCAGCACACCCAATGTAAAAGTCCTTCCCGCATGCCTGTAGTTACATAATTAGGATTCTAAGTAACAGAGTGTGTGTTTTTTGACTGAGGCTGGCAGTGAAGTTATAGTTAACACCATAACCTTTGCTGGCTCAGCTCACTTAGTTAACATTATATGTTTTGCTGAATCAATGATTTCTTACTGTTAAAATTCGATAAAAATGCAAAAATCCAGATAACAAAGCCTAAGAAAATGTAAAATGAAAAAAATGGGAAAGATGGCTTTCATAAGGAGCAAATATGACATTTTGTGAGTCAATATTCTGTGCTCAGCACAGATTAATCTGGCAAAAAAAGTTTAAAAATGCTGAAAATGCAACCCATTCTTGCTGTGGTTCTTCATTTTTCAGACATGGCACTGGTAGAGCAGAAAGTGTTTGAAGGCAGTTCATGTACTTGCAATCTAATGAAACTGCAGTTTGAATAGCATGTGAAGGTCTTTGATGTGAAGAGTTTAGCTAAAGAAAGAAGCAACATTATCACTATCGCTCTTGGTACTGAATGAAAAAAAGACACACTCCATATCTTTTGTTAGTGTAAGAATCTGAAATTATTTCGTATAGCAGCAGCCCAATATTGTAATAAAGCCATCAAAATGAAGCTGACATGCAGTACTTTTGCCCAGTAGTAATTTTTTCATGTTAAATCCAATGTGCTGGAACCAAATTATACCATACCATACTACTACTACTACTATACTAAAGCATATTATAAGACCTGCTCAGTACAGGCTTGTAATGTTACATAAATAATTGATTAGGCAAAGTTGTCAGTATTAATACAGATTCAAAGCCTGGCCTCATTTCTATATGGAGTCATCGTGCACTGTTTATCAAAATCTTCATTGCCAATATTTGCATAACCTTTAGAGAAATTTTAAGCACTATTTAAAACGGTGTGTCATATGCCTTCCTTGGAAGAAACGTGGTGCCTGCAGCACGCAATATAATGGAACAGCTAATTACACTATGTTATTGCTGGTTGTATATAAGCTTCCCACACAACACACGGCTCACCATCAGGGTGCAAGCTGCAGAGTGGACTAAAACAATGTAGGCGTTCACAATTGATCATTATTGTACAGTCAAACTGTGTGAAGTGTGATATCATTACTCAATGACTTATCCAACTGCATGACAACAAATATATCTGAGGATGCACATGTCCACTGAGTGTGAGTGGCCTGAATTGCTAGTAGCACTCCTGAGGAGATTCAGCTTCACAGATATTCAATGTCTTCATAGACATTGTCACAAAGAAGCTTTAAAGAAATTAGATTTAGATCCTTAATGAGCAAGCCAGAGGCTACAGTGGCAATTAAAAACACTTAAAAGAAATGAAAAACGTCATGAGGAAGATTATACGTCGCTATTCTTCTACAAATACTACTATAAATTCAACAAATACTTAAGGTGTTGAAAGGATCTTCAGTATGAGCATCTTTTAGATTGTAGAATATTCTCCCCTTTAGGTCTTTGGAAAAGAGATCTAGGCAGACACGAAACTTAGGAAAATGGTGAAGGGTTTTATTGAAGCTTCATACATACAGATGTTGTCTCCACAGTCTCTCATTCTCAACCAACTCTTCTCCACCCACTGTAACTTCCCTGATCACCCTCTTACAACCCTCCTTACAAACCCCTGTGCCTGAGTGCTCAAGGTCACATATGGTCTAGAAGAGACAATTTTCCTATATCTAGGCAGTGCCTAAAATAAGTTCACAGAGATTCTTCAAGGTATAAACTCTTGTCCATATTGGAAGTTAAAATAAAAAGAAAAAAAAATCCATAATATTCTACACATACACTATATGGCCAAAAGTTTCTGGACACCTGACCATAACACCCGTATGTGTTTGTTGAACATCCCATTGCATATTTAGTCCCCCGTTGCTGTTATAATAAACTCCACTCTTCTGGGAAGGCTTTCCACTAGATTAGTGAGGTCGGGCACTGATGTCAGGTGAAGAGGCCTGGGGCACAGTTGGCATTCCAATTCATCCCAAAGATGTTCAGTGGGGTTGAGGTCAGGCTTTGTATGGGAAAGCCTGACCTCACTCGAGTTCTTCCACACTAATCTTGAAAAACCATGTCTTTATGGAGATTGCTTTGCTCACAGGGGCATTGTCATGCTAAAACATGTTTGGGCCCCTTCCGGTGAAAGGAAATTTTAATGCATTTGTAATTGTAATGCAATTACAGCATACAAAGACACATTATACAATTGTATGATTCCAACTTTGTGATGGCAGTATAGTTGTTAAGCCATATAGTGTAGTCTTTATGATTACAACAGCAGTTCTTAGGCCCTATATTATCCAGGTGAAATAATCCACTGAAGCTAGGGTGAGACTTTGGCATAATCTATTTTTTGCGAAGAGCAAATATTAAGGGTATCCATGTGGGACCATCTACAGCAGCAGAAAGTGAGTCACAGAAAGCTCCAAGCAGAGGTAGAGCATCAGGATGAAATAGGCAGGTCCAGAGGATGATCCACAGAATACTAGGTGCTAAAATAACAGCCAACAATGTTTTCAGTAATCAGTTCTAAGCTAGTAATGTTACACACTACTGTCACTTTCATGGGGGTGCTGTTCTGTTGACCCATTACTTGGATATTTGTGCTAGCTTCTATGTTCTTTGGGTTCTCATAGCTTTCTGCAAATGTAATATTCAGAAGAACACAATGTGTTCACAACAACAACAACAACAAACGTCCAATATATAAAAAATGAAGGCACAAAGAAATATAAATAGTTCTGTGACTGTGGTGTATTTTAAGAAACGTGTAATGGCGCATTATGTGCAACAAGCAATGACTCCATTAGCTTCACTCTATCATAGTAATGGAAGAGGGAACACGCTCCTGCACGTGCAATTGATCACATCAGAAAACCCAGGAACAGATGAAAAACATGTGGAACAACAGGTTTGTGCATCAAAACCTCTGATATGATCTACCCATTAGAGTATAGTATCTTTTATCCATTTTGCAGTATGCTTCTGTGTCCTGATAATGTAGAGAGTATTGCACATTTGTTTTTAATTAAGATCCTCTCCCTGAAGAAATAAAGCATTTCTGGCTGTTCTGATGAATCATTATTGAGCATAATTTTCTCTTTCAGGAATCAGACATGCCTTCGGGTTTAGAAGATACCATAGACACAGTGTTGTTTTCTTAGCAAACAGCAAGTGTGTGTTTTATTCACAGTGGGTTTTTTTTTTTTGTAACATTCATAAACCTCTCTTGAGTATAAAGTCTCCTGAGCCTGGTAACATCAACATAAAAACCTGATGCTAACCCTTTCAGAGAAATCACATACATTTCATATGTGATTATGCAAATGATAATTATGCATGATAAACCCATTAAAGTGCATTTCAACATGTTATGCCCTGAAACTACAAATGCAAACTCAAGTAAACACATGACATCCTGTGAATAAAATGCAATCATGTGAAAAAGAATTAATAGTGTGAGAAAATCACATCTGAAAAATGAGAACACGTGAAAATAAAAATAAATGAAAAATAAGACCTCATACCCTACAAGTGAAAATTCATTCATTCATTCATGCACTCATCTTCAGTAACCACTTTATCTTGTTCAGAGTGGCCATGGAGCCGTAGCCTATCTAAGGAACATTTTTTAGCAGGTGGGTGGAAACTGGAGACCTTTGAGGAAAAACCCATGCAAATACGGGGAAAGCCTGCAGAGAAACTCCACACAGACAGTAATCTGAGCTCAGAATCGAATCGGGGATCCTGCAGCTGTGCAATGCTACTCGCTGCACCACCATCATGCCCGCCACCTATTTTATTGTTTGGATTTATTGACCTAGAGATGCATGTATGTTGTACATAACCAAAAGTCTGAAAATGCCACAGTATTTACTTCTAAAATTTGAGTTATTTTACAAAAAGAAGGAGTAAAATGATGCTAAACTACACTGGTCAGATTTAAGCATGGTCTTAGCCTCAGTGATCTCAAGTCGCCTATTTATTGTCTCCATGCAATTGATCAGAACTGAATCATGACTGCTGTTGGTATCAGTATACTCCCTGAGCACTTTGGGAACCTGACTCTCCAGTGGCACTGAGCCAGAAAGAATGAGATTTTTCCTGTCCATGAACTAGACTGATCTTTTCAGCACACTCTCCCTCTCTGCCATCATGACAGACAGATTATAGTATCAAAATAACAGCTTCATTTGATAATAAATAGTTTATATTAAAGTGAGAATGTCGTGGTGCACTTTGCTCTGGTTTATTGATGTGCTAACATAAAACCATGCCAAGTGAAGCAACTGCTACTAGGCTTGAATGCTGGTGTGTAGCGTAGGATCTGGGGCAGATGCAGGCTAATGCAGGAGCCGGGGGCCTCAGGGGTGATGCTGATGACTAGTTAGTATTGTCTTCCTCCTTCCTCAGTCCTCCTTTGGTGACATCATTGAGGTGTGGACCTGTAGTGTGTGAGTGATTAAGGGCTTGACATTCTCAAGTGTTGCCTGTTGCGTTCAGGATGGTGCTTTCATTGTTGTTTGCCATTCAGAGTATCATTACTCACACGAACACTTATGTGGATTGTTTCTTTGAGTGATAAATAAGTATTAGCACTGTGATGCTCTGTGTAAAATTGTGTATAGGTAGGCATCAACTGGGCTGAATCTATGAATTAGGTAATGACTTACTAGATTAATCAATTATTTTATGGAGTTTGTTTATGTTTATGGAGTTTGTTTATGGAACTCTAACTTTATTTGAACCTTTTTTTTTACTGCAAGTGTGCCATTGGAGACAAGAACTAAAAAAAAATAATTAAAGTATATTCATAAATATATCCATCTATTCATTGCTATTGCTCACTAGATGGCTAACCTAACAGGATTTCTGAGAGGATTTTTTTTATATTTATAAATGTTCCCAATCTTTACCGCATACTGTAGCCAACTCTCTAGCATGAGCTAACCATGACGGGATTTCTGTCAGGGGCTAACCTGATGGAAATTCTGCGAGGATTTTTGAATCATGTTTTCTGGTAGCCAGCTAACTAGCATGAGCTAACCTGATAGGATTTCTCAGAGGATATTTGAGTCATATTTATAAATATGTTTGTTCCCAACCTATAGCGCTTACTGTACCCAGCTAGCTAGCATGAGCTAACAATTGAAATTCTGAAAGGATTTTTGAGTCATGTTTTTAAATGTTTCCAATTTTACCACTTATGGTAGCTATCTATCTAACCTGAGCTAACCTGACAGGGTTTCTGAGAGGATGTTTGAGTCATATTTATAAATACTCCCAATCTGTACTGCTTACTGTACCCAGCTATCTAATCTGAGCTAACCTGGCAGAATTTCTGAGGGAGAATTTTTGAGTCATGTTTTTAAATGTTCCCAATTTTACTGCTTACAATAGCCAGCTAACTAGCATGAGTTAACTTTTCTGAAATGGATTTTCGAGTCAAATTCCCATTTCTGTGAGAATCAAAGCACGTTTATTAAAGTTCATAATCTTTACTGCTAAGCCAGATCAGCTAGTTAACAAGGTAACCTGATAGGATTGCTGAGAGAAAGTGTATGCCATATTCATAAATGTTTTTAATTTTCAAAGTTAATACTAACTTCACAGTATATCACAGAAAACCTTTGAGTATAAACATAAAACTACACCTGCTCAGAAAAATTTATTTTTACCTCTTTGCCACTTAAAGTTACAGTCACTAGATATACTTCTTACAGTATGTCTAAAATGCATTTTTCATGGCCACCTTACAGCAACCCTGATATGCAGAACAAAAATTATTAGCAACTCAGCACCTTAATTTGTGGGACATTTCTTGTAGATGTTGAAAATTTGAATTGCTGTGAAGAAAAGTTTTGTTTTTTCCTTGCAGTTTTACTTGTTTTTCTGACTGCTGGTTTCCTTGTTTTCTGTGCCTGCACCAACAGGAAATCTAGCAGCATGTACAGTACCTTTTGCATGAGTACATACCGTAAGTCGTCACCCCCCACAGCAATCACTATGAGCTTGTAATTAATAAAATGAATTATATATTATACAATGAAAGACACATATTCATTCTAAGCATAAACATTACATCTTACATTAATTGCCTTGGTAAGCATCCAAACAGTTTGTTAGCATCCAGAACAGACTGTAGTGATGTTGAAAAGCACAGCAAGTGATGTAACTGAGTGTTGGGTTTGTGGACACATGATGCAAGAATAATAGAATCAAGACATGAATAATTGATACATTTCTTAGTGTGTGAAATACAGAGAAATGTCAAAGGGTCTAGTAAAAACCTGGCAAATATTCATGAAAACATTCAGCTTGATTTTAAATTTCACTGTGAAATAATTTGGAAAACTCAGATGGATAAATGTGGTAAACAACAAACCCAAGCCAAGCTCTTAGCAATACATCTCCAAAAAAGAAGTCTAATATGAAGTTTACTTAATTGGAGCATAGTCAATTGCCCAGAAGTTTGAGTCATTTGCAGCCCATAGTGAGAGGAAGAAAAAAGTTGTCATCTCTGCCTCACCAGGTGGCCAGATTTGACTTGAAATATCCGGGCAGTGCCACTATCCTGTTTGTGAAAAGGGCATCAGAGCGGCAGCTTTTTTGTGCCACCTGGAGAGAGGGAGTGCACGGAAATTGAGGAACGCTAAGAGTCAGCTCTCGGTATGCTAGTCCTGTTTAGTGCAGCTCTGCAGATTGCGTGCGACAGATTGGCCGCCCCCGGTGTTGCTGCAGCAGAGGATGACTGTAAAGCGCTCTTGTTCCCGGCCTGCCATTGCGTGCTCACAGCTAAATGTAAACAGCAGCTGGGAGAGTGACAGCGACGGTGACTGTTATGCAACCAGGCTGTGCCTTTGACCAAATACCAGGGTTATGGACAGAGCTTGATTATCATAAATACAAAGGCAGAGGTCTGTTGTGGCATTTATCATATAAGCACACATGGCATCTCGACCTGTGGCTCTGGCAAATATCAGGCAAATCCAGGTCTTAGATCCAGTGCTAAACCATTTCTCATCACTGCGTTATCCTGTGTTCATTTCCTCATGGTCTGGATAATCGCCTTGTCATCGCTGATGCTAAACATTCTGTTTTTAGCTGAGAATATTAGGGCTGGGGTCAATCTCTCAGCAAGCCTGCTTCTGACATCAGCAAAAGAGATGCCTTCAGCTCAAAACAGAGGTTAATAGGTTGTTTACATGTGTTTAAGTTAGGAATAAAACATAAGTGTGTTATAATCAACGGCAGGGTAGAGTGACGCGGTCCGAAGCAAAGCCGATACAACCAAAGTTACCGATACCACGCTGTTGTTTATTTCCCACAACAGTACATCCCAAAGTGTTCTATTCCTTTTACACCACAGCAAGTTGCTAACAATTACCATTTTTAATTTAATAATGAACGGCATATCATACTATTAATCTGTTACAGTTACATTTTATGTTGTGGAACATATTATAGCAACTATAAACAGCATCCCTTCACCCCTCATCTTTTTTGCACTTTTGAAGTTAATAAGACCCACCAAAAAAAAAAAAAAAAAAATGCAGGATGTCGTGCTACTGAGGAACTGGGAAGCACAGTCGTCTCTCCTGAAGACTCTCCTGTGGTGAAAAACTTGCTGCCACTACTTCCTTAAATAATAATTAAACATCCCCTTATAGAGAGCTACATTATAACAATGATTAGATGTTTTTCACTGTTAAATAACAGCATGTTCTTTTAATCAGTTTATTATTAAGCTTAGATTATGTAGAGTTGATTATGAGTGCATTCTGTAGGTATAACTAGGCATAAAGCCTGAGCTCCAGTATATGTGTTTAGGATGCTTTACAGAGTTGATGTAGGGGTTCTCAGGTTTGGTTTCCTCATCAGCCTTTCATCAGCTTGGCCACAGCAGCGCATCGCCTGCGGCACACTGCCTGGCTGGGCTCGAGCTGTGGATTTTAACACGATATGCTTTTCACATCCCACCAGGCCACAGCTCCAAAGTTCTACAATGCTCTTGGCAATGACCAGCAGGGCTAATTTAGGGCGCTGCAACTCATGCTATTACTCCACGCTACTGAAATCTGACACCATCACTGTCTGAGTCACCGAGCTAGTGATGTACAACATCCTCATGACTCCAGCAAAGCAATTTAATGTTGTTTTTTCATGGTTTCGATAATAAAAATGCTGTTCAAATTGGCTACAAAACTCTGGAATGACTCAATGCATAAAATAAATTTCAAACAATGCCCTTTTTAAAAAAAAAAACAAAAAAAAAAACATATGTCTTCCAGATAAGATTATTTGTTCACGTCAGCTAGACGTCTGCATGGTTTCCTCCCTCTGAGATCTTCTTCAGATCAATTTCATATAGCATTCATTTTAAAATCAGAGTTGATTTGTGAAAGGAAATTCTCAAAACAGCCTAGCTTGTACATGGGGGTGAAATTCATAATGCATGGGTTTGGCATGCCCTTTCCGCAAGCTGGCCTCTCTGGAGCTGGTCCCTTTTCGCACCATGCATGACAATGCTCTGTTTGTGTGTGTGTGTGTGTGTGTGTGTGTGTGGATGGCAGATCTATGGTTGAAGCAGTGAGCTTCAAAAACCCAGAAGTCCAGTTGCAGGCATATCTCATTCCTGTCTGTTGGTACTCTTCCAGATTGCTCTCAAAGGCAGACAATAAAAGACCATGTCACATGGGTTGAGCTTGTTGCACCCCCCCCCCCCCCCCCACACACACACACACACCCACACACCCACCCACCTCATAGACTAACACATTCACACACAATTCATGCACCTGTATTTCCTTTTTTGTGCTGCACTAGTACCTCAGGGTCTCTGTTCTCCCAGCAGCCTTTTCATCTCTATTTTTGCCTCACCTCAGAGCCCTGGAGTATTGCAGAAATGACGGCTTGTCTGTTTTGATGAGAAATTGATGACGTTTTTATCCATTTTGAAAAACCAATGACGCACGTGAATCTTTTATCCAGCTGACAGTATTGTGTGTCCCTTCTGAGACAAAAGACCAGTGGATAAGGCCCTTGTACAATTTATGTACAAATGATTGCTCTAACACATTACTTAATAAATTTTTATCCCTATAGCACTTCGTGTGTTTATTACAGCTTGTTTGGATGTAAGAGAGCAGAACATCTCTCGTATTCAGTGCCCTTGATCTCAATCTCAAATCATGTGGTTTCTAAGGGGAATTTTGGTTCCAGATAAAATGCAGCGGGTTGTTTTAAATAGGCCGTCTCCGAACCGTTCCCTTTTGCTCAATATGTAACAAAACATGCAGCGACTGCTTGTTACTAGAGTAACAACGATATGTTGAGTGATTGAGATGTTGACGAGCTTTCAGCGCTTCTCTCTGTTTTAATGAAGGGGGAATTCTAGAGTCTGACCTGTGATGAACACAAACACATTTCTCTGTTTCTCCAGGATGCACTACCTCTCTGTTTGTTCCTGTGCTTTTCTAAGAAAGCTTGCTACCATTTTTATGAGCATACCTCCGACCATGACAGACACCTTTGTTTGATTATCTCAAGCTTTCCCTCATGGAGAAAGAAGGCACTTGGAGGCAGTGTTGTCAAAAACCATATTTTTTTATTTCCTTTGACACAGGTTCCATAGTCGCTTTGATCCAGACATGATTCACCAAGCACTGTGGTCGAATTTTGTGACCTGGGTGGAAAGTATGGAACGTTTTAATGCTCGCAGCATGACATTGACATCGCTAGTGCACCTTTCATACATACTGGGAAAGGCTTTGAACGTTCTGGGAAAGGCTTTGACGCATGGACAGCTCAGGCCTCTTTTATTGAGCAGGTAATTTCCATATTATTTAGAGCAGCCCAAACATGGAGGAAATCCATTAAAACAAACATTTCAGAAGCAGCATACAGGCTGCCTCCCTCACTCATATCCTCGCTTGCTAACTCTCTGCTTTGTTGCATTATTAATCTCCATGGAGAGGCAGAGAGTTGAGAGATTCAACATCTCCAGTCGTGCTCATTCTAGCAATTTAGCTGTGAATTTAAAAAAAAAAATGTTAGTCTCTTTTCACCACCTTCTCCTTGCATGTATACACACAGGACCCTTATACTTGCAGAGTCATACTGTTTCTGTAATGGATAATGTAGAGATAATAAAATCGAATCTTCATTAGTGGCAGTGGATGCAAGTTAGTTTAGGTGAGGTGGCCATTAGAACATCCCCTACTGGCCCTTTAGCTAATTTATTAATACACTTATGTATTGTTGAGATATAGTGAACATTTGTTCTGTCCCCATGACACCGCATATGGTTCAGTAAATAAATTCCCTGTTTTTGCAGCTGTATTTAAGCTGTCCTGTTGAGTAACCCTTCAGTTCTGGCTTATTATTCGTCTTAAAGTGTGACATTCAGTAACTACTATGAATTATTCAGTAACTGCAGTAAAACTCGTAGGAAAGGTGTAGAGTAAGCCTGAACCTGCCAAATGGTTGGGGGAGTTTAATGTAGTTAAAGAAGAGAGTGTTTTGTTTTGGCTGTTGAACATAACTGAGCATCCATTTAAATTAGGTAGGACACAAAAGTAAGTAAACAAAAAATAGGAAAATATGTAGAAAGCCATAACCGCTATACAACAAATCTCTCAGGGTTGAATTAGCACTTACACTGTTCATTTGTGTTCAGCTAGACTTCCAAAACATAACACTGCGTGATGGAGCAACATGAGTCATTTAATTTGTGTTCATTTATACAAAATGTTTTTCTTTATAAATGGACAAAATTCTCAAAAGTCTCTCTCTTTCTCTACCTGTGTGTTCTCATCTTCGATACCTGTATTAGTTTGTTTCCACTTTCAAAGAGAAAATCTTGCCATAGAATATCTCTATGTTGTGACAGCAACATAAAAAAACCTTTGAAATCCAATCATGAGTCATCTTTAGCCAGGAGAAAAAGTATCATGCATTCAGGAAAAATTCTAATTATTAATTCTCTCAGTTCATCCAGAACGTAAACCAGGAATATAGGCTGGACAACACTGACCTATTTGACAACCAACAGACTTTTCCTTTACTATACATTTTTTTAAATACTATTTGGGAATTCCAGGCAGGAATGAGTGTGAGTACTGAAGTCCTGAGATGGCAGAACTGAGCTGTACCTCCAAAGCTACTTTCTCCTTTTTATTGTCAATTTCTTCAGCTACCTGCTCCAGAGGCAGCTACACTTCAGAGATGGGAGTAGCATGCAATCAAAAATTGATGAGCATGGTTATCAAAGTGGCTTCTGAAGGCACCAAAACAAATAAAGACTATCAAATTACTCAGCATGAAGGGATGCTCTAATGCAAACTACAAAAATGGGCTTGCTATGGAAAAAAAAAATCCTTGATTTCCTAATTTGCATTGATTATTGATTTTGTATCTTTGTGCAAATGCCACATCATATTTCAAAACACTATTTTCAACGGGTTTTTCTTTTTGGTATATGGTAGTGACTTTACATACTAATACTGCATTTGAGGCAAAGTTGCAACTTGTAATTCCCTATCTACACCCGGTAAAAACCACCTGATACTCCTCCTCGACTTGTAGTTTCAACTCCTGAACTTAGGGTCTTCTCAAGTACCAGTTTCTCCCCCATTTACGGAGTGATGTCAAATCAACATGGCTGTGTACATGGTGAACAGTGTAAAGTTCCCTTTCTCTACTTTTAAATTAATTTATAGCAGTATTGGCTTTAGACCAGTTAATATACATACACAGTACTTGGTCAAATCTATAACACTGACCATACTAATCACTGTTTTAGGAAGGTAAAAAGTGATAGAGTTATCACTATCGTTAGCCGGCTAGCTTGTTGCTAATGCTGCACGCTATTGTCCGCTGTCTAGCTTGCTGCTAACACTACTCGCTGTTGTCTGCTGTTGTTGCTATACTGCAATGTTCAGTCCAAAATGTTGCATGAATTTTTGAAGTTCACTATAGTAGAACAGTACCAGAATCCACTCAGACCTGTAACTGTAAAAGTGCTTTTAAAGAAGCTTTTTAAGTGGCTTATTATTATCAACATTCCAAAAGAATTTCGATTCATGTTGTCTCACAGTGAAGTTTAACACTAAACACCATACCAAATACAAATGAAGTGAAATATCATTTTTCATTAACGTTATTCAACCATGTCACCACATCTCCAGATATACTGACAGGCAGGGCACTAGGACCTGGAGGAGTGTCCACCTGCTGTAATCCAGCATTGCCTTGGCTGCTCTTCGCTCTGCAAAGAGAGACTGTAACATCAATCTGCAAATGCTGAAGTTGTGACAGGATGTTAGCTAAAAGCTTGCTTAGATACACTATACCTTATTCAAGATACTTCATATACAGAGTGAAATAGTAATTGTGACGTGAGTGAAGATATTTGTGGCAAACTATGGTCAATATACCCTGTATGGTCAACAGTTTTTGGTCACCTGACCATCACACCTATATGTGCTTTTTGAACATCCCATTCCAGATTTAGTCCCCCCTTTGTTGTTACAATAACCCCCACTCCTCTGGGAAGGCTTAGATTTTGGAGCATGGCTGTGGGGATTTACCCATTGAGGCACAAGAGGGCAAGAGGCTGGGTACTGGTGTCGGGTGAGGAGGTCTGTTGCACAGCCGTCATTTCAGTTCATCCCAAAGGTGTTCAGTGGGGTAGAGTTTTTCCACTCCAATCTTGTCAACCTTGCTTTGTGCACAGGGGCATTGTCATGCTGGAACAGGTTTGGGCCCTTTCATTCCAGTGGAAGGAAATCTTAAAACTACAGCATACAAAGACATTCTAAACAATTGCGTGCTTCCAGCTTTGTGGGAACAGTGTGAGGGTCAGTTGTCCACAAACTTTTAGCCATATAGTATAGCTAGCTATGAAGCTCATTGTTTCCTGCTTATTAGCTAGCTAGCTTACTTTAGGTTTACATGAGGTGAAAAAAGGGGACACTAACAATAATATTACCCAGCTGATGAGTACCTCTTTTAGCCACTGCAGGAATGTTAAGTAATTCTACAGTGTTACCAAGGGAAATTCTTTGCTAAATCTCAGTATTTAATGAATCAGACGAGTAGCCATAGACAGTTGTTTACAATAAGTTAATGTCATTGAAAAGGTGACATAGTGCTGATAAAATGGAATTTTATATCCCTCAATTTCTCAACCTGCAGATGTTGTTCTTTCAGTTGCTCCCATTAGGGGTCACCACAGCAGATCACCTTTCATTGTCCACATATTGATTTGGCACAGGTTTTACGCTGAATGCCCTCCTTATTCAGGCTTGGGACCAGCACTGACAGTGCACTAGCCTGTGGGCCCCCAGTGGCTAGGGATGGCACCCAGCATAAGTCCCATGCTCTACCAACTGAGCTGAGGGCACCTGGCCTCAACTTGCAGATATACAATATATGTAATATATGTAATTATATATATATATATATATATATATATATATATATATATATATATATATATATATATATATATATATATTTATATGTGATTTCTTTCAAAAATTATTGGCATTGGCTCAAACAAAACTTGATCTCACTTTAAGCCTTGCGTTGTTGTAAATCTGAGTTTAATAAAGAAATTGTGTTACAAACATGTCTATGTCTATTACTCATACAAGGCATAAGCTAAATGACTGTATGATTTTTCACTATGACTGAGATTGTGTTACTTAGGTTATTAAACATGTAAGCGCTATACTGCATACAGAGCAGAATCACATGTGTTCCAACTGCCCCTGCAACTTATCTATGAGACATAAGCTTGACTTCAGTACCTTTGCTTGATCTTGCATCTACTTGAAGTGGATGGATAGCATTTACATACAATCTAACCATGAAGAGACAGTTCTGCTCTCTGCCAACTTGACCAAATAGCCACTGATTTTTCACCTATTGATACTCATTATGAACAAAGATTCTAAAAAATTTCACCTGAGGTAGAATGTCCCCAGACCTCCCTGGTAACATCTTAGCCCCACTATGTATCTCCATAAATCCTTGACTCCCCCTGAGCAGCCTAAAAAAACAAACAAAGAGTGAATTTTTCTTGTTAGTCAATGTCTATCACATATCATCAATGGCTTCAATGGCTTGCAGACATGAATTCATCTTCCCTCATTATAAGTTGGATCCATTTATAGAAAAAATAGGGAATCAGACTCTATAACATAATTTGACATCGTGAAATTAGAAAAATCTTCTGTTGCATTTGCTTTTTAGTTTTTAGACATCTTCATAATTACTTCTTATTGGCTACATAATTGGCCTGATGGTGATTCTCTCATTTCTCATTACCCAAAGAAATTCACTTCTAGCGTCTGTTATTAGGCACATTCCCTGGGGACACACCCACTCATTATCAGGAAAAGCTCTTTTCATTCTCTTTGTGTGAAACTGAAATTGAAAGATATTTAAGCTTGATATTCTCCACAAGTCGCTGAGGATACAGTTTTAAGCCAGACTATATTGTAAGCTTTCAGAGGAGGACAAGGAAGATAAATATTTTAGCTTAATATTCTAATCTGATATCTAACAACAGTCTCCATGTGTAATCATGCCTCTCCACTAGGAGGTGGAGGCATTATGTTTTCGGGTTGTCCATCTGTCCATCTGTCTGTCCATCCGTCCAGGATTCTCTTTATAGCAATATCTCAAGAATGAGTGGTTAAATGTTTGTAGGATTTTTATGGAATTATCATGGTACACAGCAGATGAACTGATTAGATTTTGGAACTGATCCAAACAAGTTCAAGGTCACAGCAAAGTCAACTGTCTGAAATAGTTTTTCTTCAGTAGCTTCCTTCCTGTTTGAAGTATATTTTAGGGGTATTTCATTTGGCAGTACTTGTTGGCAGTGGAGACATCCCTGTCAAGTTCTACTTGTCACTTATGAGTGAAAAAATGGAAGAATAATGGAAGGATTTATATCCACTGGTTCTGATCTCAGCTGTGACCCGTAGGTAGGTGGGTAGATAGATAGATAGATAGATAGATAGATAGAGAGATAGATAGAGAGATAGATAGATAACTTTATTAATCTCAGAAGGAAATGCAAAGATTATAGCAGCAATATAAAAAGTAGAGTATGCAAGCAAGAGTATTCAAGAGTAATAAAAATAATACATGCAATAATATAGATACATTCTTTCTACAAACCTATAACTTTAATAAATAACAAGTCCAAACAATAAGTCTGATATTAAGGTCAACATTTCTAACATTATTCCTATATGTTGGAACTGTGTGGTCCAAAATGAATTGAAGTTTTATTGTAGTTAATCATGGATTGGGGTTGGATATTATAAACTTTATGTCATATCATATGGAAATCATACCTTTTCATTTTAGGTGTGTATACAATTCTTTTTTTTCCCCACAATACATTAGATGTTACATGTGTCTCTTAGAGACCACATTGTCACAGAAAGGCAGATATACTGTACTTACATAATTTAGACAAGAACACAATCTTTAGTACCTATTTTATTATTACATACATGTTTTTCATTTTACTTATCCTGGAAGAGTAGGGTCAGTATGCAGGGTCAGTCATTCTGGTGTTCCTGGAACTGTGAGAATGTGTCTTGTTCAAGGAGCCGATCAAGGTAGGACAGGGCATGGGCACTGGTAACTCCAACTATAGGTGCTGGGACTTGAATATCTTTAAGATTGGGATTGCTACAGCCCCAGACAAGTTCTCATAGTGAGAGTCAAACTCAAGCCACCTGTGTAAAAAAATGGGAATCCTGACAGCGAAACCATACGCAACACTTTGGGGCAAGCATATCTTCAGATCTTACCATTCACCATTCAGACATCAGTATTCTTTATGGATCACTTGGGAGTCTAAATTATTATCAACGCTGCATGTTCATTCCTGAATGCTATTTAGTCCATTTTTCTAGCCTTAATTTAATTGGTAATATAGGTGCTATCACATGTGAGTCAGAGGTAACATTGAACTGATGGTTATTAATGATTTAAGCTTCGTGTGGTGTCTACACAGTGTCAGTGATATTAGTTTAAGAATTCGAGTGCACTTACAACAGTTTAACCTTTTCTGAATGCTCAGCTCTGTGCACTGAGCTGTGAAAAGTGAAAGAGAAATGTTAAGCTAAACAGTCAATAAATGTTATTGAACATTTATTTCAATTTTAAAGTGAAAGGTTGGTTCAACAAATTTTGCATTCATGTCATTTGGCAGACGCCTTTATCCAGAGGAGCTTATATTTAATCTCAGTTATACAACTGAGAAGTTGACAGTTAAGGGCCTTGCTCAAGGGCTCAGCAGCAGCAGCTTGGCAGGGCTGGGATTTGAACTCAGGATTGCCTACACTGAGAAGGATACATGCAGTGCTGCCTTCAAACTTAGCCAAAATTAATTACCTCATTGGATAACTGCTTACAAACTAGGACAGTGCTTATCTCAGGGCTAAATGGTACACAAAAGTGCTGACGATCTAGGAAGCTGCCTTATTGGCACCAGTGGCAGTTTTTAAAATAGGCGAAGCATAGATGTCTCTTATTGAAGTATATGTCTTCGTGTGTGTGTGTGCGTGCGTGTGTGTGTGTTCTGTTTTATCAGTTTCATCTGTAGGTTTGGCCTTCTGTTTAATTTTCATTCTCTTCTCATAAGTAAGAGCATCAAATGACTTTTCCACAAACAGGTTGACAAAATTAGTAGTGTCTGACATGTTGTGCTATAAAACAGCTAGGCTGCTAACTAGTTAGCTAAATTTCACTGAAGAAGGTAGTGACAGCTAGCTAATGTCATGTCAACGGCGGAATCGGCATCCAACTACAACACCCATAACATAACGCGGCCTACAAACATGGCTGACACAGACTCCAACTCCCAACTCACACACTCACTGTCACGTTCACACTCTCCTGATTACTGATGCACACCTGCACGCCTGCACTACTCATGCACACCTGGACTCAGTTTCATATACCCCACAGTATATAGGTTCTCTCAATACAGAATGTACAAAGTACACTTAAAGTATACACTCTGTGTTTTGTAGCAGTCCTTACCAAGCAATTCATTGTCATAGTCTACCTGTTTTTTTGATCAACTTTTGCTATTGTCTATCCCAGTTTATGCTGTTTGTTCATTGCCTGACCTTTGCCTGTTTTTTGACTATGTCTTTGTCTCACGATTTGGATTTTCCTGTAAACTTTATAAATAAAGCTGTTGTTCACCTGCAATTTGCGTCCTTACCTGCCGCCTGACAGCTAGCTAGACCTATTAATAAACAAAACCTTTCCAACATGAATGGAAGTAATCAAACATAATAACAGGCTATACTATTTCTTTAAAATACAAAAATAGGCTACTGACCAATACTGGAGCTCTGAGCACTCTGTGATTCTGACTTAAATGTTTAAGTTTGATATGTCAGTCATGTTCACTACATTTACATTTATGGCATTTGACAGACACCCTTATCCAGAGCAACTTACAGAAGTTCTTTGAAGTCTCTATCAATAAATACATCCCGATACTGGTTCACTAGGTTATGGACTAAGAGTACTATTAGTCTAAAAAACCCTGTTGGGGAGGTAATATAGTAAGCATAAGACTAGATCCAACAGAGTCAAGTAGACACAAATATCAGAATCCTACCTTACCAGTAAAGAATAGAGCCAAGATAGAATAACTTAAAGCACACTTTCTTTCAATGATTGGAAGTTGGTTACAAGGTTCAGCCCCTTTGAGAGATCTCTCATTCTTCATATTGAGAAATGCATCTAGGCAGGACAAGCATAGAACGTACTGTCCAATAGTGAAGTGACGTGTAGCTAAGTATGGTGACCCATACTCGGAATTTGTGCTCTGCATTTAACCCATCCAAGTGCACACACACAGTAGTGAACACACACACACACCGTGAACACACACCCGGAGCAGTGGGCAGCCTTTTTTGCTGCGGCGTCCAGGGCAGCAGTTGGGGGTTCGGTGCCTTGCTCAAGGGTCTCACCTCAGTCGTGGTATTGAGGGTGGAAGAGAGCGCTGGTCATTCACTCCCCCCACCTACAATCCCTGCCGGACCTGGACCTATTGACGGAGCATCTATGGGCTTCAAAAGAGTTTTTCACACAGGCTGTGCTGTCCACCGAAAACACGTTGCATTAAATGAACAAACAGAGTGATGCAGCAGTGAAATGTATGATATTTTGATTTGCTAAAATATGGAAATTTACCATGAGTAATGAATAATATAAACACATTGGTAAACTGCTGCACTTCAATGAAATTTTAAGGGATGCCATGCTTCCCATGGAGACTTAAAGTAATCGTCTGTGATTGAAACTCTATGACAATGTGGAGATTCCCTGTCATGTAATGTGTAAGGTACTACATAAGGTAAGTCACTGGTTTAGTGTGTAAATCTTTGTTTTCAAAAAATCCCCATCATGAGTCTGGCACGCAAGCTATCTACAGATGACACACCAACTCTACCTCATATGGAACTATTCATCAGGTTTTAATAGCTTACTGATAAATGTGTGTATTTTTTTTAAGTTGGCACCACACTAGCATACTAAGTTGGCACTTGGCTAGGCACGCTAAAAATGTTTCATCCAGCAACGGCAGCGTTATTAAAGCAGATCGGGTAGGACTGATGAGCCTACGATGAGGCGCTCCAGAGGGACACATAAAAGTCAAGGCGGATTAATCATTCATGGCAAAGGTGCCATGGAAGGCTCCGGTGCCATTACAGTGGGTCTTAATGAGCCAGCCCCGTTCTGTTTCTCTAACTGGCCACGCTGGGGCCACTACACTCCCAGCATGCACTGCGCTTAAATATTGATTGCTTCTCTCTTTCACTCAGGGCAGCCAATACCAAGAAGTCCTTCTTGGGTAGTTGATAAATCAAAATGTTGTATTTCAGCAGTGTGCAGGGAGCTGGGTGATAACACAGAGGAGATATGACCCAAACACGGTCCAATCAAGGCTGGAGAGCAGTGTTGGACACTGCTACATATATTACATTTTAAAATGTAATATATTAAATATTAATTATTGCACTCAATTAAATGTTATAGGATATATTACGGTATTACTCTATGTGCCAAGTGGTGTTAATTACTGTCACAAAACACTCTCAAATGAAGCACAAATGGACTTTGCAGTATTGGAGTATTAAATGGAAGATCATTGGCTCAGTAGATTATAGCATTAGGAATTTTGAAAAATCAACTAAAAGTGCAAATGACAAACAAACAGCATTATTATTAGCATGCAAAAAAATGCATAAAAATCTTAAAAAAACAAACAAAAAAAACCCCAACTAAAACATGATACTTCGGTGGATTATTTCATTACAGATCTTGAAATGCGATCACAGCTGGAGAGATACACCTGAAAACAAATTGTTACAATTATTTTCAAAAATATTAACCAATGGAATCATTAACTCTTCTGTTCAGTGTTTCAGGAGTGAACAGCACATGAACCATAGTGGCATTAGCAAACTGCTACAATTGACCAACTAAACCAAACTAAATGAACTCCACTGCAAAACCATTATGTCTTGTTTTAAACAAATACAGTAAAAATTAATATGTATGCCTATCTGTATTGTGTGTTATTTATCTGCCTTGACACTGTAGGTTGGTCACCATTTTACTGAAGTACTTAAACAGGGCTATTAAGGCTATTTTGACAAGTGGGAAAGAAATTCCTTTCCTTGAATTCTAAACATATAGAGGTCTTAAACATGTTTTCAGTATATTCTATTGGATATGTTCATTGTAGGTACAAACAAAACACATTAGGTTAAATCCTAATGTATTGATACAAATGCTGGTACAGATACAGATAGTGTTGTTGCATTACACACGTAATCTAGGAATATAGTGTATGTTGGACAGACTACCAGATTTGTGCTAGATGTTTTAATACCTTTTTTACTGTTTATGACCGATCTACAAAAACTGTCATTGTGCTTGTCACTGCAAATTAGCTGAACAGAACAATTTCTTTTTACATGTTTTATATATGTTAATCAGTTCAATTCATTTGATTTTCAATTCAATTAATCTTTCATGAAAGTCACTAATGTAAAGAAAGGGCTCACTTGCAATAATAAATACCTATGGTCTTTAAGCACGCTGCACAGCCACCCAGATACTTGGCAGTTTAAAAATTCATTAGGTTGCCCCTACTGACATTGTTAAATTAATATTCATTCAGCTCTTTAAATGATATTCAGCACAGAATGAATGTTTGAGAAATGTCCTGCATATGCCAGGTTCTGCTGAGATTGTACATGTAATATGCATGCACAGTTTCAACTCAGAATTTGATTCTGATGGTAGAGAGTGTGCAAGATCAGATCTGTCTCTGACAGCAAAGACAATCTTGGTTTCTGCTGACTTGCCTTTTGTACCAATTATAAACTAAAGCCCAAGGTAAAAAATATGTTGCATACACCAAATATTTTATGTGACCATCATCTTGTTCATACACAGTCGTGCTGAAACACAATGAGCATAAACAAAAGCAAGTCATGCAGAAGGCTGGCAAACGGTACCTTCATGCAATTCATGCGACTGTTATTCATCAGTTAGGTATGTACAGTGAGTGGGACAGCCAGCCTTTTAGTGTCAATACAGCACCTGAGTTCAGCTTGTTAATAATGTGTTCTGCTTCAAGGAAAAGAAAACATTAAAGAAATAAGTGCTTTTGTACTTCCTACTTGAGAAAAGTAATTGGTGATGAGGAGGAGTAAAAGCAATTTAAGATGGGCTCTGCCTCAGCAACAATCCTCACAGAGCTGTTTAATCTGCTGTTCTTTGAAATAAATGAGCCTTAGTGCCACATTCCCAGGTGCAGCAGGCACTTATCTCAGTGACAGAGTGCATATATATATTTTTCAGTACTCTTCCCATCACTGCCTTCCCAGCCTTTTGAGACTATTTGGATACATTTAGATATGTATCTACAGTGGATATAAAAAGTCTACACACCCTGTTAAAATGGCAGGTTTTTGTGATGAAACCAAGATAAATCATGGCAGAACCTTTTCCACCCTCAATGTGAAATTACACCATATACAAGTTAAGTGAAAAACAATCAGAAACATTTTAGGGAAAAATAGAAAAAATAAAAAACTTACAATAACCTGGTTGCATAAGTGTGCACACTCCACACACACATTGTTGAAGCAGCTTTTGATTAGAGTCTATCAGCGTGGCACATCTTGACTTGGCAATATTTTCTCACTCTTTCTTGCAAAAACATTGTAGATCCATCAAATTGTAAGGGCGTCTCGCTGCATGTCACCCCACAGATTTTTAATTGGATTCAGGTCTGGGCTCTGGCTAGGCCATTCAAAAACAATGATCTTCTTTTGGTTAAGCCATTTCATTGTTGATCTGGATGTATGCTTTAGGTCATTGTTGTGCTGAATGGGGAAATTCCTTTTCATCTTCACCTTATTAGCCAACAACTGAAGATTTTGCACTAAAATTGGTATTTGTAGCTATCCATGATTCCCTCCACCTTGATAAAGCCCCAGTTCTGGCTGAAGAAAAGCAGCCCTAATGCATGATGCTGCCACCACCATGCTTACCAGTGGGTATGGTGGGTTTTTTTTTGTTGCACCAAACATACCTTTTGGAGTTATGGAATTATTATATCTTTTGGAGTTGGTCTCATTAGATCCTAACACATTTTGCCACATAGTTTGGGGTAATTTATTTGAGCTTGTTTTTTTGTGAGAAAGGGCTTCCGTCTAGCCACTCTACCCCATAGTCCAGACATGTGATGAATATGAGAGATTGTTGTCACATGCAGAGAGTAATCAGTACCTGCCAGATATTCCTGCAGCTCCTTTAATGTTGCCGTAGGTCTCTTGGCAGCCTCCCTGGTAATTTTTTGTCTTATCCATCTAATGCTTTGGAAATTTTCTGTACCTCTTTCCTGATCTATACCTTTCGACAGTGGGACCCTGTACAGGCTTTGTAAGCTCTTTGCAGGCCATGGCTTCAGGAGTCAGATGAAACCAAGAAGATGTCAAGAAAATCCTACAGAAACAGCTGGTCATTATTTGGGGTTAATCATAATAATTTCATTGATGACAGCTGTATGATAATTACTTTTGGACATGAGATTGAATGTGATTGGTTCATTCTGAATACAGTCACATCCCCAATTATAAAAGGGTGTGCACACTTATGCAACCAGGTTGTTGTAAGTTTTTATTTTTCCTATTTTTCCCTAAAAGGCTTCTGACTGTATTTCACTTAATTTTTATATGTTGTAATTTCCCATTGAGGGTGGAAAAAGTTCTGACATGATTTATCTTGGTTTCATTGTTTTACATCACAAAAGCCTGCTGATTTAACAGGGGTGTGTAGATGTATGTGTATATATATATATATATATATATATGATCTCTGTCACTTTGACCGTGGCATGGTTGTTGCCATGTCACAAACCGCAAGTCATCTCAAACTGGTTCCATGAACATGCCAATGAATTCAGTGTACTTCAGTGGCCTCTCCTGATCTGAATCCAATAGAGCACCTTTGGGATGTGGTACAATGGGAGATTTGCAAATTACAAAAACTCTGGTTTTCAGCTAAATTAAATTTTTCCTGACAGTAATATATACTTTGAAAACATAAATATATTTTATGATGTGGAAATGATGTAGACATTTTGTAACCTTGCCCTGGCTGTCTGCCTGTCATGTAAGTTATTCTACCTGAATCCTTGCTAGCTAAGTGTACTCTTCTCATACAGTGAATGATTTATGAATGACAATTAGAACAAGTTGTTGAATAGCTATAGCCATAGCAAAATGACGCTTAAAAGGTCTACGATGCCCTTGTGCCCTCCCCATTGCCAAAACAGAGAAGATTGCTTACACACTCTGTATAGATGACAGCAGAGAGAATTTTCAGTCTATAAATGACCTAATTAAAAGACAGGAACTAACTGAATTATTTCCTCACTGATGTTAGCACGAAGAGTGACCAGTCGTCGCTCCTCAAAATGATGGGTGTTTAAATTCCGTGAGTGATTTTTAACTCAGGTGATGAGAGAGAGACTGATGTGGATTATGCTCTTAATCAGATTTCACTTTACAATGCTATAACTTTAATTGTGGTTGAGATATATGCAAACGAGAAATATATTTCAGGAAATCCTGTAATTTTCAGAACTGCAGTACTGTGCAAAAGTCTTAGACACCCTATTTTTTTTTAGTACAAACTTTGTTATAGATTTTTATTTTATGACTGCTACATTTTCAAGTCAGTACAAAAAACATTTTAGATTTCCAAACATTAAATGTTACAGAAAAATGTTTGTATGTCAGTAAAGAAAGCAGCATATTACACAAGAGACCACTTTTCAGACAAAAAAAAACATAACGAAGGCTGCTGGGTTTTGCTGCAAAAATAAGAAGCAAGTGTGACAGTCAAAGTCTCCAGAAGAACTGTGGCTGCTTCTGCAAGATGCTCAGTAAAACTTCCCAGCTAATTTCCTTATAAAACTGCACACACTGTACCTGAGACTACTAATTATTTTTTATAAAGCAAGGGTATTCACGTCAAATATTGACTTTGTTTTATTATTATTGTTTACTGCTTTTTATAGTATTTTTAATGTAGAATTTAATATCATTATTTTTGAAGGCATCTTTGCTCTACAGCATTTCTTTAGTGTCAAGAATTTACTATTCCCCAAGGTGCCATACAAATGTAGTTAATTATCATTCAGCTCAGACTGAACTAAATGCTGCACTGAAAGCATAATTCTGCTTTACAAACCTTTATTTTCAAAAAGCATTTTATGTTTGCCTATTTAAAAAATGACTTTTTGCTAAAAATTCTGTGGCGAACTTTATCATTTTCTTAAATAAACCAAGATATTTGATGTGATGTGTTTAGATTCTGGCCTAGTTTAGGGCCAGATGTAACAATATTCTGTTGTGTTCATCTGAGCCAGTTTTGCCAAATCTGTTTTGGCACAGAGCCATAAATCAGATCAGTTCTGATATTAGCAGCCATTATCAGGATGGCCCAGACGAGGATATGCTGTACTGTATGTGTGGTGGACTCATTCAATTTAAAAAAGTAAAAATAAAAATAATAATAACCACATAAGCAATAAACAATAAATATTAGCATGCGCCACTCTTGCTTGAGAAGGAATATATTTGGGCCTAATCTGGTGCAGCGTACATCTGTTTTCTGGGACTTCTTTTGCTCTATATTTGAGGCACAACTTACTGTGTAATATCTAGATAGTTAGGCTAACTAGATAGCTACTCTGGCAAACTAGCTAACTGCTTAGAGTAACTAGATAGTTAGCTTGCATCTCATACTAGCTGATATAAGCCTTCACCTCTGTTACTAGTATTAACCAGCTGAGGATATACTGCATGTTTGTTGGGCTCAGACAAAGCGACCACGTAAGCGATAAAGAATTAATATTAGCCTACATGACTCCTGCTTGTGAAGAAATATAGCTTGTGAAGCAGTAAAAGTTAAACAAAGCCAGTATGATAGATGACCTAAAGCAGATTTATGATAAATAAAACTGCACCCCAGGATTCTGAAAGAGCTATTTAGTGCATGGTTGTATACCTTTTTCAAAACGCTGTTTTGAAAGGTAATAAGATTTTGAGTTCATCACCTTTGCCACATTCTATGCCACATTATCACCTATGCCACATACTTTGCCAGGGGTGAGCCAAAAATGTACTCAAGAGATAGTTAAAAGGTTGCTACTTTTAAATGTATGCAAATATTAAACAGTAAACGGTAAATGTTAAAATGTCATGTTTTCATGGGAAAAGTAACATTTATTACTTATATAAATCGGTTAGAAGATGATTTTGAAACATAATTAAGTAAGAGTACGTGGATTCGATTTCAATAATTAAACTATAAACTCATTTAAACTATAAACACTCCAATATAATACTTAAGTATAATAATGAAGTACAATTACTCAAGTATTTTCCACCCCTCAGATTTGCTAATGTTATGTCATGGACTGTACCATTCATACAAAAATTTTGGCCAACTGATTTGCTAAAAACATTTTCCATTGACTTCAGGCTTTTATTTCTTGTTGTGGCTTAGCTGTGCTGTTTTATCTATTTGGGTTTGGGTGCTTTTGCTGAAGCCTGGAAAGATGAGATAAATTTTTATTGTCTTCTCTGATTTATATATTTGTGGAATTTTATCATACATGCATGAAAACTAAGCTGTAGAGTCTTGGCTTTCCTGTGTACCTCTGTGTCAATTATGTGAGTATTTTTAGTTACCTGGAAGTTTGACCAGGGTGGCCAAACACATTATAAGGGGTGCCATGGACCTCCCCTCTTCTAGACCCATGCTTGTTCAAATGTAAGAATGAAGAACTGAATTTAACCTTCACTCATCCTAATACCATGTAATGTCATATACTCTATGTCCCTGGGGCAGTAGAGAAAGATCCATGACAGCATGCAGGTATAATTTTGGTGTATGTTTTTTCCCTGTGTGAGCAATGGAATACTAAGGAAAAAAGAAGTGAGTGAAAGATTCATCGTAGCCTCATTCAACAGGCGTTTCTATGGCAACCCAACATTTTCAAGCAGAGACTGAAGGCCGCAATGCCTTAGTCGACCAGCTCTCATACACTTTGATCTTTTCTTTCTATCTTTCTACATACATACTTGATGCTGTTTTCATATGAATGCTTGCTTGCCTTACGTCTACATCTTAAAGCAAAAAACAGACATAAGAACTGTTACACTCACTACCCTGTACCAACATGCATCAACTTCAGCGATATGACACAGAGATGAACATCAAAAGCATTATTTATCTCTGGGACAGTCTCTGAATTGCTTTTTGTACACACTGGTCTATATACACTCACATGACATGCAGAAATGTGCTATGCACGTTATATGGGAGTGTGTTTGTATGTAGTGTTTTCGCTTTCAAATCAGAATTAAAAATTTAATCCTCTAAAGGCACCTACAGAGAGAGCCTTAGGCAGTAGAGAGGGGAGGAAGCGCCTCTCTGTTTGCTTTAGAACAACCAATGGCCTTGCTGTACTGTATTCCCGAATTAGTCAACAAATCCTCTGCACAAAGTTTGAATAGATTTTAAATCATTCTTCTTCTGCTGCTTTATCTCTTAACCCTCCACAACCATCTGCCCTGGACACCACTCTCTCTCCCTTTCTTTCTCTGCACCAGTGATGGCAGGATTAAAGGATTATGAAAGGAGGTGGATGATGTGTGATAGAAGCAGTCAGGTGATCACACAGATGGGATTTGACCAGGACTATAGAATTATGACTATAGTCATAATTTTGGACTACTTACCACCCTACTGTTCCTTACATCAACACTGTACATTAAACAAATTCAGTGAGAAAGAGAGAGAGAGAGAGAAATACACAAAATGCAGAAGACATTTTATGGGAGACCTTTCTTATTGATCAGGGCACTGTCTCTGCAGGTCTACATAATATATTCTGCATATCTTCGATGGGCAGCGTGTTTGAAAAGAAGGAAGGTATATAAAATCAGGTGTATGTGGTATATGATCAGGTTCTGTATATTGTAACTATATGCATGTCTTCATGCACGTCATGTGCATGTCTTCAACTGGAATAAATAACTAGTGGTTTTAATTATTCAACTGTTTTTTGAGCAGGTTTTGGATCAGGCTTGATCATGGAAGCTGAATATTTCTTCAGGAAAGACAGGGTTAGTTTGCCTCCTAGTGGATTAAGTGTGTAACCCAGCTCAAGCATTAAAAGATGCTCCAACACATTGCTTTAAAGGTAGGCTTACATATATAGGGACAGATTTGCTTACTTAGTGTGGGATGCTCAGTGTCAGCAACCTTTTTTCCTGCATTTTGTAAAATGTATACAAAACGATATCTTATACATTTAAAAGAGGGGTAAACGTTAAGCACATGAAGGACTGGATTTGGTTCTTGAGTGTGGAAAATTTATAAACCATATATTATTTTTTTCCTTTGCCTGAATATTTCTTGTGTTTTTTGCTGCACATATTAATCTTGGTGAAGCTTCTGGATTTTTGCCTTCCTCATTAAGGACAAATACACTTTCTTTGACAGTTGAAATTAAAGCGACACTAACTGACTTTGTTCAAGGTAAACAAAGACAAGATGATCTGCAGAGCTGTAAAGAAAGGAGGCTGTATAAAATCATCTTTCAGACATAGAACTGTGAATAAAGATTACAATAACTGTAATACAAAAGGTTTCCACAACCTACATAAAAAAGTTTCATTTGAAATGTAAAAGAACTCCCAGGACCTGTGAGCAAATCCTGAACTCACTCTCATAACTACATGGGTGGCTCGGGTTCCTGGTTCATCCCTGAACTTGGGTTACTGTCTGTATAGAGTTTCACATGTTCACCCGGAGTCTATGTGGGTTTCCTCAAGGTTTCTCAGTTTTCTCCAACCTCCAAAAACATGTCAGTAAGAGGTTTGGTAACTCTAAATTGCCCCTAGGTTTGAATGTGTGTGAGTGTTGCCTTGTGATGGACTGGCATGCCATTCAGGCTGTATTCCCACCTCATGCCCAGTGTTACCATACTGAAAAAAAGCTAATAGGACTAATTGAAAGCTAATTTACTTAATTCAAATGCATACCTCATTTCCACATGATTGAATTGAGTTACATCAACACGATTTGTTTTTGTAAATCCGACATGATTTCAATCAAAACCTGGAATAAAACTTCACCTGAAGTGAGGCTCAAAGCCAGGTTACTGACATTTTGCCACTGCACTATTCTACTGCACATGTAGTTACTTTACTTCTATAGTTATAGTTCCCATCAGTGCCAATGTCCTCATGAGATTTCACAATGTAATTGGATTAAGTAAATATACGTGAATTGATCACACTCACTCTACATAATTCGACCTATTAATTAGAAACTTGTTTAAATTAAGTTTCCTATAAGCAATGAAATCACATTTTCATGAGAAACGTAATTTTTTATCTAAACTATGCATAATATGGTTTCTTAAATCTGACTGTCCACGTTTTTTTCAGTGACTACAACCATGACCAGGATAAAGCGATAACTGAAAAATGAATGATTTACCAATTCTGAGATTAGCTGCATCACAGAAATGTGCGAAAGTCTTCAGATTTTTAATAAGAACAGGGACAAGGTGAGCTGGAGAGATGTAGCAATGTAGAATAATACACATGCAAATAGACTCTAAGATCCTGAGAAGGATGGGGTGAAATTTCTGGTTTAAGTTAAGCGCACTCATATCGGTCTCTTTATCGTAGCTGGATTAATTATCATTCATGACAAGAAAATGCGAAGTAGCTTCTTTGATTATTTTGTTACATCCTCAAGGCATCCATTCTCTGTGGAGAGTAATTATCTGCCCTTCTAGTCTCCTATCATCTCAGAATCAGATTTGAATCAAGTAGTTAAAAACAAGATTTTAAATAACATACAGTTTGATCCTGCTGCTGGGCACAGCAGGTAGGGGTAAAATAGCTAGACAATTCATGCAAGAGAGGAGGGACGCACTATCCCAGTACCTGGCTCTGGATGAATGAATAAACTGGGCGATATAGGCAGCTTTCAGACTCTTGAAGCAGGATTGTTATTATACCCTGCATGCTTTTCATTCGCTAAACATTAATCAGCATCTCTTATGAAGCTAAATCCCAGGAAAGCTGGTAGTCCAGATGGTATCCTATTTTCCCAGCTTTTAAATCTTTCAGACAAATTTAGGGTTGATTCCAAATGGCTTTATATTTTCTACACATGCATACATCATAAGGTGGCATTCTATTACATCATAAGGTGGCATTCTATGAAATGTAAAATGAACTATAAACTCAACAGAACAGCATTTCCTAGTGAGCACAAAGGCTAAAAAAGACTTACATAAAGTTTATAGGACATCTAATGTAAAAGTTTTAAATATGTCTAAAGCCTTTAAGTAAATAAAATTCATTAGATGAACCACCTGAGTATTTCATTAGATATTTTCTTAATCTTATTTGCATGACAGCATTTGCCTACCTAAATTTATTTTAAGACTTGAAGGTTTTTGGCTACTCTACCCTGTTTCTCAGGAATGCATCAGAAGGCAGTACAGTTCATGCTACAAATGTTATTTAGCTCTGACTCAAAGTAGTCCTTGGAGACCAATTTCCCAAACTTAATGTCTTAGAAAAAGCAGTTCTGCAAAAGCTACAGCCAGCAGCCCTAGAGGAATACAAGAATCAGTATGCACACTTACCAGTTTACTGAGATGCAGAGTGTTTACAACAGATTTCAATTACCTTTTCCCCAGTTTACAGGTTACATGAGATATGGACAATAATTAAACCATAAAAAGGCAAAACAGCACACATGCTCTCATCCCTCCTAACCCCTGTGGCTGACTGGCAGCATCCTCTCCTCATCAGCACCTAATGAGGGAGGACGTTTTTCACTTCACACTGTAATTGGCCCTGTGGAGAATTTTAATGGAATCACTCAGGGAAATGGGCTCTTAACTTGGCAAGTGCCCGTGCCCCCTCCTTATCCTCCTCTTCTCTGTCTGCTCTCTCTCTTTCCCTGCTCTCCAACCAGGTTCAAGGTGCGCCGCCTTTTACAAGTATGTCCCACTCGGAGGCCGTGCAATTAACCGCCATCATGTTTGCTTCTGTGTGGCCATGCTGTAAATAACAGTGACAATTTGTATTACAGAACTCATTCCATGCATGGTTAGCCTGTTTGATGACTCTTTGCTAATAGACCAGAGGCTTGCAATGGGGAAAGGACCTGATGTACCTTCTAAGAAAAAAGGGCTAAGTCAAGGGCTTTATTCCACAAAATAGTCCTTCTCATTAGAGTCCTGTCTCACGGACCACTGAATCCCACACAGAATGACATTTATTTACAGTAGTCATTTTCTTTTAGCAGATTAGGCAGCCAAAAGGGTGTAACTGACAACACTGGACATTTCTAAAATGATGCCTTGTTGAGAAGATCGACTTGACCCAGTTCCATAGCAAAAGGATGCCACATCCAGATGCCTTCACATGATGCTATTAAAGCAGTCTGTTCCTGGTGCTCTGTGGATGCATGTGGGTGTGTGCTGCTTGACTTGATGACAAAACAATGTGAGACATCTAACTGACACTAGAGGGACTTGCAGCGCTTTTCATTGTTTTGACAGCAGGAAGGGAGGTAAGATAGTAAAGGTAAGTGAGAGAGAGAGAGAGAGAGAAATAATGTCTGTGAGTTTTTGGATAAGAACTCTCCTCCTTTTCTCATCTATTCCTCAATTCATGTCTCCTTCTCCTGGTAATGAGATCATCCTATGCCTAATCACCTCCCATTACCTTGACAGACAAAGAGCCTGTCAAAGTCTTCGTGAATGAGAAGCAGCGTGTGTGTGTGTGTGTGTGTGTGTGTGTTCACTTTACTTGTTCAAACCAACACTGAAGGTCCAATACTTTGTAGGTGACATAACAATGTTTTGTTTTGTTTGTTTTTATTCTAGAAGTTTTACTTATGGTTTGGAACCACTGGCAAAACTGAATTTGCACCCCCTAACTGTCATTTATACATATTTACATATTTTCCATCTAGAACTTTCGTGCTACTGCAATGTGTAAATAATAACAGTTATTGATAATAGTGCTATGCACTCCATGTATAGATATTTCCTTAGATCTATTGATTCATGCTGTTTACTGGTATTCTGTTGGCTACTGGCATTATTTATATTCACTTCTGTGTCAGGATTGTTTTCCATATACCACATAATTTTTTTTCAGCCTTCATAGGAGGCACTATGTATGCATCAACATCATTTCACACACTGGTTTATGGGTCTTAAAAAAATGTTGAGCAGTGCTAGCATTTTATCCATAAAATTAGACAAAATTAACTGTAAACAAATTCTGAATGTTCTGGGTTATTTAATTTAGTGCATATTTGATGATCCTTTGCCTCATTTGCTTATTTTAATACATTTTAATAGAAAGTTGTAATACCAAAAATATTGTATTGATGTATACTTTCAGCAGATTAAGTTTCATTTTCATTATTTAAGTGGGAGAAAATAAGTGGATTAGGCTGTGGTCTTAAACAGGCATATTTCATTTAGCTTTTTGGCAAATCATAGGCTATGTTATGGAGCATAGTCCTCCCAGACTAGTGTTGTGTACCCCTGGTTATTGCATTAAACTGAATAAAATGTTTAATTTTAAAAATCACTATTAGACCGACCTAGGTTATAACATAAATGCTTCGTACATCCTACCTTGTGCATCACATGTAATGTTTGCCATTCAATTCTGAGCCACAGAAAAATTGTGGCAGAAATACATACAGTGGGTATAAAAGTATAAAATGGCAAGTTTTTGTGATGTAAAAAATGAAACAAAGATAAATCATGTCAGAACTTTTTCCACCCTCAATAAGAAATTACAATGTATAAAAATTAAGTGAAAAACAATCAGAAACCTTTTAGGGAAAAATAGGAAAAATAAAAAATTTACAAAAAAATCTCCATTGCAAATACTCTTACTATTATTATTATTATTATTATTTTTTTTTACAGTAGTGACTGTTGCTTGACATATTTTACATAAAACTTTAGACTGAGATGGTCTTATTTAAAACTGAAGTGCTAATAGAACTCTGCCTCAGCTTTACAGTATAAGTTCATCTGCACTTACATTCTTACTTCTCACTCCTCAAGGTTTTTCTAACCTTGGCCTGACAAGACTGATCTCTTTCAGTCTAATAGTTAATGACAGCAGACAGAAGTTACAGCATGACAAAGTATCGCCTATATGTAGTTATACATTTCAGTAGGCCTTGGTAGTAGGGAAGTATTCAATATTTTTTTTTACAGATTCTACATGGTTTTAATATAACTGGAAAACATGCTTGAGGATGGGTTGTAGTCAACAAAAACCTCACAGGCTGCCATTTGATGATCCTGGGTCTACAAGCTCTTGCATATGAATACATTAAATGAGTAGCTTTAAAAATGCCAAAAGACTTCCTTTTAAAAAGTCAGAATTCACTCGCTGAATTTCCAACCGACTGAAGACTTCTTTGGCTTATAATAAATCTCGTTCATTAGGTTTTCATATGCCAACTATTACCAAGAAAGTTATCATCATCCTTTTTATGTTAAACATGGTGTTTGGTTCTGTCCTTCCACCCACCCAGGGTGAAATTTGCACATCAGTGCAAACTTCACCCTGTGTGGGTGGAAGGACAGAACCAAACACCATGTATAACATGCTTCGCATGGGTGTGCTGTATGCGCTCCTTAGGACCTGGGCATCAAGGTCAAGATCCCTGCACCCTCCTCACGTTGGTTTCGGTGTTTCTTCCTGTGCCTTTGGACTTAAGCTGTTGATCTGGGCTTGATGTGCTTGAAAGGAAAAGTGTGTGAGCAGAGCCAAGGCGGACTCTGAAATATCATTGTTAACAAGATTGAGAAATGTGTCAGAAATAGAAGTGCATCCCCTGGTTTGGTTCAAGGCTGTGACAGAAGCTCAATTTAATTAAGAGACTCAATTTTATTTAGAGTGTTTCAGTGGCAAGCCAAATGAGATATGTGCATTACCAAAGTGTGAAGTTTGTGGATATACAACAAAACAACAACAACAACAACAACAATAATAATAATACATGGAAAAATAAACATACAGTAGTTTTGCAAGTGAAAGTTATGAACACTGTCTAGCAAAAGTATCTGCAGTAGATAGAGAAGTTTCATTAACAGAATCACTTATTGTGCATTTAAATAATTGCCATATTCTTCGCTGTTTTGATAGCCAAGATTTCTTTTTTGTGAGTTTCTCCAGGCAAGGTAGTGCTCACCAGGTGTGTATTATTTTGTCAGGGTGATTGAGTGTTTTATCAATGGCTGTGATGAGTTTCCGAACATTTTATTTTAAGGTGCTTTTGAATTCACACCCCAATAACCACATGGTAATGGAAATCCTTACAAAAACGAGAATTTGATGGTGTGTGCATTTTTTAAATCTCAGTTCACTCACTGTTTGGACTCTATAAGAATCCAAGTTTCTTGAAACTATTTCAAGTTGTTGAAATAGGTTTTTGTTGAAGTTTTTTTTTTTTTTTTTTTTTTTTCAAGCCCTTCCTTGGGATCAGTTTCAGTGGTAGAAACTGGATGTTTGTGCAGAGCAGGAATTTGATCTCTGAGTCATGCAGATTGATCCTAGAATCTGCAGGCTGCTCCAGGGCTTTTGCCTATTCATTAATATAGATATTGTGCTTAAAGAACATCTCTGACTTGCATCATGGTCCTGAGAGACAAAATTAGTTAATTTATTGCAAATTTAATGCCATGGCTCATTCCTGTGTAAATGGATTTAATTAGGTCATAGGTTTTATGCCTTACAACGGTTTTTGGTGTCAAATAGAATCACATTTTAGAGCATTTAGAACATTTTTATTGGAGAACATAATTTTTAATTATGTTTTGTAGGCCATAAATATAATTAGCATCATGGTAATCTGATTGCTATTCAAGACACAGTGCTTATGGAAGACTGCATGGAATCTTACCTAAATATATTTATTTTGGTGTTCAAATATTGGAGTTATTAGACTGTGTTTTATGTGTTTATGTTTAAGCTTGGCAAAAGGGCACATACTGTATTGTAGTGATGTCTTACTATCTCTTCCAATATATTGTGTTCTACACAGAATCAAATTGAATTATTTTACAGTTTGCCCTTCTGCACTATATGGCCAAAAGTATGTGGACACCTGCCCATCATACCCATAGGTGGGCCTTCCCCAAACTGTTGCTACAAACTTGGCAGCACACAATTGTCCAGAATGTCTTTGTATGCTGTAGCTTTAAACTCTGGAATACAAAGTTCAGCAAGCATATATGATTGTGATGGTTAGGTGTCCACAAAATTTAGGCCACATAGTGTACATTTTACATTTACATGTTAGTGTACATTATCTTGTCCAAAATTAGTTCATTTTGATTTTATTGGGTGTAACAAGAGATTATACAGTAATGTTATTGACGGTTTGAAATCTTTTCTTCTTGCAGGAAATCACTGTTGCATTTGAGTAGGATGGCTACTTCACTTCTCTTTTTGTCTAAACATCTGGAATTTAATTGGGTAGCTAATAACAGTTTTGCTATTACAGGGCCTGGGATTTGGGGAATGAGGTAGGAATCAGGTCTATAGTGGTGTGGATGTTTGAACTTGTCAACGGGGTGGTTCACTAGATAAAGGGGATTGAGTAGACTTCTGCTTTCTCAGAAAAATGTCTATTCGAACTTTCTTACTAAAGAGTCCCTTGCATCTATTGCCATGATGACCTTTGCAAATGCCTTGCTTGGTAACTTGAAAGAACAGATGAGGATGAAGGATGAGGAAACCAAAGCAATAGCTTTGCTGAGACAGTACAGCCAAAAGGCCAGCTTACAAAGTACAAGTTTGCTATCCACAAGAGAGAAAATTAGAGAGTTGTAGGAGAAACAAATGCAAGGGAATTTTCTATATTTATTCTTTAATATATTCTTCTCTTATATATTTATAAAACTACCTAAACAGCTTTTAACCTGGCCATAATTATGTGCACTATCTTCTCAAAAATATTCCAGACCAACTTGAAAAAGTTGGTTCCAACTTAATTTTTCTACTTGCTTGATTTAGTGCTCTAATAAGTACATTGCAATTTAATCACACAAAAAATCACTAAATATAAATAGGTTTACATGTTGAGATTATGAAAAGTAGCAGCCAAAGCACTAATGACCATTTCCCTCATTGCTTTCTGTTGTATCATGCTGTACTTCCTAAATCATGTGTCCCAAATAATCAGTATTTCATGATGCTATGATGGTATTAATGTCTCAGTGATGAGTGTCCAGAATTTTAAAAAACACTAACTCTTACATAACATTTTTATTATTTCGTCTCTTCGTTTCAGCTCTGATAAACCTCCGAAAACACCATATGCAACTCGCTGACAGCCCTACTATGCATACTTTGCTTTCAAACAGCTCACACAGTGATGACCATATGTTATAGAGTTTTCAAGTTACCAGACCAGAAAGAGACAGTGGCTGTTTTTGCACATGGCTTGCTGTGTCGGCCCAGAGGCTGAGGCATGGTGCCAGGGACCAGGGTCACTGCAAAAGGTCGCCCAATCTGCATAATTTCATATTAATGTTAATGTGGGGTATGATTGGACTGTGCCTGCTGGGCAGCCAAGCGATAAAATTTCTTATTTCATGCTCTCCTAAATGAATTCTTTTCCCAGGGCTTTGGTGGGGTGTGTGTGTGTGTGTGTGTGTGTGTGTGTGTGTGTGTGTGTGTGTGTGTGTGTGTTTTTTTTTTTTTTTTGTAAAGGAGTGAGTGTGTATGTCTGTGAGAGAGAAATAATGTAGACAATGCTTATCGCTACGGTTATCAAAAGTCATTATTTTGCATCACAAACATGTAGCCACATATGGGCCTCAATGAGGAAATAATTCCATACTTAAAATGGCTTGTCATACCAACATTTTTCTGAAGTAATTTGAGAAGCATTAGAGGTCAGCTAAACAACTTTTGCATTGAGCAAGTTTAACATTCACAAACAACTAGCAAATCTATACTATATGCACTAGCAAGGATTTGCTAGTCAGAAAAACAAGATAACTTAACTTACACCAACCTTAAATTCATAGTCCATACTGATTTCTTTCTAGCAATTAACCAAGCTAAGAGGATCACATTTTTTCTCCCTGTCTTCTGAACACAGTTAATGGCACTGGTTTGCCCTCCTGTTCTGAGTCACTCTTCATGTGTAAGATAGGTAAAATCAAGTCCACATTGGCTGTCAAACCACAACATTGGTAGTGTTAGATAGTTGATGTTTGAAAGAGAAATCAAGCTGAAGCTTGTGGGACAAAGAAAGGCCTCATTCATTAATGTGAACATGAACAATGCATTTATAGCACTTATTCATTCATCCTTGGTAACCCCCTGGTCAGGATCTCAGTGGTTTAAACTATGCCACTAGTTTTTTTATGTTTTGAGAAATAAAACTACAGTCATTAGAAAATATTGTGGACTAATTACTGTGCAAGTAGGATAGAAACACAAAGAAAGAAAGAAAGAAAGAAAGAAAGAAATCCCTTCTGTTTTCTAATTAGGCCCCACTCACTTCAGGTTTTAATCTGAACAAAGTTACAGTTACAAATATTTGGAGCACTAAACAGATACAGATAATGGCATTGCGTTACAACCCTAATGCAAATGCTTTCATGAAGTGGCCCATAAACGACACTGCATCCATGCATCTTATAATGTAATTTAAAAAAAAAAAAATCCTTTTGTTTTTGCACCATTAAAACACAGTTGCTTTAAAATGTCATAGAACGCTTTTGAAGCAGGTCATGCATCCGCTGGCTTTCTAACATTCATGTAGACATCTCTGTCAGAAGCAGATTAAATGCCATTGAACACGTGACATGACAGAGAAGTAAGAAAGTGCAGATATTCTACGTATTTTATTTGATAGAATAATAAATTGGACCATGAGTGTTGAATTTAACTGCAACCTATTTCAAGGAATCCAATGATATCTATGCTTCCTGTGTAGTCTTACAGCAATTGGTTCTTCGTTTACCATGTTCTCTGGTGTTTAACTCCTGAGCAGTCCTCATTGCGACTTTAACCTAAATCTATTCATCAACTAGTGTTCCTATGCCACTTTCAGTTTCATGTGAACACACATGAACAAAAGCAATCAATTTACAGGCCTGCTAACAACACATAACACATTCACATGAGTAGTTTTGAAATGCAATACATATTGAATGCATCCTTTCAATGTGTGGAAATGAACAAATTCTCAGACTTTCTTCCTGCTCATTTGCTTTCTACACATGAGCTGTAATGTTCTTAGAGGCCTGTTTCACAGCACTGCTTTCCTAACCATTGCGAAAGCATATTACTCAGAGATGTCCTGCAGCAGGGTTGCCACATAGGCCGGGGGATATTACCATCATTGATTCCTCCTTACAGGGACTAATTGACATTTTCTTTGGCCGTTCAGCCCCTATAACCCTGCTGTCTGCCTGACGGCTGATCAAGGCAATGAAAAATGCTACTTCAGGGCTCTGATTTGAAGCCATTCTATTCGGGTTCTGATTTAAATATTTTGTATTGAATGTCTACAGAAATTTCATGTATAGTGGCACTAAAAGCCTGTGTTTTCTTTAAGTTCGTGCTGGTTAAGGGTTCCCGAAGTGCAGATTGTGAAGCAACATTTTGAAACCACAAAACTTGATTTTCTTAATATTAAAATACCATCAAGCTATTAAGGTGATTTGCAGCCATCTCTTTTTCTCTCTCGCTCTCTCTCTGTCTCTCCCTGTCTCTCCCTGTCTCTCTTTCTCATCCAGAAATCCAAGCTGATTTTATTTTCACATGAGGAAAGTGATTTGATTTTGAATAACAATTAAAAAACAGTTTATTTTCTCCTGCTCCTTGCCTCAGTGGGAGTGTGTGGGAAAGTGTGAGCCCGTCTTCTACTCCTCCATGTTTCTCTCTTGGCTGATCAGAGGAAGAAAAATCGATCTCAGTCAGAGAGAACCATGTCACAGTTGACACAGTATTTAACATAATGTAATGCAACATGATTATGTGCTGGGCTCAATTATTTTACCATTTCGTGGCTAAAACCTGTGTGTTTTAACACAATAGAAAATATCTCAAATGTAAACATAAATATAGCTGGACTTCTCCAGCTATTTCTTTTTATGAAACTATTATAAAACAATATAAATATGATTAAGTCTATTTCTATATAGGTTTGCTCATTTCAAGTGTGAAAGTCTTATTCCATTACAGATCATTTTGCTCCTTTATAGAAATAAACGCTTGAAAGAAGGATAAATATCAGGTCCACTATATGGCCAAAAGTATGCGGACATTTGACCATCCCAACCATTTGTGGGACGTTCCCCAAACTGTTGCCACAAAGTTCGAAGCACACAATTGTCTACAATGTCTTTGAATTCCGTAGCATTAAAATTTCCCTTCACTGGAACTAAGGCACCAAAACATGTTCCAGCATGACAATGCCACAGTGCACAAAGCGAGCTTCAGAAAGACATGGTTTGCCAAGGGTGAAGTGGAAGAACTCGAGTGGCCTGCACAGAGCCCTGACCTCAAACCCACCTAACACCTTTGGAATGAATTGGGACATTGCCTGCAGGCCCAACATCAGTGCTCAACTTCACTAATGCTCTTGTGGCAAAATGGGCAAAAATCTCCACAGCCACATTCCAAAATCTAATGGAAAGCCTTCTCAGAAGCATGGATATTATTATAACAGCAAGGGGGACTAAATCTGGAATGGGATGTTCAACAAACACATATGGCTGACTGGTCAGGTGTCCACATACTTTTTGCCATATAGTGTATAATGCAATTTAAAAAATAAGAAAAAAAAGCAACTGATAAATAACAAGGCAATTTAGAATACTGTTCCATAACTTATAGGTAACTATGCAGGGACTAAGCATGAATGAATGAATTGTTCTTCATGAACACTCAGTTTAGTACTATTAACTACTAAAGAATACTATTTAATTTCCCAGTAGTTATGTTTGGAGTACTTCCTTATTAACTAAGCAGTAATTACTGACTCTTAAGAAGTAATTTCTGAGGCTTATGTTTCCTGCAGAACTACTAGCTACTGATTAATTGTAACTGATTAATTAAATGATTAAAAAAGTAAACCAAGTAGTCTTCCCAAACCACTCTTTCACCCACCAACCCTTCGTCTCAAGCTAGAAATTGGTAGTCGTTTTACACCTCCCATCCTGAGAGAAGCATGGATCATGGCGCTCTGCATGTGTTCAGTAGCAGTGTGACAAGGTGATTGAGGCAGTGGCACAGACTGTGAAACCTTCATTAATGAGGAGACACATGGGGACTGGGGACTGCAGAGGGCTGAGCACTAACAAGACTAGCTACGAAAGTGGTATTACTGTTACCTTAGGAATTCAACCTTCAAAGGGACTCGTGTAAAGCCAACAGAAGATTGGCAGACAGCTCTGTCCAACACTGATTGTCTCTGCTGTTACTTTGTAGTCTGGTTCAAAAGCCCATTCACACATGCAGCACTGAACCTTCATTAGCTTTAACAACTTAGCTGCCTACTGTACCTGACTGGTAATAAATCAAAAAACCTTGAAAAAATGCTGAATATGCTACGCTCATTATATGTTCATGGTGTAACGACTCTTAAAATATTGGTGCTAAATGCTTCAGAGAATGATCATGCTGGACACCCACACTTATCCTCACATGGCCAGCAGCAGTGAATGTGTGTGGGCGCAACACACACAGCCAAATTCACACTGTTTCTTCACCACACGTAGTAGTTAACTTAGAATGCAGGTATTTTAGAAAACAACCAAGAAAATTTAACTCTGCAATTTAACTATGCAAGTAAAGCAATGACAATTAATGTTCTTATTCCATACAATAATCCTTTATTCACTCTCAGTGGTGCGTGACTGAGGTCAATACCTTAGTATAGATCACTATATAATACTATCAGATGTGCTGCATATAAATATGTATGACCATGTAAAGATATGCAATAACACTATACTTATGGGTAGTGTTTACACAGATACTGTACATGACACATGATTAAGACTGCATTTGTTAACTTTGTTGTCAGGTTGACATAACACCTGAGTCAAGAGACAGATTTTTATTTACAAAAGGTTGTGTTATGACGTTTATAACAAATCAAAGAGAATGCCATAGCCTTATGTCAGCCTTATGTACACTACAGATCACCTGCGTACCACCTACATAGTCATCTATAAAGGCTTATTTCAACAAATGTCAGCTGTTTGTGTTAATTATGATGTAAAGGGACATAGATTCTAATGTCAGTTACCCAGGAAAGTGTTATAACACGCTTATGTCAAGACAAAGTGCCTTGACATCCAAATTTGATGAAAAGTGGAAGTTATCGGCTGACACTTATTGGAATAAGCATTTTTAAATGTTTGTATGTTTATGTCAGTTGTCATATAAGGCTTAAGTAGATGGTATATACCACCTATGAACACTACTCATAAGCAAAGCATTATCGCATATGCTAAAATACTAAACACTATCTAAGCTCTAGCAAATAATGACCCTGCATTATCACAGACACAAGCGTATCTTTCTGTCATGCAGAGCCATTAGTGACAGATATCACTAGATCAGATCTCCAGAACTTACATCTCCAGACTCTGACTTTGAAGAGGTTCTGTAACAAGAGCCTATATATTATATTATATTATATTATATTATATTATATTATATTATATTATATTATATTATATTATATTATATTATATCATATCATATCATATCATATCATATCATATTATAAATATATGTAGAAGAAGACACTTACCTCTCTGTGACAGCATAAAACTATGCACTAGAGGGAGCTCTTCCTCTTCATTGCTTAGTCAGACAGAATTGGTGTAACAGTAACACTCAGGTTTTTACACTGTCTCTGGTTAATTAACTTCCACCTCACTATGAGTTTTTAAACATTTTACATGTCATATAACAGATGGTGACAATTATAAGCATGCATTTGTTTTCTAGTTTGGCTTGGCTTTTAGCTTGGTGTGTCTGTGTGAGTTTTATATTAGGGGTTTGTATATAATATAGATATGATGAATGGTAAACATTGTCTGTATTAACTCATTTTGGAAGCCATGGCTGTAAAAGAATACAGGAAAAATACAAGAGGTGTGTTCTGAATATGGAGGAAGCTCTGCAGCCCCTCATGCTGGCTACATGAAATGCTCTGTGAATATGTATGGACAGCCAATATGAGTTCACCATGCTTTCAGCGCAGAACCACCACATGAGCACCTTTCCCGACAAATGTGAGAGGACAACTATAAATATTCATCAGCCGAGAAACGGCAGGGATTGGAGGAGCCAATGACATGCAGGGTGTTACTACAGGGGAGCCAGGAAGTAGTACTAATCTGTCCTTTTCCACTCAGAGGACGAGCTCTTGTTTGAGGCTGCCAGGGACGCACAAGTCATCACTTGCAATTTCAAACAACGCCGGAGCACTTTTCATACCACTTCCAGACCAAAGAGTCTGTAGGCCTTAAAAAAAATACTTCTTAGCAGAGTTCTGTCTGAACTGCAATCTGAACATCAAGCTAACTTTAAAGTCTGCCATAACTGCACTATTTTTTTGAGAATTATTAATTTTGTGTTCCCAGTCCTATCTCAATACCAGGGAGCAAAGGGCTCACATTGTGAGCTGACTAACTGACTAGAGTTCTTACGCGTTTGTCTTCTTCACAACATTGCAACTTTTAAAAAAATTTCTGTCGTTCTCTGAATCTGAAAATAGAGCTTCAATGCTAAAAAAGATTTACTTCTTGCATTCATTGCAGCAATGTGATTTGGATCAACAATGCTCATTGGTGTTTGTGCTGTGTTCTCTTCTCATGGTTTCCAGTGGTGTTTTTTTGACTGGCTGTTCACAGGGGCCTGGGATGGAAAAACAGAGCTTGGTGCCTTTGTTAATGTCATCCACACAGGTCTGCTGCACATTGGAGTGTATGACATGGATAATGAGGGGGCACCCTCAGAACAAGTGTGACAGAGAGAGAAAGAGAGAGACAGAGAAAGAGAGTGTCCTGGCTGGATCTCACCTATAGTCACCGGTAGTCTGTTTCTGTCATATATTTTCTGTCATATGTTATATATATATATATATATATATATATATATATATATATATATATATATAAACATATGACAGAAAATATATATAAATGTATACAGTCAGGTCCGGAGGTATTTGGACAATGACAGAGTTTTTGTGATTTTGCCTTTATACACCACCACAATGGAGTTGAAATAAAACAATCAAGATGTGATCGAAGTGTAGAATTTCAGCTTCATTTTAAGAGGTTCCACAAAAATATGGCATTTATCATTTAGGAATTACAGCCATTTTCAACAAAGTACCTCCAATTTCAGGGGCTCAAAGGTATTTGGACAAAGTGACATAACTGTAAATATAACCATAATTTTAATACTTGGATGAAAATCCTTTGCAGTCAGTGGCTGCCTGAAGAGTTTCCTCCCTGGAGATGCTTTGCCAGCATTTCACTGCAACTACCTTCAGTTGCTGCTTGTTTGTGGGTCTTTCTGCCTTCAGTCTTGCTTTCAGTAAGTGAAAAGCAGCTCTATTGGGTTGAGATCAGGCGACTGACTTGGCCATTGAAGAATATTCCATTTCTTTGCCTTCAAAAAGTCGAGTTGCTTTCACAGTATGTTTAGGGTCATTATCCACCTGCACTGTGAAGTGGCGTCCTATCAGTTTTGTAGCATTTGGCTGAATGTGAGCAGAGAGTATAGCCCTATACACCTCAGAATTCATCTTGCTACTTCTGTCAGCAGTCACATCATCAATAAACACCAGTGAGCCCATTCCATTGGCAGCCATACATGCCCATGCCATAACACTGAGTCTACCATGTTTGACACATGATGTGGTATACTTTGGATCATGAGCTGTTCCTTTCTTTCGCCATACTTTTCTCTTCCCATCATTCTGGTACAAGTTAATCTTGGTTTCATCAGTCCAAAGAATCTTATTCCAGAACTTGGGAGGCTTTTTTTTAGATGTTTTCTGGCAAAGTCTAATCTGGCTTTCCTGTTCTTGAATCCTGCAATCATCCACTTTAGTTGTCTTCCGTGATCTTCCAGGCCTTTCGATGTTGTTGAGCTCACCAGTGCTTTCTTTCTTTTTAAGAAGGTTTTTGCTATAGCTCTTATAGATTTATGTTGTTTGATGGCCTCCTTCACTTGCATTGAGATCTACTTGGACTTCATATTGGTAGCTCCAGTCGAACAGCTGCCAAATGCCAACTCAATACCTGATCAACTCCAGACCTTTTATCTGCTTCAGTTGTCTTGAAGTAACGAGGAAATGGACTGCACCCGGTCAATTAACTTCTTGTCAGTCAGTTGTCCAAATACCTTTGAGCCCCTGAAAAAGGAAGTACTTTGCTTAAAATGGCTGTAATTCCTAAATGGTAAATGCCATATTTTTGTGGGACCTCTTAAAATAAAGCTGAAAGTCTACACTTCGATCACATCTTGTTTTATTTCAAATCCATTGTGATGGTGTATAAAGGCAAAATCACAAAAACTCCATCATTGTCCAAATACTTCCAGACCTGACTGTATGTATGTATGTATGTATGTATGTATGTATATATATATATATATATATATATATATATATATATATATATATCCAGTGTGTGTTTTTTTCAGCCAGGCTACACTGGGAACAGGCTACTACTTGATTGAAAATTTTTGCTCACTGGATGTTTTATATTCCGCAAAGCAAAAGTTCTGCAGTTTATGTAAACTTTTACTCTTTTCATGTTGACCAGGCTTGCATTTTAGTCTCTCATTAATTGGATTTGCATTCACCATCCATTAGTATATCTGCACATTCATGCAATTATCTAAGTAGCCAATCATGCAGCAGCACAAGGCATAAAGTCATGCAGATACAGGTCAAGAGTTTGAGTTAATGTTCACATCTTGCCACATCGTGCCAGATGGGCTGGTTTAAGTATTTCAGAAATTGCAGCGCTCCTGGGATTTTCACACAAAACCATCGAGACAGTTTACACAGAATGGTGAGAAAGCCAAAAAAACATCCAGTGAGCAGCAGTTCTGTGGGTGGAAAGGACTCGTTGATGAGAAAGGTCATAAAAGAATGGCCAGAAATGTTCTAGCAGTAATTTGAATAACCACTCTTTACAACCAGGGTAAGCAGTAAAGCATCTTCGATCCTTGAGGTGGATGGGCTACAACAGCAGAAGACCACATTGGGTTCCACTCCTGTCAGACAAGAACAGTAATCTGAGGGTACAGTGGGAACAGACTCACCAAAACTGGACAGCTGGTAAATGTTTTCACTGTAGGGGTAAGAAGAGACCTTATAAATCTTAATAGTGTCATTCTTAAGTTTTATTTAGTATTATTATAATAGTTGTATTATTTGTGTAGTATTATTTGAAATTAGATCTTTTCTCTAAGTTAGTCAATACAGTGCTATATGCATTGGTGCAGGAATCAGTTTGAGACTGTACACCATTGGCAGTATTTAAGAGAGAGAGAGAGAGAGAGAGTGTGTGTGTGTGTGTGTGTGTGTGTTTGCTGTCCTAGCCACCGGACTGAGACTAATATGCTGCATTGATTCTTGTGTCATTGGCCCTCCTCCCTCTCATACCCACAAGGTCTCCCTGAGCTTGATCTCATTTCTCTCTGCCCCAACCTTCCCTCATTTCATTAGCACTAAACGGTTATCTGCTTCCACACATTCATGCATCCCAACCCTCCTCACGCCATGGCCTTACTTACAGCTGGTTCTTAGCCCCTTGTTTTAGCAAAGTGCAGCAGAATCATTGCTGACAGTGCAGCAGGAGTCTGGAGCTTCCTGACCCTTAGCTGCTGATGGGATGCAGTAATTCGGACAGACTCATTTACATGTCAGCTGGAGTCAGGTCTAATGCACTGTTCCACTGCACTGCTTGAAGCCTAGAGAAAAGATTCCTCTGTTATGACAAGCCCGGCTCAATCCGCTGTCTTGGTGAACACTTCACTGTGCCTTGCCAGCACCTCATCATAACCTACATCAGCTAGTTCACGATAATTAGAATGTATAGTCTGTATAAGCAGTACTGTGACCACCTCCTACAGAGCAGTTTTGCTGTTTATGGTCTGATCAGAGCCATGTTGTACATGCTGTACAATCAGGCTGTCATATTTAATTTATGTACAAACTAAAACCTACTTCACACACATGCCTTCTGTGAGCATGAGTAGAAAGAAAATAGGTTTACCTTACTATCATGAAAGATATACTGTGAGATCATGCATGCAATTGGAGCTTCATCTAATCTTTTTCTTTAAAACACAACATTAATAATGTAAGATTCATACCAACATATAAGTATAAATAAACCATGTATTACCCTCAATTGCCAGTGGTGGAAAGTGTACAAAATACATTGACAACAAATGTTGGGGTTTCAGTAGTTTGCTAGGTATGTTAGCTAGTTAGCTAGCTCATGTTAATTCATACCTGTTCCTTTGTTATCTAGCAAAGTTGCCTCTTACACATTATCCTGAGCAATACCTTTAGGCTGTAACAGCACTTATACATTCAACACAACAGACAATCACTACCTAACATCTCAAGTTTAATAAATAACTTTCATGCTGTAAATTAACAAAAGATCTGGCTAACTAGTCTAGTTCAATCAGCTAGCTAATGTGTTAACTCTACGTGTTGAATGTTGAACTGCGAAATGCCGATATCTGCACAGGTTTTGGATTGCATCATTTGCAGATCATTATCACAATGTTTCCTTTATAGGATAGTAAAGTAAGTTATTGTCTTCAGTGTGTCAGTTACTTTCCCTCACCTAAGCGTTGTCTGTTGATCTTTTTCATACCTAGTATTGTTTGCTGCAGTGTTGGTTCCTGCTAACAATGAACTCCTTGTACATGATTTTTATGGTTAAAATGTTCTATCAGGTTACTTGTATTGTAGGAAGATGCTGTAGTTCCTTCTTTTGGTGTTTTCTCACAGTTTGCTATCAATAATTGTGAAATATATCCAAATCACTGTCATTTTGTATCGTCTGTTCATTAGTGCAACAATGTACAGTAAGCTTGACATACAGTCCCCTCCAAAAGTAGTGGAATAGCAAGGCCAATTCTTTTTTTTTTCTATACACTGAAAACATTTGAGTTTGAGATCCAAAGATGAATTTGAGACAATAGAGACTTCCAGCTTTTATTTCCTGATATTTACATCTAGATGTGTTAAACAACTTAGAACATGGCTACTTTTGCTTGAACCCAAGAGCAGAAATATAGAGGCCATACCAGAAGATGCAAACCACTCATCAACAGTAAGAATCAGAAGCCCAGATTGGAATTTGCAAAGAAATACAGAGACGAGCCACATAAGTTCTGGAACCAAGACTAACCTCTACCAAAGTAATGGAAAGGCCAAAGTGTGGAGAAAGAAAGGATCTTCTCATGATCATGTGGAGGTAGTGTCTGCATAGGTTGCATGGCTGCTTCTGGAATGGGCTCATTAATCTTGATGTAACTTATGATAGTAGCAGCAGAATGAATTCAGAATATTACAGAAACACTCTGTCTGCCAAGAAGCAGCTGAAAGAAGCTTCGGTACATGTCCTAGAAAAGAAGAATGCAACAGGTTATGTCAGTGGGTCGCCGACTTGATGCGGTTATTGCAAGCAAGGGATATGCAACCAAATATTAAATCTTATTTACTTTAATTTACTTTAAGACTATCTCTTCCTATACTTTTGCTCACCTAAAAATTGGGTGGTGAGCCACCAAAGGTGCCATGTTCTAAGTTATTTAACACATCTGAAGTAAATATCAGGAAATTAAATTTGAAATTATGATCTTTCATCTCATATTCATCTTTTGATCCCAAAACTGTGTCTTGCATAGAACTGGCCTTACCATTCTGATAACTTTGGAGGGGCTGTAACTCAGTAAAGTCATTTCATCCTAATATATGTGTATAACTTATTACAAAAACTTACTTTTCTGGTTTTGATTCTGGTTTTTGTAAGCTTTGGTTATCTCTGTGTATCCTAAGTTTTATGTGTGTTTTGGAAAATGGAATATATTTGAATTAAATAAATGGTATTTGAGTAAATATATTCAAGGTACCTCCAGTTCTATTAAAAGATAAGATGTTATTTATACACAGAGTTGCTCTTTTATTAGGTACACCTACCTTGGATTTACTTTCATTTACTGAAGAATAGGCCCTCATTATGGTCTGATTTCTATGAAACATGATTTAAAATGTAAGAATCATATTTAAAGATAAAAAAAGGACATAAAACAAAGTATTACCATAAATTGATGATACTCATTTGCCATTTTATTAGGTAATGTAATAAACAGTATAGTAAGTGCACTTTGCAGATATACAGACTGTAATTTGTCAAACCCTATCTAACCCACCCATTTTTGGGATGGGACCATCATTATCCAGAGTTGGGATACAATTTTTTTCTGGGGATTCAAGTTGGGATACAAGTACGAGTATACAATTCAAACACACTCAACACAATTGATATCCATTGATACTGATAGAATCACAAAATGAGTTACCTACTTAGCATTATTCAATTAGGTGCATCATCAGTGAACATTTTATTTAGATCTCTTTATGTTCCCCAGTTTATACTGTGGCCATGAAGAAGAAGCCTTTATTTGTCACATATACATTACAGCGTGAAATTATTTTTTCACATATCTCAGCTTGTTAGGAGGCTGGGGTCAGCCATGATATGGCACCTGTGGAGCAGATAGGGTTAAAGGCCTTGCTCAACAGCCCAACAGTGGCAGCTTTGGCAGTGCTGGGGCTTGAAACCCCGACCTTCTGTTTAGTAGCCCAGCGCCTTAAACACTGAGCCACCACTGCCCATTTTCAATGTAATGTTTTCTCATGCACCCATGTGCTTTTTGAACATTCCATCCCAGATTTAGTGCCATCCTTTGCAATTATAATAACATTCCCTCTTCTGGGAAGGCTTTCTACTAGATTTTGGAATGTGGCTGTGGGGATTTGCCATTCAGCCACAAGAGCATTAGTGAGGTCCGGTACTGATGTCAGACAAGGAGGCTTGGAGCGCAGTTGGCATTACAGTTCATCCTAAAGGTGTTCAGTGGGGTTGAGGTCAGGGCTCTGTGCAGGCCACTTGGGTTCTTCCCCTCCAACCTTGACAAACCATGTCTTTATGGACCTCGCTTTGTGCACAGAGGCATTGTAATGCTGGAACATGTTTGGGCCCCTTAGTTCCAGTGAAGGAAAACTGTAATACTGCAGCTAACAAAGACATCCTATACAATTGTCTGCTTTCCACATTGTGGCACAGTTTGGGAAAGGCCCACATATAGGTGTGATGATCAGGTGTCCACAAACTTTTGGCAATATAGTGTTCAATAGTTACCCTGGATCAGATAAGATTTATTCCACTTCAGAAATGTGCTTCTATAATGCTGTAAGTAAAGCAAGTTATTGTCTTCACTGTGCCTGTAGGGTTGTCTGTAGACATTTTTCACACTTAGTATTGTTTGCTGCAGTGTTGGTTGCTGATAACTCCTTGTGTGTGGGTTTTATGGTTAAGATGTTTAGGTTACTTGTAATGTAGGAAGATACTGTAATTCCTTCTCTTGGTGTTTTCTGACAGTCTGCTTTGCTTTGATTGCTATCAATAATTCTGAAATTATATCCAAATCACTGTCATTTTGTATCATCTGTTCATTAGTGCGACAATGTACAGTACTTAGAATGTATAAGCTTGACATACAGTCCTCTCTGAAAGTATTGGAATGACAAGGACAATTCTTTAGTTTTTTCCTTTTGCTATACACTGAAGACATTTGGGTTTGAGATCAAAAGATGAATACGAAACGATAAAGCAGAATTTTAGCTTTCATTTCCTGATATTTAACACCTTAAATAGATCACACCTAGATGTGTTAAACACCTTAGAACATGACACCATTCGTGGCAGACCACCCAATTTTTTGGTGAGCAAAATTATTGGAACAGATAGACTTAAAGTAGATTAAAATAAATAACACTTAATATTTGGTTGCATATTCCTTGCTTGAAATAAGGTAGGTAAGGTCTGGTAATTGACTTGGCCTGTCTAAAACCTTCAACTTTTTTCCCCTGATCCTTTGTTATGTTGGCAGTATGTTTTGGGTAATAGTCTTGCTACATGATTGGTTCATCCCAATTAGACTGGATGCTTTTCTTTGTAAATTGGCAGACAGAATGCTTCTGTGGACTTCTGTATTCATTCTGCTGCTACCATCATGAGTTACATCATCAATAAAAATTAGTGAGCCCATTCCAGAAGCAGCCATGTACGCCCAAGCCATGACAATACCTCCACCATGTATAACCAGTGAGCTTGTGTTTTTTGGATCATGAACAGATCTTTTTTCTCTCTCCACACTTTGGCCTTTCCATCACTTTGGTAGAGGTAAATCTTGGTTCTAAAACCTTTGTATCTCATCTCTGTATTTCTTTGTGAATGTTTCTGTCATCTGCTACTGTTGATTTCCTTGGCCAACCTGTTTGATGTCTAATTTTTAGTAGACCAGTAGTTTCTTTCTTTTTCAGGACATTCTAAATTGTTCTATTGGCTATTTTCCCTCTTTTCTCAGCTTCAAAATATCTTGTTTTTTGCCTATAGGCAGCTCTCTTTTCTTCATGTTGGTTTATCCTTTTAAACAACAAATGGCTCAGATCAAAAGTAAACATTCAGAGTTATTAATTGTTTAAACAATCAATCTTACAGGGCAATTTATCAATCCATCAGTCACATGTATCAATATTTTTGATCACTTGATAAATGGATGGGTTCAAACAAGAGGTGCTATAGTCTAAGCTGTTTAACGTATCTAGATGTAAATATCAGGGAATGATGAAAATCTGATCTCTCTTATTCATCTTTTGATCTCATACCCAAATGTCTTCAGTGTATAGCAAAAACAAAAGAAGTGGCCTTGTCAGACTGTAGTATCACATGTTAATAGGATGTTAGTATCTGAGCATTTTTTTTTACATCCGAGAGTATGAATAAATTGTATTGTCCCAGTATCGGTATCGATTGAGTCCATATATTAGTTGGACAATTTTTAGCACTCTAGAACAAAAGCACTGTACACACATCACTGCTCATGCATTGTTGCAAGAGATGCAATCAGCTGTACACTGGGGAATCCAAGTGAAGATCCAGCAGGTACTTCTGTCCAGAACCATCATAAATGACGATTTCCCATATTCAGTGGTGAGAAAATTCATCAGTAATTGAGATAACATTAGCAGTGGTACATGTTTCTTTGGCAGCAATAAAGTGCACACACTCACACAAAAACAACTTACATACACTCTCTAAACTTTTGAACCCTTTACAATGAATTAAGGCTTTGAAGAGTATCACCTGGTCTCACCTCTACAGCTTCAGACGCACTTGGCTTGCTTAACTGATGAAGGATGCATAACATGTTTCTCTGCAAACTTTGCGTACAAGTCTGCATATTTTTTAATCTCTCTCTTTCTCATTCTCTCTCTCTCATACTTTCTCAAATTCTTTACATCACACATCAGAAAGGTGGCTTCCACTGCATGACTGATGCTCCGACATTATTCAATCCATAGCATCACTCTCAGCCTAGGAGCTTTGGTGCCTCCCTATAACAAGCAACTGACAAAGACATGAAAGTTGCAATGCAGAGCTGTAACATACAGATCGATCAGGCTGGATGCAAGTGCAAAAACACAGTAAAAGCATAGTAATGATCAAAACACAAATGGGCAACATCAAAAAAAGTATAATCCATATATAGAAATAAAAATACAAGCAAAAGTTGGAAAACCCAGAATCAATGCACAATGAGAAACAACACTGAGGAGTGTGTGATATGCTCAGCAAGACCTTGCAAGGATATATGGACACAACAGAGAATAAACTACCAAATTAAGTGAGGTGAAACACAGAACAGGTAAACACATAAAGGTAACCGAGCAATGTAATAACAGAGTTGGAGACAGAACCAAAACCAAAATAGCAAAACATAAGCAAAAGCACGTGGAGAACAAACAAAACAAAAGCAAAAAGCATTAGCTGGGCTGGGAACCAGGACTTGCATTGAGAGGGGGAATTCATAACGAGCATTATGTTGTTCTTTGTGTTTTATATGCCTGGAAATCCAGGTAGCCTTATCTAGTAGTTAATATATTTTCCAGATATGGTTTCATGGGTATCATATGTTCTTCTTAGTGTCAGTGTTTGTGTGTGTGTGTGTGGGTGTGTGTATGTGGAAATGACTTCTCTCTATAAAAGTGGTTACAGGATGTGGGTAATGGATGCAATGTTAGCTGAGGTAATTTTAGACGACATAGCCTAATCAATAGTAGTTGAAGTACAAGGAGAGAAATCAATGGCTTAATTTGTCTTTAAGTAGAGGGATTGCTGGCTAACGTGGCTCCATTCCTTTCACAGCACAGGCTTTAAGCTCAAGCCAACCTGTACCACAGAGTGTCAGAAACTTACAACTGTATTTTTAAATTAATAAGACCTTCAACTTTGATTGGTGTGTAGAGAACTAATCTTTTACTTGGGATTACAATAAAAATGAAATGCTATTACTTTCTTCTACTACTATAACATGATATCTTGATTCCTATTTTTCAGGATAACAGAGATTTAAACCAAAACAACATGAAAAAGTGAAATCTCTGACTTAGCCACAAACATTTCTTTTCTCATTTTCTTTCACAATTTCTGTACTCACCAAATCTCCCTTCACACATGAGGCTTATATAAGAGGGCTAGTACAGCATTAAAGCTCAGTGAAATCGATGCACAGACAGCTCAGTGAACTTGGAAAAAGGCAGGCCAGTGAGCCTTCTTTTGCTTTTTGTGTCCGCATCTATGGCCTAGAGCAAATAAAGCAGCAAAAACATTCTACTGTCCATTTGAAGTCCAACCTCGGCAACTATATTTATATATATATATATCTAGAAAGTAAGAATTGACATTTATTGTTTATTAGATGGGCATACCTAATATATCGGCAACCTGGTGTACACATATAGACATACTCTATATACACTTGCCAGTTTATTAAGTATAACAGTCTAGTGTGTAATAACCGGGCAATTCAGTCGTGCAAAGGAAATCTTCTACACCAGGTCTTCTACATGAAGAGAATCTTCTACAGCAGGAATTTCCCTCACAGGATGGAAAGGATGATGGAATTGTCTGTTGAGGTGTCCCATGGGTACATCTCCTCTCTCAAACCCCAACTCGATATTGATCCCCTCACAAAGCTCTCATACACTTTAAGTCTCCCAGTGTGTCTGCTTGGGTAATTATTATCGAATTGTCTTTACAACAAAAGTCTTCCACAGACCTTTTTTTCACTTGCTTTAATACATTCTGCGTCCTACTTAATACTCAGCTGACACTGAGATACTCAGAGACTTAACATTGACAATGATATGAAAATTCTAAAGGCCCTGCAGGTGTGTATGCAGCATTAATACATATATTAATAGCACCAGTGAATGAATTCTCCCACCCCAAAATTCACACTATATATTGCATCTGTCTGTTCAGTCCACACCACACACATTCTGCACGTGCTACTGGCATAACAGAATGTTTTTTTTTTTATTTATTTATTTATTTTTTTACAAACTAGTACAAAAATGTTTAACAAACTAGTGCCAAAATATACAACCATGTCAATGAAGCATGGGCAGCTGTGGGGGACATCCATTTACAATACAGCTCAATAATAACGTTACACGAGACAGTGGGTCAGGGGATAAACAGCTTATTTGCCTTTTCTCTGGTTATCCATGAGTATTACCACAGTACACAAAGGTTCACTGAGTATAGAGAGTGTGATGGTTTGATTTAGGTGAATCTCTCTGGAGTTCACACTTACTTACATACACAAGTATATGAAAACAACAACAACAACAAGAAATAAGGGCAGCATGATGCATTGGCTCGATTTTTATTTATTTTTTTAACTCACTTCATGTGGAGACATTGTTCAGCTGGCTTCCATAAACTATATGACGTGATTGCGGTGCAAACAGGGAGGCTTCAGTCACCATGTCGTGTGCTCATACAGAATGGCCAATACAAAACTACAGAGAGTATGAGAGCATGTAAGTTCGTGAACGTGGTTTCATGTTCAAGCAGCCTTCGCACATGTCTCTGTATTTAGTATACTGAAGCCTTAACTCATGGAAAGGCAATTGCTGCATTTAATGCTCTTCTAACACAAACATGTGAAAAATACTTTGTAGTAATTAAATCTTGGGGAATTGAACATGAGTGTATTCTATATTATTGACTATACTGAGTGTGATAAGAAGAACACAGTTTGAAAAACAATAATTAATCACAATTTGTATTTATACAGCATCACTGTTAGCAAAATAGTGAGCTAACCACTGCTGAAACCTCAGAACCTTCTGAGTATACAGGTTAGTGATGTATATAGGGGACCCACGTACAGTGTACTAAAATAAACTGGCTTTTCAACACTGTGATAGTAGCTGGTATTTTTATTGTACCTGAGGTTGCAGTGCGATGACATATAATCTATAAATTATAAAAACAGCTGTCTATGAATTAATATTACAGGCTTTCCTGGGTGCAAAATGTTATTGTTTAATCTGTTGGAAAGTATAGTGTGCCACCTGTGCCCTATGCTATAACATACACACCCTGATTCATTCAATCATCTTCAATAACCACTTCATCCTGGTCAGGGTCGCATTCGGTACAGACCCTATCTCGGAAACACTAGGCATAAGACAAAAGAATTCACCATCAAAGGGCAACATGCACACACACATTCACACACTCATTCACACATAGGGGAAATGTAACATCTGCCTACCTGCATGTTTTCAGATAGTGAGAGGAAACCAGAAGAGAACCAGGAAGAACTTTCTCAAACCACACTAGACATTCTTCTCAGGTGGACAGATGTTCCAATAATGTGCATTCTTTTTGAATTGCATTTTAAATGATCATAATGTTTTTTATAATTAATAAATATTGCAGTTGCCTCATAATGATTGACAGGCCATTATTAGTTATAAAATATTATTAGCACTTGTTAAGAGTTTATGAAAATTCTTACAAGAAACATTATCAACATACAAAGAATTATTAGTACAGTTATAATGTTTTTTGTATTCATAATAATAGTAGTAGTACTGTTTCCTGTTATCTTTATTTTCTTTTTTTTTTTCACAGACTCTGTAATAATACAAATGTAGCACAGTTTATCATGTCAATAAATCAAATGTAATTGAACTTGAAAATCTGTGGGCTCTAGCCTGATGTCTTTGTGTTTTTTTAATGGCAAAGGTTTTATCACAGTGCCAATCACAAGAAGAGAACAAAGTTACGACTGAGTAAACAGGCAGGATCTATGCCGCCTTTTTGGTGCCCATTCTTTATTTTGTGAGATTAAACAGAGGAGGAAAAAAAAAACAGAAAGACAGATGTGAACCTCCTTTAATCCAACAAAAGTACCTTTGAATTTTTCGATTATATCCAATATTATATATTGTAATTATATTACAGATCAACTGTGCTTGTACCTCATATTTCTAATTAAATTCAATATCAGCATTAAGATATCAACGTCACGGACGTTGAGTGGATATTAATGGCAGCCCTTATAATAGCTGCCACAACTCAAAGCCACTACTAAATAGCTCCAAGGGTCAGTGTGTGAACACAAATTACACAGCCGTTGACAGTGTGCATACTGCGTCATGTAGTCAGATCTCTGTTTAGTCTCTAACCCTTCATTACTGTCTCAGACATTTCATATGAACTTGCACCTTGCGTATCATTAAAGGACAGGAAAGCCTTTTGTATGTCAACGAAACTGTCAGATCTAATCCTTTGCTGATACAGCATGCTGCTACTATTGCTCAGTTGTGAATGCATCTTATTTTTTACAGGAAATGTGTCACTACTTGCACATTAACAGTGGCCTGCAGTACAACCCCAAGGCGTGTTTTTATGAGTCTATTAAGCACAAGGATATGACAGCATGTTAATATTGTCATTCTTTTAGCCTTTCCATCCAGATTCATCTCTCCTGCTCTGCAGTGATTCACAGTGTAAAACAAGCCGCAACAAACCTTTTCGATAGATCATGACAAAAGGGTTACTTCACCTGGGACAGACATATGCTTACCATCCACTTTATTAGGAACACCTGTACACCTGCACACTCATGCAGTTATCCGATCTGCCAATCAAGTGCCAGCAGCGCAATGCATAAAATCATGCAGATACAGGTCAAGAGCTTCAGTTAATTCAAATTCAAAAATTCAAATTCAGTTTTATTTGTATAGCGCTTTTAACAATGGACATTGTCACAAAGCAGCTTTACAGAAATAAATGGATTAACAAAAAATATATTATAAATATTTGAATTTATCACTGTGAATTTATCCCTAATGAGCAAGCCAGTGGCGACGGTGGCAAGGAAAAACTCCCTGAGATGATATGAGGAAGAAACCTT
>CM040987.1:10035146-10058864 GCA_022985145.1 Pangasius djambal
AAAGAGATGGAGAGAGAGGAAGAGAATGTTAGATAAGCTTTGTCCTCTAATGGTTAAGCACAATATACTTTGCATGCAGAGTGCAAGCAGGGACTCCGGCAAGACTAGCTATGACAGCATAACTAAAAGGGAGAGCCAGAAGCTAACACAGACATGAGGGCACCCTGGGACATATGGCAGCCAGCCACTCCACCGTCGAAACAGTTAATGTTTACATCAAACATCAGAACAGGGAAAAAAATGTGATTTGACTTTAACTGTGGCATGGTTAAACTGAATTTACACAGAGTAGTGTGAAAACCAAAAAACACCCTGTGTGCCAAGGGTCTGCAGGCTGAAATGCTTTGTTGAGAGAGATCAGATGAGAATGACCAGACTGGTCTGAGCTCACAGGAAGTCTATAGTAACTCAAATAAGCACTCTTTATGACTGTGGTCAGCAGTAAAGCATCTCAGAAAGCACAACACATCAAACCTTGAGAAGCACACATCAGAAGACCAAATCAGGTTCCACTCCTGTCAGCCAAGAACAAGAATCTGAGGCTATCATTGGTACTGACTCACCCAAACTGATGAGTTGAAGACTGGAAAAAGACCAGATGATTTTTTTTTCTAATCTTCAACTGTCAAATTTGGTCCACCATGCTACCTTAAATGGGCAGCTCAACCAGCCAGTAGTTGTCTGTATTTCCTAATCTAAAGGGTTAATTTGGAAAAAAATAAATAAATCAGTGATATGCTGTTGAATGTGATCCAATTAATAGGAATTAACATAAAAGTAATTTTTGTACAAGTAATTGATTGTGTGCCTGTTGATTGTGTGCCAAGGGTACAACCCTCTGATACTTAGTATCATCACTGGCACATCTGGGCTCCCAAGTGGTGCAAAAGTAAAATGTTCATCCTCTCATTGTGAGATCATGAGTTCAATTCCTCTCAATCCTACATCCATCCATGGCCAGGAGACAGGGGAGCAAAATTGTCTGTGTTTTCTGGGTCAGAGGGATATTCTCTCTCCTCTGTCAGTCACAGCAACACTAGACAATCATGGGTGTCTGTGGGTTCATGTATGCAGAAGAGGGAAAATAGTGCTTTCCTTCAAGTGTGTTATGCTACACTGTGATGCAGCAAGAACAGCACTTGAAAGATGCGGTTGGTAACTGTCATACAGGAGAGCTGGCTGATGTATGGGAATTGGCAGGTGACCAGATTAGTGGAAAAAATGGCATATTTTCCAATTCAAAACCATTTCATGTCCTGAGTTTATGATGTTCACTAATGCACATTGATAGTAAATAACTGATGGGATAGTGCCAGGCCACATATACCACTTTTATCTTCCCAACATGGTATTAAAGTAATAAACCCATCCAAATCTGGCCAGCAACAACTCAACTTTGATGAGGGTATATCTCAGGCGTGATATGGACCAAAAACAAACAGGCAAATTTTGATGAAAATTTTAAATGTGAACAAATACTACATATGGTTGGTTGAATTTGGGTCAGAGATTGGTCTTCTGTATGGGAGTCATCCAAGGTAAACACGTGAAGTAAATTTGACTTTTAAAAAATGCCAAATTGAACACATACCACCACCAGCCTGCCTTTTCAGCTCTGAGTACTACTTAGCATGATTCGCATTTTCCAAGAAAAATGGACTTCTTCAAACAATTAAAATGTGAAAGTCTTTATTCCATTAACAGCTGTAATAAAGCACACCTCAAATGTAGTGGAGTCAGACTGAACCCTGAGCACCTAAAATTTATAGTATGCATAGGGTGCCCCAAAAATCTCCATATATAGAGGAAATTAACGCTTTTTAACAAAATGTCTTCCAAAATGTTTCATATTTAGTTTATATTATATATTTGTTGTAATAATATAAACTATACGGCCAAAGATTTGTGGACACATGACCATCACACCCATATGTGGTTCTTCCCCAAACTGTTGCCCTTGTGCACAAAGCAAGATCCATGAAACCATGGTTTGCCGGGGTTGGAGTGGAAGAACTCAACTGACCTCCCGAGGAGCCCTGACATTAACCCCTCTGAACACCTGTGGAATGAATTGGAACGTCGATGTGCCCCAGGCCTCCTCACCCAACATCAGTGACTCACCTCACTATTGCTCTTGTGGCTGAATGTGCACAAATCCCCACAGCCATGTTCTAATATCTAGTGGAAAGCCTTCCCAGAAGAGTGGAGGTTATTATAACAGCAAAGGGGGGGCTAAATCTGGAATGGGATGTTCAAAAACACATATTAGTGTGATGGTCAAGTGTCCACAAAGCTTTGGCCATATAGTGTAGTTTAGCTCATTTTAGACAACTATTAACTTGGATACTGATTTCAATTAGTGATGTGATATTAGCACAGTGCTAATATGAAAAATGTAATAGTAAAAAAGCATCTAGAGCTGTGTCTTTTAACTTATATCATGTAGCCATCTTGTAGACAAAGTGTATGTATGTATGTATGTATGTATGTATGTTATTCCCTAATACTTAGCTCTAACATCTGTATTGCATTGAAAATGAATAAATGGTAGCAGCATCTCCATACCTGTAACCACATGCTTTGATGTTTTATTACACAGGCATCATCTGAAATATAATGAATGCAGATTAGAAGTTTGGTGCCAGTGCTATGTCCTTCTCCATCAACTCACCTCACAAATAAAGACATTACACAATGGGGCAAAATTACACTAAGGCCATGAAGCTACATCAAAGGAACCATCCTTGCTTTATGTCATAGAAAATGAGAACTTAAAGTGAGTAATTCTAGGCATTACATTAAGCTTCGATCACCAGTGAGGATGCATGCCCTAGTTTGTTAACTTAGCCAGGTAGAAATGGAGATGAAGATAGAAATAGAGAATTATGCATCTTTCACGCTGCTCAGCAGGACTCATCATCTGGCTCTGCTGGATGTAGCTGTCTACCTACCCTACAGGGTCTCATCAAAGGCTCATCAAAGGTAAGCACCTGCTTACAAGTATTCTGTTCGTACGTTATCCAAGGACCACCTACATTACAAACTGGAGAGCATTTCACGTATATATGATATAATATTAGAATACTTGGCATAGATGAAGTCCCACGAATTCATTTCCTTCCCATGGTTTAATAGAGCTTGTCACTAAGCCAGATTGCATAAAAACTGTACTTAATGTCTCTAACCTGCTTAAATGAAGCCTGCATTTCATTAGGAGTCAGCTGTTAAGGAGATCATGGCATAGAGCTAGGTAATTAGAAGCAGTGAGTTGTTTTCCTGTGCTCCATTGAGGCTATGAGAAAATTAAAGTCTCCATCAAGCAAAAGCTTTTTTCAGTGAGGAGGTCCCCTATCTCACTGAAAATGCATTTGACAAGTTTTAAAGGTACCCAAAATGTCTGCCACATGAATGCCAAGAAAGTCAAAGTGCACGTCTCTGAGGATTCTGCCCCCGATCAAGTGTTTTTCTTCTAATCATGTATACCTTGAAATACACATGTGGTTTCAGTTGCACAAGTGATTTTATTAAATGCTACAGTTTTGATAAAGAATGTTCATACCGTAAGATGAATCTCTTAATCTCTTAACAAAATTAAAAAAAAAAAAAAAAAAAAAAAAAAAAAAAAAAAAAAAAAAAAAAAAAAAAAAAAAAAAAAAAAAAAAAAAAAAAAAAAAAAAAAAAAAAAAAAAAAAAAAAAAAAAAAAAAAAAAAAAAAAAAAAAATTTAAATCATGCTTTGCTTCCAAAAAACATAAGAAGAAGAAACTGGACAGGCATGTAAAGGCAACCTGTGTAAAGCTTAGAAGGCTTAGAAATGCGCATAAACAATGATGAGACTTCACAGAAACAGAGAGATACAGGAGCGTATAAATGTTCAAAGTAGTCAAGGTGAGTACAGTCAGGATCAACACCAATCGCAAGAAGGCTAATGCACTTGATTCGCAGCATGAGCTATATTACAAAATGTTCTCAGATGAGTTGCAATAACATATTCTTACCACAGAGGTCCCAAAATCCTCAAAGTTTATGCCCTACTGCTTTAAGTGTGCCTTTTTTGTGTGGTGGTGGGAGATGGTTTTATATCTTGGTAGGGAACAAATCAATGATTTAATCATGATTTAATGCAGCCGCATGATCCAGAGCACTCTTGGTTGTACCTCGAACAAGGCTAAAAAGCAGGGGTGACCAGTCTTTTGCTGTCGCAGCCCCAAAACTTTGGAATAACTTGCCTCTATATGTTAGGCAGGCCCAAACACTTGCTGTTTTTAAAGACAGTCTTAAAACTTATTTTTATACTTTAGCATTTAACTCAGTATGAGAGCTGGTTTATGTATCTGATCAGTGTTAATGTCTGTTACTTTTTTTTTAATGTGTAAAATTTGTTTTATCTTGATTATGCTTGTACAGCACTTTGGTAAACAATTGTTGTTTTAAAAAAAGTGCTCTATAAATAAACTTTGATTTGATTTGATTTCCTATTAAAAAGACAGTTCTTGTGATGTACTATACAAAGGTGTTCAGTGTTATAGTGTGTTACGCTACTTATCCTGCTAACAATTTATAAAATTATAGAATTATAAAATGTATAATACAGGTATCTATAAAGTGCAATGTATTTTTTTTTACATAAATAATTACAACAATGTGTATAATAACTGATGGATGTTTAATAACATGAATATTCTCAGAGTTCATTCTAACTATGACCTACATAGAAAATGTTACAAAAAACTAAATAGAAAACAAGAAAATAACCGTCTCCTGAATGACTTGTATGCAGTGCTTGAGGTCAAAGCAGTACATAGTCTCCTATAACAGTGCAGGTCAACTTACCTATATCGGTTTGTCTTTCTTTCAACTGCCCTTGTGCTCAAACCAAACACTGAGAACTTTCAATTGATCTGGATCTCTGAATTACCTTTACATTGCAGCTGATTAGGTTGGAATCAGCGTGGAAGTGACAGTAGGGGGAATAACTATGAGCACAGCTAACTTTGCTAACATTGAAAGAGCGGTCAAGGTGAGAACTTCTTCCTGACCTGGCTAACCTTCAGTGCAGCAGCTGCTTTTGATGTGATTGACTCCGGGTGACTGCTGGCCTTCTGTTCAGAGATCTTAAGTGCTTTGATTAATGCCTCACCTGGGATAACAGATTTGAAGGGTTCTGGCAATCTCCCCCCTGAATGCTCAAACAGTCCTCAGGTAAATGATTAAGTGCTGAGTTCAAAGGCCTGAGCGGTGCCCACGTCCCTATGGAAACCTTTACTGTGATGAATATTCCATGCATATTCATTCACTTCATCAACATCCCTTTCTTCTTCTTTGATGGATATCAAAGTGGCCTGCTGTTCTGGCGGACATTAAGGTACCACACCATATGCCATAAAAAGGTCATTCTACGGTTGGACTGTCTTGCGCACATGGAGATGTTAAGTTTGTCTCTGATATGAAATAACAGCGAGCGTGGCACTTTTGAGAATGTGAATTTGAAAGATCAAAGTGAAACAATTGCCTGAATGTGTGGTTCAGAATCAGATTCTTCTTTTGAGAATCATTATTTCGGTATGTAGATTGCATGCCTAGAATGTAAGTGGAATATTGTTCAAAATTACATGACCAAATTGTACTGGACCAATATACAAGTGTATGCAAATGTTTTGGCACCCCTGGCCAAATTACTTTTTAAGTGAAAAGAATAAACACACCTGCTGCAGCAAAATAAAACTTTTGTACAAATCTTAATGCACTGTTATTTCATTTTTAATGAACCTTAAAAATAGAAAAAATAAAATAATAATTTAGGCCTGTGTAAAAAATTGGACACCCTTCTAATTGTAATCTCAGAACTTAATTACCTTGTTAGGCCTTAACTGACTCATTATAGGACACATTAGGCAGGTCAAGAATTGCTATTAAGAATAACAATTCCAAGGTGTAATACTTTCGAACCTTGTCCTAACAGTTAACAACCATGAGTTCTTCTAAGCAGCTGACGGAGGATCTGAAAATGAATCTAACTGATGCCTACAAAGCATGGGAAGGCTATAAAAAGATATCAGAGCATGTACAGCTTACAGTTTCCACTCTCCAAAATGTCATTAAAAAATGTCAGTTAAGGTAAACTGTGGAAGTCAAGGCAAGAGCTACAAGACCACAAAAACTCTTAGATAGAACTGTCTGTATGCTTCCCAGAAAAGCAAAGCAAAACTCCCACATGACGCTTAGCACCTGCGGGAAGGTTTAGCTGACACAGGAGTGCTGGTGCACATGATCTGCCTAGAAGAGTCATCAGTAGGAAACCTTACTTACAACCTCATCACAAAAGCGAGTGTCTGATGTAGACAAGGCAATATCTAAATAAGCCAAAGGCACTTTGGAAACAAGTGGTGTGGACTGATGATGTAAAAATAGAACTCTTATGGCCACAATTACCAAACGTATGTTTGGTGAAAAAAAGGGAGCAGGATTTGATGTAAAGAATGCCTTGTTAACTGTTAATCATGGGGTGGCTCTATTATGCTTTGGGGTTGTCTGGCAGCCATCGGCACAGGGAACATGCAAGTGTTATATTACTGGGTGATATAACAAAGCTGTCTCAATTCTGTTAGGTCAGAATGTATTGATTAATTTTCCATAACAGCAGCTCTGACAGTTGTTCCAGCTGCAAGGCAAATGTTTATATTCATGTTCTCATTATCATTTCTATAGTAACATCTAATTCATGTGGACTTGTATGGTTGGCAATCCATATCATCCAAGATGAGATTTAAAAACATGCTGCTATTTAAGAAAGAAAAGTCTATAATAGTTGATATGGTGAAGCTTTCTGTAAGGAGACATTTATGGTAGGAGTCTCCAGCATGAGCAGTTTGTAACATTTAATTTCATTAAGTTCATTCATTTTGGTTTTCTGCCATGGGAAAGACTTCAGGACAGAGTACTTTGTGTCTGTGGTGTTTTTCAACTTAAAAAGAGAGGAAATAAAGAACAACTGTTTATAGCTGCTTTAATGTGAATGATAACTAGAACTAAATTGTTTTGTGGACATTCCACAACATTAAATGTAACTATAAAAAGTATTTTAAAACCATTATGTGTTGTTCTTTAATTGATAAAAAAAAATTGGTGGCAAATTGCTGTGGTACAAGAGGAATAAATTACTTTGCAAGCATGCTGTCATATTAAGATAAACAACTTTGGGGTGGTAATTGCATTACACTACCACATTGTTGATTATTTAAGAACTGTGACCTGATCTTGACCTATTTTCCTATAACAGCATGCCCCATTATGTTTTATTCTTTACTTCACATATACTGTACCATTTAAAGGAATTTGAATGAATGAATATGGTAACACGATAATTTTATTAAACATAACAAATGGTGAGAATATTCAAATATAATTCAGTTTCTTTTGAGGACAGCAAAATATAAAAGTCTCAGTTTTGGCAGTGTTTGGCAGTGGATTTAGGTCCCTGCCGCAGTGTATTGCTACTCCTAAAAACAAAATTCAGCACACATACAACCAAAGATCTACAAAGCTCCAAGAAATTAGCACACTGCTGTAGAAGCCTAAATCTGCTCGGACACTCACCTTTACTTCATGCCATGCCACAGCAGCAAAGTCAAAAAAGTCAGTCTAATCCTTATTCCCGGAAGTGCCATCAGTTGCTAGGCAACAGTCTGCTGGGCTGGAGGTGTAAAAAGCTGTTTGTGCATTAACAGCACTCAGACCTCAAGGTCAACCACCCTGCCCATCTCCTGTTTTGACTGGGTTAAACGTGCTCCTCTTTCAGTAGCACACTTACCTGGATCCCTCACACAGAACAAACGTACGAACACACACACAAATACACTGCTGAGGACGGGATAAATCATAGCATGCCGTCTGTTCACTGGAAGTACTGGGATAGTAAAAAAAAAAAAAAAGCAGCAGATTTATTTTTCGGGTTATAGATTGGTGGTGTGACAGTATTTATAAGATGATTGGCATTTGCTTGTAGTTTACAACATCTATTCAATAAGCTAATTAAAGAACCTGCATACGGTGTGTGTGTATGTTGCGAATAGTTAACTGCTTCTGAAAACACACCCCGGTGGTGTGCAGGAGTACATCAAATAAACAACCCTCCATGTGGGCTTTTATAGTCACTCTCTTAATTACCAAGAACTATCCTTGGAGAACGACCTCTGATTAATGCGGTGATGTAGTTGGTTGAGGGTTCCAAGCTACACAGCAGGTAAAACATTGTGGGTCCCTTGGAACTTTCATGGATCGTAGTGCCTTCTGGTCCTCAATTTCTCTTGCTACTGTAACTGGGCTTGGAGCCAGGGATGCTGTGATCATTAACCTGTAGCTCTGAAATCAACCAACTGCTGCCCCAACTGCTCAGATGACCTTTTCAAGTGGTTCTTGCCAGACTGCATCATGCCGGGAATTTAGTAGGATAGCTTTTTTTTTTTCCTCCAGGTACTCCAGTTTCCTCCCCCAGTCTACAGACATGCGTTGTAGGCTGACTGGCATTTCCAAATTGCCCTATTTTGTGCCCCAAATCCCCCTGGGGTAGGCTCCAGGTTATCCACGACCCTGTGAAGGATAAGCGGTACAGAAAATGGATGGATGGATAAATGGATAAATGGCTTGGACCTAAGACACTAATAACACATTGTAATGACACAACAGGGTATAAATAGCCAAGCTAATGAAGGACTAAGCATGTAACAGATGAACATAATAGGGTAACTAACCAATGACAAGACCGGGGCAGAGACAGGACTAAAACAGAAACAAAGACACATGCCAAAGCAAACAAAAGTACATGACGTTAGAGTTCTGTGCTGTGCACTGAGAAGGAACTTGTGACACAGTGTCTATGACTGCAGCCTTAGTTGCTTCATACAGCAGTTTCAGTGAAATTTAGGACATCTATAGACAACTTTTCAGGAGCACTTTGAATCAATAGGCTGTCTCAGGTCATAATGACTTATTAATCCCTGACCCAAACCAACCTAACTCAGTATTTATCAGACACTGTTGTGACTGCTCAAGCTGCTGACAAAAAGCTGTAGGAAGCAGAGACAGAGTTTAAAAGCCATGGCTTTCAATTAAAGTAGCACAGCTGATAAGGCAGCGTACACTGTTCTGGATTCAGAGGGCAGCCAATTCCAGGAACCTCTTTCACACTCAGCCCTGACTCATAAGAGCTTCAGGCCTCCTGTGCAGCTGCGCTGTGAGAAGCTGACTGACCTTTCCAGCACACATCCTCCGTGCCTCTTAATCAAATTGCACCTTTATTGTTTGTCAGGAAAATGAGAGGAAGCCAGGTTTCTTTGATGGCTTCATGCAAAACTGATGCCACTGAGCCTCCGTTGCTGTGGCAGCAGCCACAACAGGAGTGGGGAGTGCTGATTATGAGTGTTTAATGAGCAGAGATGGGAGTCAGAGCCAGGCATGGAGTCTTTCAAAGTGCCAGCTTTTTATTATGAAGGAGGTCTGATCCTTCAGCTCATGACCAACCCTTGACTAATTGACATAAGAAGAGGAAGGAGAGAAAGAAAGCCTTGAGTGAGTCATCAGACACATGTGCGTGCTTGCAACACAGGGGAAATTTTAAAAATTAATTGAAAGGGAATGACAGGAAAAAACTAAATGAACCAACATCTGTTTGTGCATTTATTTCACACCATATGTGAGCTCAGATGCGTGGGCTTGACTAGTTGAGGTTCAATCTGCCATCCACATCTGGAGTGAACTTGGATGGAACCCAGACAACAAAGAAATGTGCCAGGTATTTCACTGCCAACTCTGAGCCATGTGGACTTGAGGCATAAGGGAAAGAAAGTGGGCAGAGGTGCCAGTTTGTAATAATGGAATTCAAGGACAGCTAAAAATGATCCAGAGAAATGGAATATTTTTGTTGACTTCCTGTAGAGTTTCCTCTTACTTGTACATTTATTTTAGCATATACAATGGTTAAATCTATTACATCAGAGCCAGGTCTTGGGGCAGAACCCCAACATGGGGTATATAATATCCATTCAACAATTGTTAATATTCATAAAGTCCTCATTCATACCTCCATATACTTTAAATTCCTTTGAAATACTAATTACCTCTTATGTGGCATGAAATGCAGGGTGAGATGGATGCAACTGCAGTCAAAGCTATTACTAATGGGCAGGCAGACAAATCCAAAAACGTAGAGGCAGAGGCAAAAACTGGCATAGGTCAGGTGATGTACAAACAGTGCAAACTAGGCAAAACAAATACGAGAACCAAGAAACAGACAAGACATGGCTGGAGACAGGACATGAATCAAAACAAAAACACACGTGGCAACATAAACAAAGACATAACCCAGAAGCATGTGCTGTCTTGCTGCTAGTGGCTTAAGCGCACTGAACGCTTTTGCACTCGGCGCGAAGGGGAATACCTGACATTATAAGTGATAAACGATGTAAAAAAATTTCACTATTTGACAAATATAAGTAGATGTTCCTTTGATTTGCTTACTTTTCTAGATGTTGTGAAATTGTAGGGCAGCATGCTCAGCATTTATACATGACTATTATTTTCATAGCACTTTCTAAAGCAAGACCATATAACAATGTTAAAAATACATAATGTATTATATTGTTCTTAAGAACATAGGTAATGCAAGGTATAATTTATAATGCATGACAACAGAGTCTACAAGTGTCTTATGAACAAATATTATCATAATGCTTTATGTATTTTGAAGGCAGCATGGTAGCACAGTGGATATTGTTGCCTCCTCACAACTCCAGGGTCCCCAGTTAGATCCTTAGATCAGGTTACTGTCTGTCCTTGGTTTTTACATGTTTTCCCTATGTCCACATGTGTTTCCCCCGGGTTCGTCAGTTTCCATATCCACCATGTACCTGACCAGTATATAAAGCGGTTACTAAAGATGAATGAACAAATGATCTATTTTGACATTATGGCTTAAGTTTGTAAGGTGTCATGAATGCTGTACATGTTAAGTCATTCATCCAGGATTCATATTAAGTGTTAGCCCATTAAACAGTGCAGCTTCCATAGCGAAACAAAATAGACATACTATTTTCTCAGATGGTATCCTTCAATGTTATTCATGTTTTAGTTTTTTCAAGTATTAAATAACATTGTTGTTATGTAATTATGGATTTTCTTATACATACATTATACCACCATACTGCTATTCTGTCACACCCCTATACATGAGTACTAATCATCAAAAAGGTTCTGTTCACTTGATTTAATGTATAATTCTACAATTGTATATGTACTGTATAATTAAGATTGCCCAGGATTATGTTAAAGCATGTGGCACATTTTTAGCACAAGATAAAACATTTTCAGCAGTTCAGTAACTGTGGTCATGCTGAATGCACACTAAAGGATGGCACACAGAGACCTCCTGTAAGGGCTGATAAAGGTGATTAATTGAGAAGTGGGGAGCGAGAGGCAGGCCGTAGGGAGCAGCCGCAAATGTGGAGCAGTAATTACTTTCCTTCATCAGATGCTCTTGGATGATTTACCTGTGAGAGAAACTAATTGGCACGATGTATTGGTAAACAAAGAGCAAATTACAAGCAAGCCGTGCACCATCTGATCCTCCTTGATAACTGTGGAAAATGAATGTGGGGCTCCTTCAGTTGCTTTTAAGAACCAGTCCAGCACTTCAGATTTGAATGAACATGATTTATTATTCAGCAGGGTGTTTTACTGGTTGTGAAATGGCTCCACAAATGGACAGCAGATAAAAACTGATTTTAATAAGAAATCCAGTCTGTAGGTGTTGCATTTTAGAGATCAGGGATAAATCTGACCTTTCGAACTGCATCACATGACTCAATTACATTAAGTAAACTATGACCTTGAGAACTTAGTAGTGCTTTGTTCTTTGCAGTTCTTTACAGGAACCAGTCTTGATGCAGAGTCTCGTGATCACCCTTGGGGCGAAAACTACTGGAGCTCTTGGTGATGACTTGACTCCTCTTGACTCGACAACTCCCAATTGACTCCTTGGTGTCGTAGGGTTTTAACCCTGTCTGGGTAGTCCATCCCCAAAATATTTCCTCCAATCAAACATTGTCTTAGGGCAGGGTGTAAGCCATATTCTCCATCTATGACATTAAGTGAAGTGACGTGTAGCCAAGTATGGTGACCCATTTAACCCATCCGAGTGCACACACCCGAAGCAGTGGGCAGCCTTTTTTGCTGTGGCGCCTGGGGAGTAGTTGGGGGTTCAGTGCCTTGCTCAAGGGTCTCACCTCAGTCATGGTATTGAGGGTAGAAGAGAGCACTGGTCATTCATTCCCCTCACCTACAATCTCTGCCGAACCTGAGACTCAAACCCACAACCTTCAGGTTCACCTTCGGTTACAAATCCGACTCTCTAACCATTAGGCCACGACTGTCCCCGTGAGTCAATTGTCTATTATCTATTATCTATTGTCTCTGCAGTCATGTGGTTTCACACTTTTTCATGAAGTGTGGATCATGCATATAATGACATTCTACCTAAGTTTCTGTCATCTTTCAGAAAATCATTCAACGAACACACATACCAAATAAGACATATACTGGTTGATCTTAATATACTGATCAACCATAATAATGCATGCTATATTCAAATGAGTAATGGCAACTTTGTGGCTATAAGCATGATAAGTACACAATAAAACATGGAAGAAAATAGGTGATTGCAGTTGCTAATGTATTAATTTCACATTCATTGTCCCCACAGACTATATGGAGTGTTCTGATACAGTCTGTGGAATGTGAGAAGCCAACAAAGAAGTCTTTCTTGAGAATCCTAGAATCCTACACCATCCAGAAGACTCCCAGCGGGGCCAGTCAGACTGGGGTCAGTCAGTGGGGACAAATTTGTACTCCCTGCATCCAAAAGTTGTGAATTCAGACTATCATAGCTAGAGTTTGCCAAGTTTTAGGAGTTTGTCTTACTTTGAGGGAGCCATAATATAGTCTAACATGCCTACATGATGACCTTAGGCTGTTACGTTGTGCCCACTCTCAGAGGGTGGAGAGAATAAACTGGAGAGAGTGGTAGCAAAGCAGCCTGGAGAGAGCAGAGTGGAGGAAATGAGGAAGTGAGTGAGATTCACTGAGACAGAGCCCATCAGAAGTCATTAATTCACCACTGGGAATAATAGAAGTCACTTTTCATTTCTCTTCAAGCTGAACTCATCATCTGGCATCATCGGCATCATCATCCTCCTCCTCACAAATTTTACACTTTGTCTAACACTTCCACTCTGGTTGTGAAATACTCTCTGTGTTATTTATCTATTTATTCATCTCCACACCTATTAACTCACCTCACACCACTCCTAATTTCTGTTAACTATTACAGCAGGTTCTCTAATTTGCTTATCTCATCATGATTACCTCATTTCTGATGGTACATAATATAAACTCTAAAGACTTTCTGGCTTTCTGGCTTATATGGTTATACTGCTATATTAACCAGTTTCCTAATTTTTGTTAACCATATTTTTTTTTACCAAAAAAATACACAAACACACATTTTCCTACAGGATTCAAGTTCCCTTGTCATTCTGACATGGCATTTCAAATAACTTGCTCTTAAATCCTTGAGCCATCATTCACAATCACTAGCCTGCCTGTGTAAGGATGCAGTACGTCAAATGAGGTCAGGTCCTCTACAGTATGTGAAGATAAAGATGAATAGCCATAGTCTTTACTCTTATCTTGGTGTATGTCTGTGCATGGCTGTGTGTTCATGTGTCCCCCAGGAACTGTAGGTGCTCATCCATCAGCGTCCATTAGTGAGTGAAGAGGACAGGCATCCACAGCTTTGTGAAGGATGAAAACACCCTCCTTCCTTACCTTAACAAGGTCAACACTTAGGACTTGTATCTGGACTCTACATTTATGCTACACACACACACACACAAAAAAAAAAAAAAAAAAAAAAAAAAAAAAAAAAAAAAAAAAAAAAAACTGCATACACACAAACAGCACTGCAGAGCCTTGTCTCTAAAGTCCCTGGCTCTTAGTGGCAGAGATAATGTCTGCTCTTTGAAGGAATGAAATGAAAGTGTCTCTGAGAGGCTGTGCCTTTGCGGGCTGGGTAGACTGAGTACACGCAGTCCATTTACTCCATTCATCTGGCCTTCAGTCATCAGATTTAAGGTCAGCCACACACACACACACACACACACACACACACACACACACACACACACACACACACACACACAGCCTTACAATACATTTCTGGTTATTTTGCTCTGAAAATAAGCAATTAAATTTTTTTTAAACACAAAACCTGAATACTTTTTAAAATTTTAAAAACACCCTAAACTTTATAAATCATTCTTTTTAAGATTATAGCTATCAGGGGAATTAATTTGAATAAGCAACCTAGACAAAGTGTGATTGAATACCTGACAGAGAATTGTTATAAAATACACAAGAATACCAGGTTTAATATTCAAATTTAGGCCAAGCAAATTACAGAGAAGTATATGATATATAGCAACATATATAAGAACAAATTTCCATAATTACTAAGTAGGAAGTTGAGCCTACCAAAAAATGTGCCATTATTTGACATTAAGTGCTATGGTCAAAATGTTCATTATTTTACAAAAGTCATATTGTCTTGAAAATTTTAGATTGGATCACAGTGGGCAATGGTCTTGTCATTGGAGACAGAACAAAATTTCACCAGAAGATCAAGCATTTCAGAAAATGGATAATTTTTACACTTCATGCAGTTCAGAGCAATCAGATGGCATAATGGCAAGAAGGAGGCAATAGGTAAGAACCTTTGATAACTCTTCATTGCTAGAAGATATTGTAAGCTATATTTTTTTATACATTGAGCAGTATGTTTGATGCTACTTCATTTATTGTGAAATATTAGCTAAAGGACTTATAGAGCAAAATAAACCTAGAGCTGATCACAAAACATGCTTGTTTACATGCTATAAATTTGGTCAATTAGTAAGATTCTTTTTCCCTTTTTCTAGTATATGCTTGTCTTCTAGCTAGATATTGAAGTGACCCAGGATCATTCAAGGATTTTGTGTTATTTCATGCATGTACAGTTGTCTGGTAGACAGGTGAATGGAGTTGTAATGTGAGAGGCAGTAGACACTTTATGGGGCGAATCCACAAATAATCTTTATCAGTTTCCATAATGGAAATAAAAATACAGGTAGGCATATTTAAACAAGTGTAATCCATAATCTATGTCAAAATAGATCAAAACCACCAGGAAGCACAACGAACCAAAGTTGGAAACCAACAATAATGCACGATAAGACTTTGTGATGTTACACAGGAACAGAAGGGTATACATAGACAACTTAATTAAGGACTAACACAGAACAGGTGTACACAATTGGGCAACAAACCAATTAAAGCACATGGGTAGAGACAGGATTAGAACAAAAACCAAAACAAACACAAGTACAAGGCATGAAATTATGTAAATAGTGCCAGGTTAATTGATAAATACACTACAATGGATATGAAATATTGAATGTAACACCATGGTGTCCAACTATAACTATAACTATTTGGTATTCAACCTATAGTTTGTATGGTTTCAACTAAGCTCTTATGAAGGTAGATGCTTCAGGTTCTCGAATAACAGGCCTATCAGTCTGAATTACAATGTTTTGAATCATGCTGTCATAGGGAAAGAACAGCAACATGCATATAAGAGGTCTGTGGTCATGCTCAGTTGCATACATTATATACATTGTACAAACTCAGACAAGGTCATCCAAAAAGATGACAGTTATTCCGAAAGTGTGAGGCACAAATTATACATGAATACTACATTACAATTAGCAATCTATTCAAATATGCAAATGGATTACTATTCTGACACATCTGCCAGCAATTATTGTTAAAACTGTCAAAAAAGAGTTTTATCCCTTTGATGTTACCTGTCGATAATGCTAAATGTTGCTTCTCTCCTGGTATCATAACAGGTTTACCAGTGCTAGTGACCTAGTGGGTATAGTTGGGGGTATTATTATTTACATATTTATAAAGCTGGATTTCTTGATGAGTGTAAACTTGTAGACACTTCTGTGCCTTTTTGTGCTATCTAATGACTCTTTTATGGGATTACCATGTAAAGCAATTTATATTAATATTGAAAAAAGTTATAAGAAGTGCTACTATTACCAATTTCCTTAATCGGCACACATACAGTATGTTCAATTCATCATACATTATCATTATAATCTGTGAATTTCTGTGTTTACATCTATCAAAATGTCACTGTGAATCCTAGCTCCTATAGCAAAGGTAATTTGTGCTCCTTTTGGGGCTAACACTCTTAAATTCACCCCTCGTTGCAAAACATTTTGGTTGATATTATCATCTATTTCATTTATTTTCTTCCTGAATTAGGCAGTTATTTGTAAAGTAATAATTAATTTAGCCAGTGGAAGAGTGAGAGAGGAAAAACTGCTTCACTTAATATCATTCCCTTGATGCTGAAATAGAATTGCTAATTAAAGCAGACACTAATTTGGCTATCTTAATTGAATGTTAGTTCCAGACCATTTAGAGCAAGAAAGCTGTGGAAAGATGCCAGCCTTGCTCATAGTGAAAGTGACACTCTGACAGACAACTATCATTAATTATGAAGATACTGTAATGAACTTTGTAGTTACATACTGTATGTAGTATGGTGGCATTTATAGAAGCTGCTATGCCAATTCGCCTGCTGTTGTTCCACACTACAACAGTCAATTTTCATTAGATTCATTCATTCATTGTGTCTCTTGTATCACTTGTATCTTATATTCCTTTTGGTGATACTGGATATGTGTCTGTGTTTTGGGATTAGGATAATGGATATATGTTGTAGCACACTGTGCATAAGTGTCCAGACACCAGACACCAGTCATCAATGAATGGTCCACAAATTGCCATCCTTCATGTAGTGATTTCAGGGGAGAGTGAAAGGGTGCTGTGAAACTATGAACCTGAAGAAGCGTATGATTGGACTGGGTTTCCACTAGGGTCACAGTTAGGTGTGTCCCCAAATTGATAAGGCTACACCCTTACACTCAGGAGTCAAAGTACAGGAGAGTGAGGAGCACCTACTTGATAGCCAGACACAACTTTTCAGTGGTCCTGAACTTATATATGTGTGTGTGTGTGTGTGTGTGTGTGTGTTCCAAGTATCTTTATCTGTGATAATATCCCACTGGTCCCAGGAAGTGTCTCACCTCTTTTTTGGTCTTGGTTTGTGGACAGGCCACAGTTGCAGTAGCATTATCAATTAACCAATCATACACTTCTTCAGGTTCACAGTGAAGCTGTCTCATCTCAAGAACTTTAGGACATGCTGCATTAACTGCATTAGCCAATAATTACTATAGATTATGATGTCATGTAAATAAGCAGTGGCATATGCACAGTGCGGCCAAAACAGGAGGTCTTTTAGTTGTTGAAAAGCAGGGGGTGTTCCAAAAAGGAGAGAGATTTTACCACCCTGAATAGAGGAAGTTAAAAAAAAATCACAGTAAACACCAATGCTGTTTCCCCAAGAATGGCTTTATCTGGAAGGAGGGAAAAGCTCGCAATCCCCCCTACTGTTTAAATCAAGGCATAGCCAACCCAGCAAAAACTGTCACAATAAAAGTTTGCTGGTAGATCTAGCAAACTTTTATTGTGGTAGATCTAGCAGCAAGAACCTTTGTATGTAAATCATGTACCTTTTTTATCACTTTGGTTTAAGGAGTCGCCCTTGTTTTAACTTGCCGCATGCTTCCCAGCAAAACAACTGTTGTCCCATCATTTTAACATTTTAATATTTTGTGTCCACTCAATGCTTAAAGGCACAGTTTTTATATAGTCAATAATCTCTGCATTGTTCATGGCAAGGATCTATATAAACAGTCCACAAGTTGTCCATGATAAAGTGATAAATAGTCCATAGACCGTTCCAGCTGGCAGAGGGCCACTTGTTGGCGTATCCGGGGGCAGACAAGCCCCTCCCTTCTTGCTGTTTTGCTCTTGTACTTCCCCTCTTTCTCCCTGCCCTCCCCCGTCCCTGCACCACCAAAACAGGGGCCATTTCCCCTGAAACCAGTTCCCCGAACCCATGCTTTCCCTCTCTTTCACTCTGTGTCTGTCTTTTCTTCCTCTCAGGTTGGTGACTCCAGGGCCACAGGTGTGGGAGTAAAGCCTGGGCTGGTGTGTTGGCATTGCCTGGAGGTTGGGCATTTCCAGGACCAATGCCATGTGATTGAGGTGTGGGCATTGGCCCATATCCCCAATGCACTGCAGCCCACCCCCAATTGAGCTGGGATGTACCATATAGCGGTGAGTGTGCAAGGGGGTACATACCATGCATTGGTGGATTCTGGCTGTAACCAGACCTCAATCCACCAATGCCTGGTTTAAGGTGAGGTAACGATTGGTGAAGGTGAGGTGTGTGCACAGGGATGTTCACAAATATCCACTGGTGCCAGTCTTGATGCCAACACGTGGATCACTTGTTGGTATCTGGCACTTCAGCCATTTAAGTTTGAGGTGGTCCACAGGCCAGGGCTTGGATGTGGCAATTTTCCTCTCTCGGCCTGGGGGTTGGGTGTATCGGTGGCAGGCCTGAGTCAGCCATGAGGGAAATGTGGAAGCGGGGGCATAGTCGAGTGCCAGTTTGTGAATAGAGGGCAGATCTGGAGAAAGTAAGTGGTAAGGATTACACACCTGTGTGGAATCTGGCTAACAAGTCTTCTGTGTTTCAGTGAGCAGCGGCAAGGACAATGGGGGCGAGACGAGAGCCTTGAGAGAGTGAGTGCTGAGCAGTGCAGAGTGGTGTGCAAGTGTGCTGATGCAGATTAAAATATAACCGCTGAAAAGTGAGCAAAATTGTAATGGCCAATAAAGAGCCTTTTTTTGAGTTGTCCCAAGGCTGCCTCCCATTTCCTCATTTCCCTTCAACCCCAGGAGAAGTTTCACACCTGTGTACCCCTGAGGAAGCACATAACTGTAGTTATTCTCATCCTCACTATCTGTACCCACTTCCAGAGCCTGAGGTGAAAGCTTTTTTTTCTTGTTTCTTTCTGGGGGTAGGACTTTGACCTGGTTAAAGAAGCTTTCCCCAGTGTCTGCTCTGAGAAGGTTATACAGGGGACTTGTTCTGGAGAAATCTTTGATGTATTTCCCATACTATGTCAGGAGACCAAGTACTTTCTTGAGTTGTAAACCGTCTGCAGTCTGACATTTTTCAGTACCCTAACAGCTTCAAAATCGGTAAGATCAATTTGACTACCTGCTGCAGAGACTATCCTCCCTAGGTAGCATATCTCAGACTTGAATAAGTCACATTTCCCGGGTTTGAGTTTGATCCCATGCCGATTAAGTTGTTGCAGAACTTAACATGCATGTTCACAATCACTTGATTGTCAGATGTTTTACTGATGACCAGCATATCATCTAGATAGGGAATGTTGCTGGAGCGTTCATGAGTCCAAAGGAAATCTGGACCCACACATATAGGCCCCATGGTGTCACAAAGGCAGTTAGTGGCCTAATATCTTCAGTGACAAACCCCTTCATAGACTGTCCAAAATATCTTGGACCCATAGGATGGGCTGGTGGTCTGGTTGGGTCTTCATGTTTAGGCTTCTGCAGTTGATACATAAGTGGTGTGCCATCTTTCTTTCAAATGCATACAACAGGGGAGAAGTAGGGAGAGTATGACTTCCTGATCCAGTGTAATTAAATCATGGAGATATCCCTTCATCCACTGAAACAGTGATTTCAACACTGACATATACTTGTGCTTGACTTGCCTCAGATCTTTAGGGGATATGCTCATCTGTAATCTTTCAATACATCCAATATCACTGTCTGTCCATGAGAATAAATGACACTCCTCTCTCAACATCTGTCTCACTATCTTTCTCTTGCTGTCACTCAGGAGGTTCTACATGTGGATCCCACATTTCAGCATCTGGGTGGTTATGGCCTGAAGAGCAACCTTGCAGCAGCTAGGTTGATTCCTTTCCTATTATTAACTAGTGTGTCAATCAGTTTTAACCCTTCTAGCCACCAGGGACCCAGATATGGTTCAAAAGTTATGATGGTGTCATCTTGGGGTACCTGAGAAGCTACACAACACTCAACTTGGACAACACTCAGCTTTGAAATCACTTTCCCTGTTTTCTTTGTTTTCATTACATACTCCCATATCTACCCGGCACCAACCGCTTGTATGAGTGCTTTAAATTTTCCTTCTTAAGGTCTGGAAAAGCCCTTTTTCACTGCACTATACTGCTTTGTCTTTTCAGTGTTGCTCAATATCAGATTAAAGCTTACGATAGGATGTGACAGGTGTCAACCTTTCATCACCTGCACTGGGATTGCGAGCTTGTTCATATGGTCTGCTTCAAATGCAAGGCTAAAAGAAGTTTCTATGCATCCCAGGTATGGCATGCTGATTCCATTTGCTGTTGTCAGCATCATACTTTCAGGTGAGTCTGGTAGCTCTGATACATCTCTCATCACTACATTTGGTATGTACTCTTCCTTTCCTTGTTCATTACTAATACAAATTTGGTGATCCCTTGGGATCTTTTCTAGATATGGTCAACACCTGTCTGATTCCAATGAACTTGCAACCAGCTTGGAAGTGTTCTCCAGTTCCACAGCTATAGCACTGTGTGTATCTTTCATCACTCCCACTCTTCTGGCAAGCAAAGCATCTCCTTGGAGGATGAACAAAGCCACTGAAGAGGAATCCACAATGGCATGAAAATGCTGATCCTCAGAGCACCAAAGAGACTTGTTTAGTAAACTTGATTTAGCATGACAGTTTTTATTTGCATTTGTTAGCTCTGAGATCTACATAGGCCAGGTTGTGGATGCAGATGTCTCAGGAAACAGGATGTGTTACTAAATGTGATAGAGTGTGACAATGTGTGTGCAGTGTTGCCACGTTTTTCAGTCTTGGAAAATCCATTTTTGTTATCATCATTTCAGGTTTAGTTTGCTGCTTTTGTTGTTTGCTTGTAGTGATGTTTCTGTCAATGCTATGATGTGTTTGTTTGATGTATTGTTTCTATGTATATGTTGTTCCTTTTCTTTCTTTTTTAACATTTTTTTTTGCAATGCGTAGTCTGCAATCCTGAACAATATTTTGAATCTGATTACCCACCATTTCTTATTGTGAAGACAAATTTACTAGTGTGTTCATTCATTTATTCTCGCTTTATCACGGTCAGAATCGCAGTAAATCCAGAGTATATCCCTGGGACATATTGAACCTGTAGTCTAGCACAGGAACACTGGGCATAAGACAGGAATACACTCTAGATGAGATGCCAGTCTATCGGAAGTCATCACACATTTTTATTCACACTTAAGGGCAATTTTGAGGAGCCAATCCACCTACTGGAATGTGGGAGGAAGTGAAATAGGGAAGTGGTGGCTCAGTGGTTAAGGCTTTAGGCTACTGATCGGAAGTTCAAACCTCAATTCTACCAACCACCAGTAGGAGCTCTGACAGCATGTCTTACACCCTCTCCCTAAATGTGCATATCACTGAAAGTGGTAGTTGTAGCAAGTCTGTTACTTTACCTGCATTTTCCAATGATTTAGTGAATGAAAAAAAACTGAGAAATTATATAGTGAAGAAAAAAGCTACATTGTTTAAATTTCAACATATACTACATATACAACAAAGTAGTGTTCTCCATTACTCAATCATTAAAATAGTTTAAGTTAAAGATTTTGTTCTGTATAATCTTCCTCAGATGAGGCTTCAGCAAAAATGGTAAGATCCTCATGTCAGTCAGCACATACTGTTATTTTATTTGAACAGGCATAATAAAATGTGCAGGTGTTTACTACCCACCCACTTGAATCCTTTTCCTACAGTTCTGAAAGTCTATTAATGTTCAAGGATTTCAGAAGTTTGTTTTATTTCTAAGAAGGAGCTCTGATGAAGTAATATGAGCCCTTTGCCTTGACAGTTTTCAAATCCAGACACTGCACATACATATAGAGTAAAAGTGTTTTCTTCAGAACTTTCCAACTATTTGGTCTCATCTTTGCTTTTATATGGGTTTATCTTCCTTTAAATGCTCTCTCCATTCAGAAATGTCATGCCCTCAGCAACTGTAGCCAGACTGCTCACCAAATAAGTTATCTGTAATCACAATATTTGTTATTGATGCCCTTATCCTGCAAGCCACAAAAAGGATTAAAATAACTCATCTCTGCTCACAGAAGACTGATCGGATTAATCTTATTCCTGTTGTAGCGCTACTCTTACATGAAGAACCAGTGAGATGGTGTTTGAATTCATAGGAGTGAGTGAAAGCCAATCATTAAGATTTGATGAATCATTCAAATTAGATAAATCAGATTAGTTGATTACAATCTTAGCTCACGAAAATTGTATCCTGGCACTGCTGTGGTCATTTAACGGTCATTTTGAACCGTTAAAACAGTTACTATATTTAGGATTATTTTTGTCGTTATGTACTCTGCACTGGGTCAGTACAGATACATGACCATCTTTCTCTTGTTTCATCTGGAATGGGACAGGCAGACACAGAGTCAACAGGCAATCCTTTCATTCTCTTTTTACCATGCAAGGAAAAGCAACAGATTACTACATGACTGCAGTGTATATTGTACGTAGCCATTGCACTATTGCACAGATCTAGATCCTGCCATGAACACACGTCAAAGTGCATTTAGAGCTCCAAAAGAAATCAGTGTTACAATACTGTGCAGCATATCTCTGGCCATTCATTTGGATGAATGTTTCAGCTCACATCTCAAGTCCATTATAGAGAGCACTCTTTAACTGAGTCACAAATAACATCTCAGATAATCACATAATGCTGTCATTTCTTACATTATGAGGCCATTACAGATAGTGTGTTGCATGTTAGTGACCCATTCTTCCTTCCAGGGAATCTTTCACTTAATTATTTAATTATATTTTAATTATTTTATTGCTTTTTTTGAGGGTGCCATTGTGTGATTGATTTTTTAAGAATATTTTTGGTGTACATTATACGGTATATTTTTTGTTTTACCAATACGACCGCCTGCTACTTTTAAAACAGATTAGCATTTTCCTAAAGGATGAAACATACACTGCCCTCCAAAAGTTTGGAAACACCCTAAGCAAAGTGAGGTTTTGGACAATATCAGCATTAATCTTTATCATTTCCTGGTGTAAATGCATTAAAGTAACTTGTCATTATCACTAAAGATAATAACAATAATTGTTTTTTTTATTACATAATAATGGCAATATATACACATCAAAGTCAGACATGCCCCATGCGTAGCTGTGATACCTGATTACTGCTTTAAACCTGGCCAAAGGTGTCTACTGCTGTTTGGAACGGAAGGCAAAGTCTGGGTCCAATAAAGACAGAAAGAGGAGTGGAAGACCAAGATGTACCTCTTCTAATGAGGACAAATATGTGAGAGTGTCCAGACTTCGCAACAGACGCCTAACTTGTTCAGAGCTGACAGCTGAGCTTAACAGTACACGTGATGTACCAGTGTCATGTTCTACTGTCCGTCGGAGACTTCAACAAGCAGGTCTGCATGGCCGTGTATCAACTAAGAAACCACTGTTAAATTTAAACAATAAAAGAAAGAGACTGCAGTGGGCAAAGAAGTACAGAAACTGGACAGCAGACGATTGGATGAAGGTGCT
>CM040987.1:10066553-10092520 GCA_022985145.1 Pangasius djambal
CCGGAAACACATGGAAAATCTAGGAAAGAGGAACAAAAAACACATTCAAGGAACAATATTACAGCATTACTGATATGCATCAAAACTCTAATGAGATACAATGCAAAAAAGAGTTTTCCTTTGCATACATATTTTACATAATTTCATGCATACTTATTTTTCAAGTATGCATACTAAAATTTTAAGTATGCATACTTACATTTCTAGTATGCATACTAAAATTTTAAGTATGCATACTTAATTTTCTAGTATGCATACTAAAATTTCAAGTATGCATACATTTTTTTTCAACTATGCTCACTTTCAAACCTGTTTATTTTTCAAGTATGCATACTTATTTCAAGTATGCTTAATTGTTTAAGTATTATACTCATTAAGGTATATTTTTCAGATGATATTATAGATGAATAAATTTGTATTTTATTAGAACATGCAGGTTTTTTTTAAGGCTGTCATAACTGTTGTAGAACCTGTTGTAGTTCCCATTTGTGACCACTAGATGCAATAACCCATCCATTTTGTGTACCGCTTACCCTACACAGGGTTGCAGGGAACCTGGAGCCTATCCCAGGGGACTTGGGGCACAAGGCAGGGTACACCCTGGACAAGGTGCCAATCCATCCCAGAACACAATTGCACACACACTTCGGAGAACTTAGAGGTGCCAGTTAGCCTACAGTGCATGTCTTTGGACTAAGGAAGGAAACTGGAGTACCCAGTAGAAGCCCCCAAAGCACGGGGAGAATCGAATCCACACTCTTGGAGGCGTGAGGCAAACATGCTATCCGCTAACCACGAAGCTACCATGCCCCCCAGGTGCAATAATAACTCTAGTAAAGTCAAGTGGGAAAGTGAGAGTGCTTCCCCATGATTTTGCAACATCTAGAACGGCAGGCAAATCAAAGGAACATTGGCTGATATCTGTTAAATAGCAAAATCGCAACATTTTTAGTCATCAATCACTCAACAAAAAAAAAAGTCATTGCATTTCAATGTAATTCAAAATCTATTGAGTTTGTGAATGGTGACTTTATGAAGATAAACATTTGTTAAAAGAATGATATATATGGTGGGAGTCTGCCCTCCCCGAACTGGAGGAGCCACCACTGAACTGGTTGCATCAGAGCTAAATCAGAGATTTCTGAGGAATGAGGGTGAATACTTATGCCATCCCAACTTTTGACTGCTTTCTTGGTAAATAAATTTACAAACTATACAAAATAGTGATCAGAAGACCCATTATGTCCACTTCAGTTCCAGATTGTTAACACTGCAAAATATGGAAAAGGTAGAAAAGAGGAATAAATACATATTCAAGCCACAATATTACAGTATTACTGACATGCATCAAAACACTAATGAGATTGAAAGCACAAAGAGTCTTCATTTGCATACTGATTTGTCATAATTTCATGCATACTTACTTTTTCAGTATGCATACTAATATTTTAAGTATGCATACTATTATTTTAAGTATGCATGCTAATATTTTAAGTATACATACTTATTTTTCAATTATGCATACTTACTTTTTCAGTATGCATACTAACATTTTAAGTATGCATACTTATTTTTCAAGTATGAATACTTTCAAATACACTTATTTTTCATGTATGTTCATTTATTTTTCAAATACTCTTGCTTTTCTTAACTATGTATACTCTAATATGTCACATTTTTCAGATGAGAATTTATACATGAATAAATTTGTTTTTTATTAGAAAAAGCAAGGTTTGTTTAGGCTGTGTATATCTTATGTGCTTCTTTTTATTATAAAGCACTTTAATGTACATAATAACTTGTGATTTGTGTTTGTTCTGCTAATTTATTTCTGTGATGAGTAATTTTTTTTTTGTTCATTATTGAGATTTATAGCTAATAGCTATATATGCTTCATTATAAGATAGGTAAATTGTGGCCATATAGGGATGCACCTGATCAGCAACAATACCTAGATAGTTTGTGGCATTCAAATTATACTCGATTGGCATTAAGGGGCCCTGTGTGTGCCAAGAAAACATTCCACAGACATTACATCTCCATCACCAGCCTGCAGTATTGACACATGGATTCATGCTGTTGACCATACCATCTGCATGTCACAACAGAAATGGAGATTAATTAGACTAGGCAACAATTTTCCAATCTTAAATTGTTCAATTTCAGTGAGCCTCTGCCCACTGTAACCTCAGATTCCTGTTCTTGGTTGACACCTGATGTGGTCTTCTGATGTTTTAGCCCATCCACCTCAAGTGTTGTGTGTTCCGAGATGCCTGTATTCTCACCACAGTTGCAAAGAGTGGTTACAATAACCATCAGCTTGACCCAGTCAGGCATTCTCTTCTGACCTCTTTCACCAACAACTGCATAATATTATGCATTGTGCTGCTGCCACATGATTGGCTTATTGGATAATCACATGAATAAAAAGGTGCAGAGGTGTTTCTAATAAAGTGGCCGGTGCATGTATATTAGCGATATCATTCTTGACAAAAACTCATGGAAGAAGGGTCACAATATCTCATCACAATGTCTGTGGCAAAATGGGGGCAGTCGTGGCCTAACGGTTAGAGAGTTGGACTTATAACCCAATGGTGAACCTGAAGGTTGTGGGTTTGAGTGTCAGGTCTGGAAGGGATTGTAGGTGGGGGGAGTGAATGGCCAGCGCCACCCTCAATACCACGACTGAGGTGAGACCCTTGAGCTAGGCACCGAACCCACAACTGCTCCCCGGGCGCCACAGCAAAAAAGGCTGCCCACTGCTCCGGGTGTGTGTGTGTGTTCACTACTGTGTGTGTGCACTTGGATGGGTTAAATGCAGAGCACAAATTCTGAGTATAGGTCACCATTGGCTTCACATCACTTCACTTCATTTCAATGTTTCCTGGTACACAACCAGACAATCCATCCCACCTCATCCAGTCATCTTTTGCTTAAAGGATGGTTGACACACAGCATTGTAGGTACTCATGACACACTTTTAGGATTCCCTCTCTGAGAATACACTTTAATACAAAATTAAAATACACCAGCCATTAGCCTTGCAACATTGTTTTGCCCTTTTCTATAGACTTATAGTGCATTTGAGGTTACATGTCTATGTCTCTGGTGATTGGCCACAGCAAGGCACAGTTGGAATAGTAGCTAATAGTATCTGTTTTTTTGTAACAGGTGCCAAAATGCAAAAGCAGAATTGCCACTTTGAATTGAATTGAATTGCTGCCCAAATAGAACAAGAAGACTCTCTGAAAAAGGGACTTGAGATTTTCCAGGATTCTACAGAGGTACTAACCAAAGGGACTAGCTAGAGGTACATTGAATCCTTTCATCTAAGAGTGTACTTTCTACAGGAGGTAGTAGAGCATAGTACCCTGAATTTCTGAAGTAATGAAGTAAGTGGTGGGCTTCAGGAACAGAGGTCCCCAGAGGTCCCCATAAAACATAAGGAGAAACTTAAAAGAACCTGTCTCCCAACAGGATATCCATTATGCTTTCAGTGCAGATCTGTATGAGGTCCATATTTTGCTGCTCTTTTCCATAAAGGGCTCATGGAAGATTCAATAGAGAGCAAGGAAGGCCCATTACACCTATTGGTGCAGTATTCATGAGTGAACGCATAGCAAGAGGTCAATAGAAGGAAACAGACAGAATTTTGTCATTTCCTTGACACAAGTGGAATATAGTAAGCAAGTTTGCTGTTTCAAACCTGACTTTATCCGTTTTTTTCACAACACAGACTCTGCTGCATAATAAGTGATCATAAAGCAAAAGCAGTGGGCTTGAAAACTACATTTGTTGCGATAAACACTTAGTTTGCCCCAGTGCCCATGCATGAATGGTGATACTATTTCAAAACTTCTCAGCTCTGAGACTAGACTCTCACTCAACATTGTGTTTTAAACAATATGAGTTCAATGAGACAGGGCCTTTGATGAACCCATCCATAACTACAAGTCACACTAATGCTGTAACCCTCTTACTTTCACAACCTCCCACCACTTCAGAATAATCACTAAGCTGCTCTTCAGCACTAAATTCTCCACTGCACAATTACAACTTGCACAAAATATGACTTTCAAATGAGAATTCAAACATTATATGCATTTTTTTTCAGTGGGCTCAAAATAATTCATAGCAAGATAAAAAAAAATCATGCATTTATTTATTTGCACCCTTTTCACCCCTGTTGCATAAACACATTTTATTCAACTAGACTTCATGTTCCAATGATTTAAGCTTTTAAAATCTAAAGGGCTGAGCAGACAGTCCTGCACAAAGCTATAACGAAATAATAACCAAGTTTCATGAGTTCAGTAACCTCTTTCTAGATCATTTTTCAGCTCAAGCACACCACACAGCTACTGAATGAATAGAGCTTCCTAAGCAGATTATTTCAAAAGAACATCAGCAAAATTCTGCAGCAGCTAATGGTATTATAATTAAATATTTGTCAAGTTGCGTGATGTAGAACGCTTTAAAATGGGAAGATCTGGTGTATGTAGGTGGAAACCGAGGTCAGGATTTTTTTTAACAGCAAAACATACATTTATGTGTTGAGTTAAAAGAAACATGATTACACAAACTTAGTTTTACAAAGTTTGTTCAACCTGCGATGAACAATACATACATACAGTACAATACAATACAATACATACACACAATACATACAATACATACAATACAAAGTTTCAGACATTGAAACTTTTAACTTATGTTCATTTTTTGTAGTGTGAAAATGAAAATTGACAGCTGCTTTCATGCTCGCTGTTAATGTTTGCTGCCAAACAAACCTATCTGGCTAACATCAAAAAAAAAAAAATTCATTCATTCATTCATTCATTAAAAAGAAAACTACCATTCTTGGGTTATTAGGGGGAGATAGTGGGCTCACATTTTGTTAGAAAGTTATTTACTTCTGTCTTTATTGTTGAAATATGTGTCCATTTCTGCCAAAACTCTTCAAGGAAAATTACAAAAAAGCAGTTTTGCTTTGCAAAAAAGTGCCTGAGAACAGTTATCTGACTGTAATTTTACCATAACTACTGCCATTTTACCATGTATCTGGGATGATTTTTGCATTCCATCTTTCGAGCAGCCATACCTGCATTTTTATCCCTGCGTGTGAACAGATTCAGGCTCATTTGCTATTCATGAGCGGCAATGAAGGATCTCTTGCTCCTCCACAGGCGGCCAACACCAGTACCACAACGGAGCTGTGGAAGCTGGCCTGCTAAATTGGCCTTAAAACCAAAAGAGGGACCTTGATTTCCAATACAGCACAGAAGCGTTTATTACTGTGATATAAAAGCTAGTGAGGTAGAGCAAAGAGACACTCGGTTCTGCAGTAAAGAATGTTCTCTGAGGCAAAGCCCTGGTGTGTGACTGGCTAAATTATTCCCATCAGTTGTGGTGTGTGTGTTGGGGGTGCGCATTGCTCCCCAGATGTTGTTTCCTTTAATAGCAGGGTGGCTTGGTTGCTTGCAGAGAAAAGGAATATTGTGGAGGAGAGAAAAAGGAAACCCTTACATTCACCTGTCTGACTGCCTGCAGAAGAAGGATGATCTCCTCTGCTTTGAAGTATAATTAGCACTTTGGGATGCCTGCAAGACAGCACCTGAGGCTACTTCCTGCCTCTTTCAATTATGCAGTGAGGAGGAGAAAAGAGAAAGGGAGATAGAGAGGATAGCAGTAATAGAGGGTAAATGAAAGAGATGGATAGATGCAGAAAAAGAGGGAAAGGAAGAGGAGTGGGAGGGAGGCTGTACGAACACGTGAAACAGGTCCCTCATCATTCACACAAGATAGATTTCATTACTCGAGAGAATGCTAGGAAAATTACAGGGAAGGCTTTGTGACTCTGCATGGTTTTGATCTGAGAAGCTCCTGTGTGCAAACATCAAATAATTAAATAGAGGTTCTTTCATTATTAGTCTCATACAAAGGCTATAGGCACAAGAAAAATTGAATAAAAATGGAAGAAAACATGCTGACTTTGAGGTCTTGCAGTACAACATGAGAACACCTTGTTTTTACCAGCATCCATCTTCAGTTTTTCCCATACAAACTTGATATAATCAGAGTATCTGATCCTTGACTGGCAGCTACTTTTTAAAGGCTGCACGTTAGCATCAGCACATTCCCCCAGGCTTCTCTCACCCTTATTCACTCAGTACTTTGAGCATTGATGTTAGCCTAGCGCTAGGCCTAGGGCTCTGGAACAACAGCAACTAAGCACCTGACACAACATCTCAACTGGCAGGCCCATTTCTGACCTCCAAATGCAGCGAGCCAAAATGTGTGTGCCTGAGGCTTGAAGAAACCGAATGCCCCCCATTCAGAGCAGTCAACCTAAACTTAATTCTTGTCAAGGTCACTGATTACTTGTTTAGCACAAAGCATTGTTTTTAATTGGTGTGTTTCCTATCACCCACAGGGGCTATTAAAAGATGGTGTGTAAAAGAACAGATTAATTCATAAAGATCATGGTGTCCACATATTCATGTTTATGGACTGGAAGTGTTTGTCCTTGAAGAATCCTTTAATACCTGGGGCCAGCAGGAAAAACATAACAGAGAGATATACACTCACTAGTCACTTTAATAGGAAAGCCTGTACAGTACACCTGTTTAAGGATCCAATCACACAATTATCTGGCAAAGCATAGAATAATGTATATACAGATCAAGTGCTTCAGTTAATGTTCACATCAAACTTCAGAATGGGGCAAATTGTGATCTCAGTGACTGTGACATGGTTGCTGGTGGCAGATGGGTTGATTTGAGTATTTCAGAAACTGCTGATCTTCTGGGATTTTCATGCACAACAGTCTCTAGAGGTTACACAGAATAGTGTTAGAGGAAAAAAACATCCAATGACCAACAATTCTCTGGGCAGAAATATCCTGCTGATGAGAGATGTCAGAGGAAAATGGCTGACAGGAAGGCTACAGTAACTCAAATAACCACTCTTTACAACTGTGGTGTGCAGAAAAGCATCTCAGAGGGCCACAAGGCAATCCATTCCTATCAGCCATGAACAGGAAACTAAGGCTACAGTGGCCACAGCCTCAATGAAACTGGACAGTTGAGGAATGGAAAAAGACAAGGTGATGTTTTTCCAATCCTCAACTGTCCAGCTTCAACCAACGTATCTACTTCTAGTTTCTCCTGAAAAGGCAAAAAGGTTTTGGGGAAAATGTATGATACCCTGCATGCTTCTACAGTCTGGGCTAGAAAGAAATAAGAAATCACCCCCAACTTCTCTTCTTCATACCATTCTATGTATTTTTCTAATGACCATTTGGTGGTACTGTTGCAGTGACTTCCACAAAACTTAAAAGTAATGTCCTTTAAAACATTTGATAACAGCAAATAATAACAATGATAACAGCTAATGTGAATGCCAAAAATGAAACATTATATTGATGGAGAAGCCCATTTATATTTACATCAGACATCCTTAGTAACCATGAATTAGGACTTCTGTATTAAGACATGCCTAGTTTAAGATTTGTGGTGCAAATTTCCTTTGGCAATGTAAAGCAGGCCATATAGATAGCCAAGAATGGCACAAGAATTATGCTTTGGAATTATAGCAGGACAAAAACACAATATCGGTAATATAGTTAAGAGTTGAGATATCATCAATCTATTGTATGTGATCAAAAAATACTACGTAGAAATACTATTAAACAGCAGGAAGGATTAAAAACATATTTGCACAACTGGAAAATCAACAGGGCAAGAGTAATCATAGCTATGAACATGCAGTGCCAAAAAAAATTAAGGGACTGAAATGATCATAACATAACAGGGATGGGTCAATGGCATTAACGTAGTTAGTAGTGATACAGTATTTTACCATCAATGTATATTATAATTATTTTCATATGGAATTCACTAGTTTACCTCTACATTAACCTCGTCCCTCTTTTGCACTTTTATTGAACTAGACACCTCACAATGTGAAAGTTTGAATGATTTAATATTAAAATGCTTTCATCTTTAAATTCGACCCAGTATGTGTCTTTCAGCTTACTTTACCGAAAGCCTGATAATATCAGTATTTATATAGTCCTTCCCTCTGCCTGTGTCCATCAAACCACTTGATCTCAAGAGTATTAGCCCACTGGAGACCTATTCGGGCATAACATTAATCCAATAATGGCAGGAAGCATGGCCGATTAAAGTATTCTTATTTGACAGTTTGTCATTGCAGCTGTCATTGTGCTGGTCCATGCAAGCAGGTGTAGCTGTTGCCCTACTTTGAGCAATTCTAATTTCTCTCTCAGTGTGCACAGTGAAGGATTCATACTCCATGAATATGCAAATGTATTTAATACTCAGACAGCAGTGCATAGAAAGAAGGATTTGCACTTGAGGGCCAGGCACACTCCACTGGTAGCCACATTGATCTCTTTCATTTCATTTGTGTAATGAAAAGATTGCGGAGTGGATGAAAAGACGACACAGATTTTTTGAGAGGAGAAAACTACAATAATAGTAAGCTCTGAATATTTGCATATTCCACTCACTTGCAATTTGTGAAACATTTCACGTCTTACAAGGAGCTCACACTGAGTGAGAGCAAACAGTGTTCTCTCTTACACTGGAAATGCTTAAAGAAACAGAAACCTAAAAGGTGAATAACACTTCATGTGGTAACATAAATGTCACTATTCATTACAATGCCACATGGTGTACATCACAGCCTTATAACTACTAATGACTATAATATAATAAAGTAAATGTAATATTTATTAATAATTATAAAAACAATTATAAACATTTAAAATGTTATCACTGTGTGCATCATAGAAAATATTTATAATTACCATGACCATGAACATTTTATCATCAAAAATTACATTTTCCACAAAAATGTTATAAAACTACAGTAATTTTTTTTTTCCACAAAGAGTTTATGAATGTTTTTGTTTTTGCATGGCTAGTTGATGTGCTTTGGTCTCTAAATAATTGTGAAGGACATTTCAAGGCCTGACAGTGAGGAAAAATAGATATAGTGTAAATAGGCAATGCTAACTCACTGTGAAAATGTCAAGCAGAACATTGTGGCATTTTTAGAGTGGGTAGGAATGTGCCGTTTCATTAAAGCTGGAGTTTGTCATGGGCCTTTCGGAGAAGTCATTCTGTGGGTGTAAATAATGTGAAACGGCACAGTAAACAAGTCCAGGTTAAACTGCGATACTCCACATTCCAAAGAAGGTGGGCAAATGAAGGTCACAGTGACTCAGATGAAGTTTAGACCTACCTCAAAAAGTAGGTGCACTGTAGGGATAGAGATAGCTAGAAAGAATAATATAGGTTACTTTTACTTTTTAAAGAGGTTAAAAATTTTATTTTTACATTCTGTTGATAAAATACTGGAGACTGAGAGCAAAGTTACTGAAGCCATTTTCCCCTAACACTGTAGTGTGATTGATATATATATATATATATATATATATAGATAGATAGATAGATAGATAGATAGATAGGTAGATAGTTGGGATGTAACAAAATACAAATTATTTAGAATGAACAGATAATATGTTCTAAATAGGTCTAAAATACACATACACTAAACAGAATACACATAATACCTTCCAAATACACATATACTAAACAGATCCCGATAGATAGAACATTTCATTACACCATAAATAGATAGACAGAAATCATATCAACACTATCTACCAAAAAAAAAAACAGATAGTGGCAAAGCGCAGAAACAAAGGCTAGGGAGAAATGCGAGCAGGAGCCCCAGTAGTGCAGGTGCAAAGAGAAATCTGCTGTAAAAACATGCAGTTTCCCCATGGGACAGCTCTTCTGACTGTGAGGTAAAATACGTACAGCAAGCAGCTTGCTGATGGGTTGCCAAGCCAACAGAAAACCCTATAAACACCCATTGATAGATTTCAAACTCTGAATTCTCATGTTCCTCTTCCAGTACCATTAAAGTGGTGCAGCATTATTAAGCAATTATCTGTCTCCACCCTGCCATCATAACAGGCAGGATCTAATCATGCCCAAGCCAGTGATGTTTCAGGCCAGTCCAGAAGTGCCATAGGGAATGAAACTGGAGGCAAACTCATCAACTCTTGAGCCCACAAGCATCCTCATACAAGAGCCATTAGTCCATATATGTGTTAGAATTGTTTGGGGCACAATGATGTTCCATGATCAATGCTTCATCATGCCTCATTAGGCTGCCCTGCAGTCCCCGCCTTTAGCAGACATCTCATTTTTCACAGCTCCCATTAGTAGTCATATAATGCAACTATGATAATCTGGAGCTGGAAGGTAAACAGATCCTAATTCTAGCACACATCCCAGAGCTCAGTGGATGTTGCTTTATCTGCTTCGATAGAAGTGACCTTGAAGAAAACACTGCTGTGCTGCTTTTGTCTTGCTGCTTCACCCTGTGAGTGTATTTTGCCTCTGTGTGTTTGGATTTAATCCTAAAGTGGACATTGCCTACATCAGAAGTTTTTTTTTTCTTAAATATATTTAATTAAATATAAATCCTACAGCTGTGCCCTTGGGAAACACTGGTACAAATGAAGGTACTGCCATTCATTCATTTGTCTTCAGTAACAGCTTTATCACAGTCAGGGTTGTGGTTGATCCAGAGCCTATCCCAGCTATGGAACATTCAGCATACTGTCAACACATCATAAATAATCTGTGTAAATGCATCATGCAACTTGATCTTTGTTTCTTCAGTAAGCTTTATATGTATATGCACTCACTGGCAACTAGTGTGCCTCCTATTCCTGTCTGTATTTGTATCCATTTAGAACACATTATCTGATCAATTCGAATAATGTATTCATATTTGGTTACATCCCTAATTGGCACATGGATCAATTTGCTGTGTGGACTGATTGCTTTGTTAAAATGTCTCCTTAAATGTACATTGCTTTCTTCTCTCCTCCTTCCTGTCGCCTCTTATGACGCTCCCATATGTATTAGAGTTCACTGAGCTCAGGTTTCATCAAAGACATAAAAAGTGATTTAAATAACTAAATTGCTTCTCATGTGAAAATGATATGTTTTACTTTTTGATATTGCTTACATCCATCTTTGTGTCTTCTTGCAGATTAATTGACTAGTAACAAACGTTACGTTGCCTGGTTGGTTGGCAGTTAGACAGACTGCTGCTGAGTAAAATGGGCTTATTTAAAATTTAGGTCAAGTCACAATCAGGCATAATCACTGATGCTGACCTCCTTTTGTTTTATCCCAGTGGATGGCAGTTGATACACGTTCACCCTCCAAAAAACACATCTCTCTTTGGAAGTGGTGATTACAGGGTCTAACCCTGAGAATGCACTTTGAGAATGTGCCAAAACTGTGGAAATACGTCTGCAGCTTTGCAAAATGGCACAATCACACAGAAATTGTATGTATTTGTTTGCATGTTTATGTATGCATGCAACACAGTAGCACACCTATCTTTCCATCAAGAAATATGCAATGCTAGCTGGTCTGGTATGTTGAAAATCACAAATCATTTGAACTGATTAACATCATTTCTCTCAAACAACACTGACTCTCCATATGCAATGAAAAAAGGGATCTAAATGAGTTTAATTTAGATGATCTATTCATTAAGGTTCAGAGAGGGATTATTGCATTTAGCCAATCAGTCAAGGGCTTCACAAATGGGGATGTGCCATGTAAATCCATGTAAACATCATAGAAACAGGCACCAGTGGTAAAAAGAGAGAGACTGTGGCTCAGCATGTGGTGACAAAACATGCAAGTGGGCTCATGGAGTGAGCATGGATTCTGTAAAGCTTCATGCTGAACTCTTTGATTTGGATCAAACCAAACAAAACAGGGGACGATGTCTGGGGGCGGTTTCTGGATTGTTGTTGTTGTTGTTGTCGTGGTTGTGGTTGCTGATTTATTCAGCTTTTCCACTCAACAAATGTAATTACGAAGTCTAAATAAGGTAATTAATTTGGAAAAAATAATATTTAAGTGGGCTGAGACGATAAACACCACAAAACAAAGTTAAAGTTGCCCGTGGTGGACAAGCTGGTTAAAATTCACATCTCAATGTTCTCTTTAATTAATGTTAATTATCATAAAGTGCATAAATAACAGGATACAAGGGTAGAGCCGCACTGGTGAAATTAAACAATTATTTAGGAATTATTCCTCAGCAGAGTCACTGCTAATGTTTCAGTCTTCTGGGAAAGATTCTCCGTCTATGATATGCAGTCCTCCACAGTTCTCATATCAGTCCATGTCTAATGTCACCACCACCCTGATAAAGGTGTCTTTTTGTGATAAATATTTGATTGCAGTCAGGTGAATGGCATCTCATACTGGTCCACTGCATGGATTCTCCATGATTGAGATTCAGTCATCAGGCAGATTGTATCAGGTCTTTGTTCATAATCTACACATCACAGTCTTGGATTGGGCAGTGTTGTAGTGGGCAGATAAATGTGCACAGTGTGGTGTCAATATTACAATTCAGTCTCACAGAAAAGACCTTCACATAAAGCTTACTTGCAGCACCTTCTATACATTCAGTATCAATGTTTTGGCACAAGCATACGTTGCATAGCAAGCCATCAAAATTTCACTAATGCACTGTATGTTACATTCTGCAACAAAGTATTTTAAACAAGCTAACCTCTACCACTACACTATTTGAAAAAGGTCAATATGTAATAAATAATTTTACCTCTTTTTTAAACATATCGAGCATAGGCTCAATGTATTTACAAAAGTAAAATTATTTATTACATATCAATCTTATTCAAATAGCATAATGGGCTTGGTTAAAATATGTTGATGCAGAACGTGACATGCAGAGCATTCAAGTAAATGTTTGAAACGTTCCTATGCAAGGTACGGTTGCGCCAGAAAGTTTATAATCAATGTATAGAAGGTGCTGCAAATAAATTTAATATTTTTTTTCTGTGAGACTGGGTTGCAATATATTATATACTGCAATATAATACAATGGATATAAAAAGTCTATACACCCCGTTAAATGGAAGGTTTTTGTGATTAAAAAAAAATGAAACCAAGATAAATCATATCAGAACCTTTTCAATCTTTATTGTGAAATTGCAACCTATAAATTAAAGAAAAACCATAAGAATCATTTTAGGGGGGAAAATGAAAAATAATAGCCTGGTTGCATAAGTGTGCAACTAGGTACTGATAAACTACTGATAAACTACTTATTTGGAGCACTTAAAGATTTTATCACGGCATTCAATCTTTTTGGGTAAGACTCAATCAGTTTGGCACATCTTGAATTAGCAATAATTTGCCACTCTGCCTTGCAAAAGCATTCTAACTCCGTCAAATTGGCTGGGCGTCTCTTCTGCACAGCCCTCTTCAGGTCACAGCACAGATTTTCGAATTGGATTTAGATCTGGACTCTGGCTGGACCATTCCAAAACCTTGATGTTCTTTTGGTTAAGCCATTCTTTTGTTGCTTTGGAGGTGTGCTTCTGGCCATTGTCATGCTGAAAGGTGAAATTTCTCTTCATCTTAAGTGTTTCAGCAGAAACCTTAAGGTTTTATGCCAAAATTGACTTGTATTTGGAACTATTCATCATTCCCTCCACGCTGACTAATGCCCCAGTTACAGCTGAAGAAAAGAAGCCGTAAAGCATGATGCTGCCACCACCATGCTTCACCATGGTATGGTGTTCTTTTGGTAATGTGCTTTTTTGTGCTAAACACACCTTTTGGAATTATGGAATTATTTTACCTTTTGAAATTGGTCTCATCAGACAATAACACATTTTGCCACATGGTTTGGGGTGATTTAGTTGGGCTTGGATGTGATGAATATGAGAGATTGTTGTCACATGCAGAGAGTAATCAGTACCTGTCAGATATTCCTGCAGCTCCTTTAACGTTGCCGTAGGTCTCTTGGCAGCCTCCCTGGTAAGTTTTTGTCTTGTCCTTTTGTAAATTTTGGAGGGACGTCCTGTTCTCGGTAATGTCACTGTGGTGCCCCATTTTCTTCACTTGTTGATGATGGCCTTCATAGTGTTCCATGGTACATCTAATCTTTTGAAAATTATTTTATACCCCTCTCCTGAGGGATATCTTTTGACAAGTGAGATATCATACATGCTTTGTAAGCTGTTTGTGGACCATGGATTCAGCAGTCAGATGAAACCAAGAAGATGTCAGGAAAATCCTACAAAAACAGTTGGTCTTTATTTGGGGTTAATCAAAATAATTTAATTGATGACAGCTGTATGATAATTACTTTTGGAAATGAAATTGAATGTGATTGGTTCATTCTGTATTTTTCTGATTAAACATTGAGGATGGAAAAAGTTCTGACATGATTTACAGTATCTTGGTTTCATTTTTTCATCACAAAAACCTGCCATTTTAACAGGAGTGTGTAGACTTTTTATATCCATTGTATATGCAGTATTCATATATTTCCTGTCTAATTGTGTTGTAATTCGAAAGAGAGAGGACATTTTCATTCGATTTCAAATGAATGAAGATGGAAGGAAAGCAAATAATAACTCTTTCCCTTTCCCTAACCATAAACTTTTTCTATTAGTTGATTTGTGTAAATACTTAAGAATTTGCCATTGTGAGACTGTTTAATCCAGTTACTACCCATTCCAGAAACATTTCACTTAGCACTGGTGTTCAGAGGGACACCTATATAAATACTTAATGGCAATTGACATAAACATACTGTATACAAGCATTTAAACAGGCTTATACCATAGCACTGTTGATTTTTTATTCTGACTGCACAGAAGACTTTGATTCATTTTCAGTAACAGCAGCTCTGACAATAGTTCTAGCTGCAAGGCAAATTGTAATTCTATAATTTCTATAGTAACTAAACTAATGTGAAACTAATTCACGGGGTCTTTGTATTGAGGATGCTCAAATAAAATAAGCCCAACAATAAACAGATTAAAAAAGCTGAACAAATTGTTGCAGTTGTGACGCTTTCTATGAAGAACCTTATTTAACATCTATGGAAGGGGACAGTGCCAGTGCATTGTAACAATAAGAGATAAAGGTGTTAAACTTTAAGTTTTCCGCTACAGGAAAGGCTTCAGCAAAGACAGCTTTGCAATGATAACACGACAAGCTGCAAATTTTGGTTTATTACTTTCAGGTGAGTGAGAAAAAAGTAAGCATTGGCGAGGGAACAACCATTATAGCTGCTATAATGTAAGTGATAACAGGAACTAACTTACAAACATGGTTAAAATGCATTCTTTAATAAATAAAAAATATATTTTTGGCAGTTTTTCTGTGGAACACTTTCAGACTGTTTTTACAAAAAAAAAAAATTATTACTTTCAGGTAATAAGAGCATCACAGCACGTTTTATTCCTTACTTTTTCTACCAAGTTGGAGCTGACAGTTGCTTGACATAAAAGCTGAGTAAACACTTTATTACACTATAACAGTCACTACACTGTAACAATATTATTTACTTAAAGGCCAGTATATTTTCACATTTCTACATAAAATTTCTTTATGAAAATGTAAGACAATGTCATGATACTACAATAGCAAAGTTATATATACCTTATATTTTCTCTGAATCTAAATTTGGTTTGAGTTTGGTTTTGATATCTTACATGTCACATTCTTACATTGTGTGACTCCAGAAATACACAGTTTTTCGAAAGAGACAGCTACACAGTCATGACGTTCTAAAATAAGCCATTTCAGATCTCAACATAACACAGCCTTATGTCAACAAAATAATCTAATTTAATTACTCAAATTAGGGTTATGTTAACATGGTGTCCAATTTCCTTTTTATTAATCACCTGAAATCATCTGGATTTTCAAGATTCATTGTATCCCTGAATATACACTGATTCAATTCTTTGTTTAATCAATTAAGTAAATGCTGGACTTATTTCCCTAAAGCATGATCTCCCTCATGAGGACAAAAATGTATAATTGAATTAAATGAAATAATTAATTATGGGTCTCACCCGATTTACTACAGTCTTAACAGCTTCGGGTCAACTGTGATATCTGTTGCCATGGCTATCTCATGCCTTTTTCAGCATCTTTCTCTTTCACATTACAGTAGCAAATAAGAGCATTTCCAGCAGATTATACAGTGTAATAAAAGTAATAAAAAGCATCACAGAATGGGCTCCTATCCGTAACACTCAGTGTGCTTTAAAAAGCAAGACACAAAAATGCTCATGAAATGACACTATTTATTTGTAACAGTGTGTCTGATGTAGAGATTTGCATTGTCCTACTGTAACAGATGAGGTCATTTAGACCCACTGCAGGCATTTAACACTATGTGCCAAATACTGTATGGTATTCTGAGGCATGGACTGAGGCCTGGCAATGTATCTTAAAAGATCTGATAGCAGAGATGTTGACACTTTCATTATCTCACAGAGACAGAAAATTGATATTTTATTATGAAGAATAGAGGATGAAAAAGCAGTCATGGTCAGCTCTGTGAGGCAGGAGGCCAACAGCTGCACTAATGCTGTGTTACTCACAGCAGGTGACAAAATAATATGTATTATATATCACCTGGAACAAGAAGAAGAAGAAGAAGAGGAAGAAGAGTAATAGTACAAACAGTACTTGTATGCTTGATAAGTAGTAACACATAAAACGTATTTAATGGTTTGCATTAAACATTGTAGTAATGAAAAAAAAACATTTACACATCATGTTGATATTTAACTCATGTTGGTGTTTAACGCAAAAAAAATACAATTACAAAACCTTTATCGAGTGGTGGGTTAGCAAAAGAACAAAGAACAAAGAAGCAAACAAAAGAACAAAGAAAAACTACTTTTTTTACTGTTAAACTGTGAAACTTTTAAACAGTGACTTTGTAATGACTGTGATAAGATGCAGTTTAAAATAAGTGTCTCCACTAAATAAGTCCTAAATTATTAAGCAACATGTAATACATGAGCTTTCATCACAGACTTTTAAGGGTTAATCGCAACTTAATCTTTCCCTACTGTCATAATTGCTAGTTTTTGCCTAGTTTTCTTGGTGTCACAAAAATAAAAATAATTTGCTGGTCCAAAATTTAGAATTCAGAGGCATTTATCACAGTGAGGAATGTCATTTTTGGAGATGGCTGCTGCAATCAGCTGTGTGTCCTCTCGTTTTCTTTAAGCACTGATGGTTACGTTTGCCTTTCACGGAAGTCAAACATCAGTGAGTTGTGTGAGTGTTTTCTGTCAAAACATACTTTGACACATAAAGTGAATAGTGAGGCTGGTGCTCCAGGCCCGTTTGCTTTAAATGGCCTTGTCTTACAGAAATAATCCACTTTTCCTACAGGCAATCTGGTTGGCAGTTAGGGGCAAAGCGCAGGGGACCATATCCACAGTGTGGCCTGTGCTCTGTAAGAAAATAGTTCATAAAATATTCTAAAATACCTGTGTCTCAGATGGATAGTTGTAGCCTTTTCCTGTAGCTGTGGCAGCTTTCAGGTCCTAGGGCAATTTAGTGATCTACATAACTGCCTGTGTTTTAAAATATTTAATCTTAATACATTTGCTAGTCCAGATTTTATATAATGAGCACATCCACACTGGTCCTTTTACAGAGCATTTGACTTTCTTTAAGGGGATTTATCCTCTATGAATATCAATAAACGATTCTTTATATTGTTGCACCTGATGATAGCAACTACACACTATGAAGAAGCATATACATTCCTTACCCTCTATGTTTCTTCCAACATTCTATGTTCATGATAGCAATAAAAGCTATATAATTCAAAAATAAGCATTAAAACATAAACAGACTAAATAAATGTATTGTTGTTGAACATTGAAAATACAATCATTGATATCGTGAAGCTTTCTGTTAGGAGACGTTAACATTTATGCACAAGATATTGGCATTTTAAGTGGCCTATTGCTTTTTTGTGTGCCAATGCTGCTTGGAAGTGCAAGTCGAGTTCAGAATGAGATTGTTTGTGACCCCCATGCATTCAAGCAATAAGGGAAAAAAACATGGACAGCTCCATGTCTGTCTTTGGTTAACAACAAGCTAGCCAGCTAACTATGATGAGTGATGTGTATTTTCCTCCTCAAATGTATATTTTCCTCCTCATGTTATAGATTTAACAAGTTAATATGTCTGTGCAAATACTTGTATATACAGCATAATTCCATCTAAAGGTAAGAAGTGCAATTTTGTGTACTACTGATGCTGTGCACGGCCGTTTTGATTTGACATCACCTGCTGAACTCACCTGTGGAACCGTAAACAAACCAAAGTTCCCATGTAGGAATTCCAAGTTTTTGTTCTTTTATGGTCAGAGGTCAGGAATTACGAGTTATGACCTCTAGTCAAATGTAGGTTTATTGGAAGGTGACAAGCTTTATGAGTACAGTAGTAATGTTGGGGAGTATAGTATAGTATATACTGTAAACTACAGAGGCACTCCCCATAATCTCGGGTAGGCTATATGACCTTGGCGCTTTCAAATATGCATCCAAAACTACCCAAATTCATACACACTGTGAGGATTGGTTGGTACTCCACATTTCACATTGACTGAGAGGTGACAAGGATACTGGATACTGCAGTAGTTGTCATGCCAACATTGGAAGCTGATGGCTAAAAAAAAAATTGAAACATTCATGATCACTTCCCAGTGTCTTGGTTTAACCCAATATACAACTATGATGAAAACTGACAGAGGATATAAATGAATGGGCAGCTAAAATGTAAAGAAAAAAAAAACTTTCCATAGCATGTTACCACATAATTTGCACACCTGATTGTCTTTAACTACTAAAAATGAGGCTTAATTGTAAGCCTACTAGATCTAATCGGATGTTGTGAGAACAGCAAAATTAACCATGAACTGTGCTACACTCAGTATATTTATTACATTTTTATCATTATATTTCGATCTCATTGAGATAGCATAGTGGGCATGGTTAAGTTGATATGTGGATATACAGTACATCATGTGCTTGTGACAGAATATTGATAAGTTGTATGTGAGTTTTTTCTTTTTTTTGTCTTGAAAAACTGGGTTATAATTAAAGGTCATGTCACCTCAAGTATTCACTCTTGCCTAAAGCAAATGCACTGGAAGCCCTGAAAGCAGTGAACACTCACTGAATCAGACTGAATCCTCCACTGTCTTTCAAGCTTCTTAACCACTAATTCTGACACCAGTGATCATGCATTTGTGCTGAGCTTACTAGCTTTTTTTCTTCTCTTCACTTTTTTGTTTCAAAGAATTAATCATATTGCCATTGAGGTCTTTCTTTTCTGAGAAAGAAACAGCCTGTAATAGTATGCTGACATTCATCACAAATATGGCATCACATATGGGAGTCCATGTTGGAGACTTTCAGGGAGACATTTGATTTATCTGTAGAAAGCAGATGACGTACAGTTTCTGAGTTTTCTCCTGAAATGTTTATGATGCTCTTTGCCATGTTAGATTTTGACAGCCTCTTCTCAGCCTTACAAAAAATGTAAATGTCTTCCATGTTAATATTATATTCGAATTGAATATTTGAATTAAACAAATATTCAATTTCTTTTTCCTTTTGTCTATTGCTTATTTACATTATTGTTTGTGTATGGATCAGTGTTACAGCTTCCTAGTTATTTCTATTTATTACTTTCTAGTTACTGTCTTTAGAGCTGTGCTTTAATTGTATTTTTGTTGATTTGATCCCTAGTCCTGTTCCATACAACATTCACTTACAGTGTAGCTGCAATTAAAAACAGAAGGTCAAATTTGGACTTCAGGCTTTGTCTGACATATAGATTTAATTAAGTACAAAAGTCTGCAACCCAACCCCAACCCCATTGGTTACCGGGTGAAAAAAAAAGAAAAAGATGTAACTCTATTTTATAGTTGATCTACAAAACAGAAGTCCATGTTCTTTTAATGGTGTGTTTTCTATTGAAAATATAAACTTTTAACCATTTTTCTTACTTACGATAATGATGGAACATATAAAAATAACACATAAAATGTATGCTTCGGATTTTAGCATTCCTCAAGGGTATGCAAACTTATGGACTCAATTGAATATGAGGTCATTTGAAATAATCAGCTATGTGTCAAACCAGGCTGAAAAGCATTGCTCATTTGGTGTATAATTGTACACTGAGAAAATCCATTTCAATTTCTCTTCATAAATCAGAAACAAGAAATACCCTATGGGGCAAAAATCTATCCCATCTGCACTGAGAAAAACTGAACTCTTTCTTTCTTTCATTGCTTGGACAGGTTATCACTTACAGAAAAATCACATATCTCGCATGTGATCATAGTTTTTTTCTCATGTAATTATATAAATAATATGTGATCACATGAAAAATAAAGGTGCATTTCCATGTGCCATGTTATGCCTGGAAATTGAACTCATATGAACTCATGTGATATCATTGGAACAAAATGTGATCACATATGAAGAAGAGCTAATCATGTGAGAAAATCACATCTGAACAATGAAACCGCATGTGAAAAATTAACACATCTTACTCCTGAGACTAAACAACTCTATTTGCATTATCATTTCTTGATTACCATCAAATCTTAAGAATGTGTACTTGAACATCTACTTAGCTCCAATGTTTACTCTGACTAAATGCCTGGACTGTATCCCTGCCCTGCCCATATCAATACCTTCATCATAGCTTGTTTGTGCCTCTGAAAGAACCCACTATAGAGTTATTTGTCACTCAGTTAGAACACATACCATTCTGTTTCTATTTTACCACAATTAGTTTAACCATACTGAAAACAAACATAGAAAACTACAAAAAATCAGGATAAGAAATTTCTAGATAGTGTAGATTAGTGTTAAACTACTCAGTATGGGGAAGAAGAATAATATTTGTCATTTCTCTGGTCAAAAAATCTGACTGGTATTTAAAAAAAATAGTTATGATGAAAGTTAGACCTGCTTCCTCTTAAGCTATGATTGGGTTTATAGAGCTAAGCTTCTTGCTTTTCAGCTGGTCACCTTCCACAGGCAAACATATTCCATGGACTTATGCACCTCTGTAATGAAAATACAGTGGATTTATTTGGTTTATTCCACTATTTCGGTTCCAATTTAACTTTCTCTTGCAAAGAGAGCTTTTTTTTAATCACCCTGCCATTGCATGATATTGCTGTCAGAGATAGAAAGGTTAAGGATGTGTAGCCAAGCACTAAAGCTTCTGTGCTATTGATATAAAGGGGTTTCTCCTTTCACCAGCTATTCAGCGGACACACATATGCCAGTGTTTGTAAGTTTTTTACTTTATATATACAGTATAAATATATGTACACAGATCAGCCATAATATTAAAACCGCTGACAGGTGAAGGGAATAATATTGATTATCTTGTTACAATGGCACCTGTCAAGGGGTGGGATATATTAAGCATCAAGTGAACACTCAGTTCTCAAAGTTGATGTGTTGGAAGTAAGAAAAATGGGCAAGCGTAAAGATGTGAGTAAAGATCAAATCACATCAAGTTTGCTGATGACACTACAGTTGTGGGCCTCATCAGCAATAATGATGAGTAAGCATACTGGGAGGAAGTAAACCAGCTTGCAGAATGATGTAGAGAGAACAATCTATCCCTTAATGTTGATAAGACCACGATTGTTGGCTTCAGGAGGACCCGAGTAGACCACTGACCACTGCACATCAACAGAACAACTGTAGACAGAGTTGCCCCCCCCAATAATCACCACCTGTTATGGGAACTGCACAGTCTGCACAGAACTGCAAGACCTTTCAGTGGATTGTGAGAATAGCTGAAAAGATCATCTGAGTCTCTCTAACAACCACTGTGTACTGTTATGTGTTGCACCATGGTCCTGGACAAACAACATTTCATTCCAAAATGTATACAAGCTATATAGAGGAATGACAATAAAAACCCACCTACTTGACTTGACTTGATATGTTTTAAAGATTTTTTTCCGGCACTTTCCTTCAGAGAACCTTGTTGAATGTAATTAAAGACAAGTTCTTTAATTCTAAAAGTGCATTTTGCTTTAATGTGACTTTTTTTCTAGTGACTAGTTTTTCACCATTTTGCTGGATTTTTTTCATTGTTGTTGTTTTAGTGTTTCACGTTAGTCACTATCAGTAATAACTGGCATCTCTGTTTATCCTCATGAAGGTATTACATGTTTCATGCATGTTTCATACATGGAAGGAATCTGATCTGAGTTGAGTCCTGGTGGTATTACACAGGGAGAGGAGAGCTCCATTAACAAGGTCACGTGTGCAGGGACGCTGCTGTATGTCTCACCAAATTACATTATTAATCAAGCCACATAAAGCACCTCATCTCAAGGTCAGTGCAGGACCATTCTGTCCCTGAGACAAGGCCTTGACTCCATGTAAAAGTTCCTTTTCTCCCTTTTCTCCACATAGAAGGCTTTTGTAAGTTTTTTGCTACAACAGAATTTTGTTAACTGTGCTTCTCAGCTTTGCACAGAATGGCCGTGGATCAGCTGCACACTTACGGAGTGTTTCTAGATGAACAATAAAGCTCCAGCTGAGGACTAACCTACTAGCTAAGCAATCAAAGTATTAAAACAAACTGCATACAGCCATTGGATACCAGTACTAAAAGTTTAATAAGCATATGTCTTTTACCTCAAATTGCTATAAGTGGAGTCCTTGAAAAGAGAGAGATTTCATTGTTGGCACACAGCTTCACTTACATTTATTATTATTTTTCCCCATTGCTCCAAAGGATTATTAGAAAAAATAGTAGAAGGAAAGTGCTAAAATCTAATATCTATCAGTAGCTCAACAGTGAATCTATGAGGTCTTATTGTTAGCATAAGAATGATGTGAATGATGTGAGGCAAATTATTACACATATCCTTATATACAAATTATTACAGATAGGCCATTCATAATTTCTGATCTGTTTCAAGGCTGACATACTGGCTTCATTCTGTGTTTCCTTCGAATACCAAACTTTTTTATGGGTTTCAACCCATTTATTCAAACCAAAAATCGAACTAAACTTATGGCCTGTTCATATGTTCTTTTGTGTACTTTCACTGGAGAACGTGTATTTAGTCCATCTACTTTTAGTTTCCATTCCAAAGCCAGTTTGGAGGAAAAAAGGATGATAGAGTAAATAATCTATTCCACGAAAGTCCAAAATGAGCTTAAAACATCTCTAAAAAACCAAAATGATCTTAAATGACCTTAAGACATTTGTTAACAGCAAACAACTCTGATGTGGATGCCAAGCCTTGTATTGTTTTGTTCTGATCTTCCAGTTCTGACTAGATACATTGATTCAAATTGATTTGCCTGCCTAGTTTAGCCCATTTGTAGTTATGAATATTTGCCTTGTTCCTGATTCTGTTTATTGCTTTGCCTTTTTGGTTGGTTTGCCCTGATTTTGATAAATAAATTCAACCCTGCATTTGCATCCAAGCCTGTGTGATTCCTGACATAGACGGAATACAAATGTAATTTTTGTATTCTGAATGTACTATAGCGCTATTACTTCCCACACTGTGAACTCTATACTATAAATGAGCTCTCTGAGTTGATTTGGATATTTGTTGAATGGTCTGGCAAATTAATATTTATGAAACCCAAAGTTTTTCCCCCAATGTTTTTATGTATTAAATAAATCAGGCTGCGGTGAAGGAAATTAAATGAATCTTGTTACTTGAGGTGTAAATTCACAGCAATTATTACATTCCTGAAATGGCACCCTCTGTGAAATGCATACGGAAGTAGAAGCATGTGTTATACTGATTTCATTTTCCCTCTGGCTTGTTTCCAGAGACGAAATTGTTAATTGAACACAATGGTGTGTGATTCATTGATTCTACAGCAGGTCTGTGACAGGAGGCAGAACGGTTGCTGTTCAAGCTGTAAGTGCAGATCCTGGGGCTGATATTCTGATTAGATGTGTAGACAATTCTTTACCTTGCTGATGTAAATGCAATCAAATCGATGTTCCAGTTGAGAAATTGTATTATAATTGTTATATTTGTCCACTTTCTTTAATACATATTCATCTTATCACATTTAGCTTCTTATCTCTACTAGAATAATATTTCTATCATGGAGCCCATGCATTGGTCCAACATGGCATCCAAACATGCCCAAGTCAAAAAAATATGACAGTGGATTTTGTAGGTAAACTCGTAACGTACTGTGTCAGCACTTTTTTTTATATTACACTATATAAGCTCTCATTGCATTGTTTATATTAAGATGAACAGCCAAGGAATGGTGGATTTTGAACAGCTGTTCTATGCAGCATGTTTTGCAGATGCAGAGTTTTCTAGTGGTCTCTCAGAGGCTCTGAAGGGCACCAGGTTAATGCCAACATGTCCTTCCCTTCAGCCACGCTAAAAATGTAACTCATCATTTATGCTCTCCTGATGTAATGAGACAAGCCCTAGTGACAGTCGCATTTCTACAGCCTGAAGAGTCTGTGTGCCTTCCTCATATACAAAGGCTTCCTATCTATCACCATATCTGATCTGTAAAGCCAGTAAAAGAATAAAAATGGTTTCAAAGATTTATGCAGAGACCAATGTGTGATGGACCCTTGTTATTATCCAATTTGTGCTGTTGAATTCTCAGATCTGATTTGTGAGAAGTTGTATTTAAAAAAAAATGTTGTTTTTTAACAAAGAAACGTGTATTTACCCTTGAGAAGGTTTCTGTAAGGATATGTTTATTCAACATTTATAGAGGGAATCTCTAGTGTCAGCATTTTGTTAACAGTCAGTACATTTTTTTTGCCATGGAAAAGGATTCAAGACCATGCGGTTTGCTCTTTCCACTTTCTCGGTAACATGGCAAGCTGTTTTGCTGTTGTTGTTGTTGTTGTCTTATTAACTTCAAGAGAGGCTGGTGAGGGAATGACTGTTTAAAGCTGCTATAATAGTCAAAAACTTGTGAGAACAGAAACAAACCTATTTCCTGAAATAAATATGACTATAAACATGTAAAGAACAAAATGACTTTTCATTTAAGCAATATCACACGAGCAAGAGTGTTGTTATACTGAATATCGGCATGGCTGTGATTCAGCCATACAGTAGGTAAACAAAGATATGATATATGCAACCGTATGACTGTGAGCGTGATTATAGCTTGTATACAGCAGTTAGTCCTGGTCCACTAATTTCATTGGTGCGATGTTGCAAGAGTGTGTATATTTAGTATAACCATACTGGGACGTTTCACTGTTTGTATCACTCCGCTGATCTGTGTTCATCACATACAATTCCATTTCTAGCAACAGTCCCACTGAAACCGTTACTACAGTAGAGTTAGGATTACAGTAGGGTTAACATCATCAGTGGACATGACACAGCCATGCCGATATTCAGTATATTTCTTAAAAATGTTCGTCAGATGAAGATGAACAGGAAGAAGGGATGCCAATTTCAATAGATGCACCTTTAATGGGAATATATAAATCATTGTGAGCTAGTGAGCCAGCTAACCGATAGGCTATCAGTGATCAGGATCTATTTCTGTTCAGTATAACTGCATATACTGCTATAAATATCGCTTAATTATACAACAGTTCTATAAACAAGAAATTAATATTAAGTAACAGACATTTCGGATAAAATATGACCAAATATTTTGTTTATTTTTGCTCCATCAACAAAAATAGTCCCCAAATAAGCCACAGCTGGATGAGTGTTGCATGATGCCAATGCACAGACTGACTGAGAGCCAGGAAGTGAGTGTAGTAAGTGTAGTAACGGTTTCAACGTAACAAACTATTGCTAGAATTGTGTGCTTTAAGTTCTATCTTGAATTTATTCTCTACTGGTAAGGTAGGTTTCTGACTTTGTGTACTATCTACTTGACTCAGTTGGATCTAGATTCTCGCCACTAGAATTGTTGTATTATTGAATTGTTGAATTGTATATTGTTGATTCTGTTGTGTTGTTTGGAAGTGTCTGTTAGTCTATGCTAATTAGTTCTCTCA
>CM040987.1:10092620-10106115 GCA_022985145.1 Pangasius djambal
TGTGTGCTTTAAGTTCTATCTTGAATTTATTCTCTACTGGTAAGGTAGGTTTCTGACTTTGTGTACTATCTACTTGACTCAGTTGGATCTAGATTCTCGCCACTAGAATTGTTGTATTATTGAATTGTTGAATTGTATATTGTTGATTCTGTTGTGTTGTTTGGAAGTGTCTGTTAGTCTATGCTAATTAGTTCTCTCAGGTGATTAATCAACGCACGCGCACACACACACACACACAAAAAAAAAAAAAACCCAACAGAGTTTTGGACTGATGGTATTCCTAGTTTGTGACCTAGTGAGCCGGCATCAGAATGTATTTTTGATAGACTTCAAAGCACTATTGTAAGTCGCTCTGGATAAGGGCGTCTGCCAAATGCCGTAAATGTAAATGTAGAATTGGAATTTTATGTAGCGAACACAGACAGATTTTATGATACAAATAGTGACATGTCCCAGTGCTGTTATAATTCTTGTATAATCTTTAATAAATTACATATATATAAAAAATTATCATTGACAAATTCCCATGGTATAAGAGGAATAAAACTTTTTTAAAACACTTTGTTGTTATTGTGAAATAATCAGCTTGGGGTGGCATCACAGCATCCCAAAGTGTTTTATTGCTTACTTATTATTATGATTATGATATTTCTATTTCTATTTTCACACTGATGATAGTAATCTCCAAACACTTTCCTATTTCCAGTGATGCAGCCACATGAGCATTTATGTATTCTCTAGCAGAGTTAATCCATGTCTGATGTGTGTTTGCGAGATTAGAGATATCAAAAGACCGAATATATAATGCCAGATAATTAATCAGTTCTACCAGAAAACATGTAATGTTGCAAGGCTTTGTAACAGCTGTAGTGAAATGTCTGTGTTTAATAAGACATACAAAATTGCTATGCAAAAATGATGGTCTTATACACAAGAAAAAAATGTTTCTTCAAAAGCATTGGTTTACTGGTTTGAGGGTTTTTTTTCGTCTCCATTCTCCATGAAGTTATGGGTTCAAATCCCTCCACTGCTTGAAAGCACTAAAAATGAATTACCCTTAAGAATTTTTTCTTTAACCAGTTTGAGTCAGCATCATGCTGAATGACAAATCACACAAGTTCGACTTGTGGGCCTTTTTACAAATTTGACCGATGAGCTTCAGCATAACATGATTTTTATAATCTGGTTTCAAGGTCAGCAATATCATTATGACCCTGTGCTTTAGTAGGCTACTCGCTCTCAGAGCTTATGTTGTGTCACAGTTCAGACACTTTAGCTAACACTGTTATTCATTATGTAACACTGTTCTCTAGAGGGCCCTTCAGACCAACATAAATGGGCTGCTGCATGCGGTGCAGTCAACAGGATGCGCTGTCTTTTTATTGCGTCTCACCATGAAGCCTGCTGGGAAAACGAGTATGGGCTGCTTCACTATACCCTGCTATATTTTCCTGATCCCATATCAGCGGTGCTCACCGCACCATTGCCCTTTATGATCTGTAATCTATGCTTATTAAACAAGGTGCCTATGCTATTAGGAGTCGAAAATGAGTGCTAATGACCGAGCTGCTGGCGGCGTCTGCCTTCACAATACTGTCTTCCTTTTATAGTTGCTGCATTAGGACTATAATTCAGGCTGTTGTGCATCACTGAGTTTAAAAATATGTTCATCTTCTTTTTTTCCCATCATAATTCACTGCAAGGATTTGGAGATGTCTGCAGCTAAGGTATGCTGGGCCTTGCGTGTTGCCTTGATTCAACATTTATTTTCACACCAAATTCTGGAATATGTCCATTTCAATCTGTAATCATGAGGAAGTAGTTGGAAAACAAGTTAAGAATTGAATGCATTTAGAGCTGAAAGTCCACCAATGACAGATGACTTACTTACATCACCTCCAGATGATAGAGAGACAGAGAGAAGACAATGTGCTAGTAAATCATGACTTTCTCACAGAGTTACTTTCTTCCACATTACAGCCTGAAACTGTGCCTTTCAAAATCGTACTTATATAATCTCTTCCTCTTGTGTTCTCCATCTAAATGTTGTTAGGGAAAGTGGGAGTGGGACTCCAGTCAGATGATTAGCACTGATGCTTCTGTGGCATGTATCTGGCATGGTGCCCCCTTTTCCCTCCCTTCTCCCACCCACTTAAACTCTGCTGCCAGAACAATCGTTCATAATTACACTGCTGCTTGGCATCAGGGAGATGAGTCAGTGGGAATTGCTGAGGGCTCGCGTTCGTACTCCTCATCCTCCTCCGTAATGCTCTCTAATGAACAGCTCCTCTCAGTGATGGCACTCTATGAGCTAGCTGCTTGACCTGATCTCAAAGCACTGGGGTCTCAAATGAAACATCCACGCTGTGCATTTCTGATAGGCCTCCTGCAGCTTCCACGCAAACAGATGATTATAGCGCACGCAGGCATGGGGCCTGTCATTCTCAGCATTGGCACACAAAGAGGAAGATTACAGCGAGAGAAATTCACGTTTTTCTGCTCTCTTCAATATCGACCTTTCATCAAACCAAGAAGAGGCGGTGCATAAGCAGTGTACGCAGGGGAATAAGCATCAAAGCTTTCTTGCAATTTTAACTGAATGCCAGTAGCAACATCTTTGGAGTACAAAAAACGCGCACCTAAAGGCTTTGTGCCTTTGTACTGATGCTCGCTCGCACCAATCAAGTGGTTACCCTTGTGTTTCAATCAATTGGTTATTATCCAAAACAATAAGGATACCCTGGCGCAATCAGTTTTATTCAATATCAACCGCGCTGCCGATTCCAGATCAAGCCTGGTGTACAGGAGTGTTTTCACATCTTAAACTGAAATAGCACACATAACCCCTATTTATGTGTTCAATGGGCCATTGCTGATCTAAAGAACACTTAAAAACCTTTTGGTCTTGAAATGACTTAAATAATAACAAGAAGCAGTCAGTTGCTTTATTTATCTACGCTCTTGGATGAGTACACTCTAAATTACTACTAAAATATATACTCTTCCTTGTTGTTAACCTTAAGGGTACCTTTAATATGCATCTTGCCTGGAAACATACTGTAGATATAGTGAACCTTTCGAAATAATTTAATTTTATTAATAATTAATTTTTAGGATAAAGCTTTTAAAGGTACACTATATGCAAATTTCTAGGTAAAATATATACAGCAAAGGAACAAAGGATTTATGCTTGTGGGTACCACCCCATTGACAAAGAACATTACAGTTAAGTCCCCTTTTTCTTTGATCTTTATTCTTTATAAATTTTTTAAACAAATTCTCAGCCAATAATTGTAAGTATAATATTCAAGTCAAGCCTGTTATTCTAACATAAAAGGAAATCTCCATCCGGAAACACATTAAATATATCTCTGGAATATTTGTGACCTGGAATATTTGTGATGTGCTTAGCCATTCTGGTGCTAATGGTGGTTGGTGGTATACTTTTATTATTCATTTGTTATTTTTGTTATTTGTTTTGTTATTCATTTGTTTGTTATTTCATAAATTTGCAGTTGTGAGGCACTCTGATGTCACAAAGTCAATGTCAAAATCATGTCTCATATATATATATATATATATATATATATATATATATATATATATATATATATATATATATATATATATATATATATATATATTACACATGCAGTACACCAGAGACAACTGTACATTGAAATGCTTGTAGTGAGGCTCTGTAAACTCACTAAGGCACTGATACAGCAGACAAGAACACACAAACCTTCTATAAGAGAAGTGACTAGACAAATTCAATAAATACAAATAGAACAATAGAATACAACATTGGAATACCGTTGGATGCAATATTTACTTAAAGAGCAAGGGGACATTAAAAGTGTATTTACAATGGCCTTAAATAGGAGAAAGTATTTCAACAATCTTGTACATAAGGCATAGCAATCAGGCTTCACCGTTAGCTACAAAATCCAAAAGAGCAAGAGCAGGGAAGGCATTTTACATTTACGGCATTTGGCAGACGCCCTTGTCCAGAGCGACTTACAATAGTGCTTTGAAGTCAATCAAAAATACATTCTGATATTGGCTCACTAGGTCACAAACTAGGAATACCATCAGTCCAAAAACTCTGCTGGTTTATTTTTTTATTTATTTATTTTTTTTACATATTTTACATTGGGTGTGCTGGAATTTTAAGCCCCGTGCATGTGGTCTGCGATATGACATCACACCCGAATGATAGTCAAATATATTTTTTCCTTTAAAGAAGAAGGGATGTTGAGTATAATGATATATATAACTCAGTGCAGTTGAATTATTGAATCAAAGGGTGTTTAACTCTGACAATAGTTACAACCATTACATAAATGTTAGGTTCATATTAATGTGCTCATTCCTATAGTAACAGCTCATTCCCATAATCATGCTCATAAACATAATAAACAAAAAAAAGCAAAAAATCAGTGCCAAAAATGAATTAATTAACTTGTACATAATTTCCACGCTAACTGATACCAGTGATGTGTAAGTTGTTTGAAAGGCTAAATTGTCTTTTTCTGCAGGAATGAACAAGCATGCAGATGAACACTGATGAGAAGATTAGACTACAGATCAGAAGCTTAGGATGGGCACATTGTCAAAACACAGTGTCGTATGTGTCATTATCACAAATAACATGTCTAATGGAGTGACAGCACACGCTTCATTTCCTGTCTGCATTAACCAGCTGCAGGCTGTGAGATATTTCACATAGAAATAGACCAATAACTCCATAAATAACCAAAAATACATGTTAATAAAATATCATTTATATATATAACATACAATATAAACCGTACAAAATGTAAACCATTCTGTAAAAATTTGGTCAAAGGTTGAGCTCAGACGCAAAATATCACTTGTCCAGTGATGATAATATACGGATTGTATTTATATCATCTACTTGTGTAAACTAAAGCTCATGACTAATACATTTTGCAAAATCAAAGCTTTGTTGTTTTCTGTCTTCCGGCAATGCAGAAGAATGAAGCCACGTGGGGAAAGGGAACTTAAGAAACTTACGAAAGCTGACTCTTAGTCATGATGACATTGTCAAGCACAATTCAAGGATAATTTATCACTAGCACCTGAGATGAATAGGCTCTATCCTCCACATTAAATAAATAATTCATTTTGATCACTTGCTCTTTTTTAAGCACTTGTTTTGCAGACCTCTCTGTGGACTTCTCACTTAGTGAGCAAGCTGTTTGCGGGTTTCACTTTCCCAGCTTTACAAAGATCTCTGTCTTTCAACTGAGGGATAAAAAAAAACCTGGCAGGTGTTTGCTATCCCTGTGGCAAGGAGGAAAAGTTTGGTCATTAGCATTATAACACAGTGAATTATTATAATGTCATGTTTTCTAAACTGTGGCCACAACAGAAACTGCTGACACAGGCAACATTTTGCTCCCACTTTAAGGGAAAATTAGTTGGAAAAGATCTACACAGGGGTGTTTAGCTTTGCCATCTCACAGCTCAAGGGTCCCTGGTTGGATCCTGAGCCCAGGTTACTGTGTAATTTTGCATGTACCACTTTCTTGTGGCTTTTCCAGTTTCCTCCCAAAAAACATTCCAGTAGGTGGATGGGTGATTCGAAAGTGTTCCTATGTGTGTGTGTGTGTGTGTGTGTGTGTGTGTGTGTGTGTGTGTGTGTGTGTGTGGTGCAACAATTTTGAAAGGCTTATGTCAAACCTTGTAAAGTGAAATTAGAGATTTTATGCAGTATGACTTTGTAGTCTGTAGAAAATGAGAGAAAAGCCCTCAATTCTCATTATATCCATAAGACTGCTCACGATTTACTGTTACTGTAAATGTTTTTACAAGTTATATTTGATTGTCTTTAAACAGCACATTCATGACAAGCTCTGAGACATTTTCTATTATGTACCTATGTTTTATCTCACATTTTGTCAGGTGTTACTAAATAATTTTACTAGTACAATGTTTTTGGGAAACTGGGTTAATCCAGATTTTACCTTTCTATTAAATAAATTCATTTATTCATCCTTTCCACTTTTCTTGGTGGAGATTAAGGTGGGAAAAGGTTGAGAAGGTCATATTCCCTGTCACAGATTTTAGCTCTAGACATTTCCAAACCAAATTGTGAGATTTAAAATATCTCCAGCGGGTTCTGGGTCTGCCCCAGGGTGTCTGTCCAGTCAGACATGCCTGATATATCTCTAATGGGAGCCAACCAGGGAGCATATCAACCGACTCCTCTAAGGATGATTGCCAAGCTCCTCACTGTGTAGGAACCTCATTTCCATCGCCTACACTCAAGACAGTTCTTCTGGCTACTACTCGCAGCAGGTGACCATAGGTGAGGACATAGATTGACAGGTAAAAAATTTCATTCGAATACTGAGTTCCCGCTTCACCACCATGGAGCTGTACAGAGACTATAACACTGCTGCCACTGACCCGATCCATTTGTTTGTCTCATGCTGTCCTTTTTCCATCATTTGTGAATGCGATCCCAAGACAATTAAACTCCTCTGCCAGGGACAAGATCTCTCATCTCACCTGAAGGGAGCATATCTCAATTACTTTACAAATATAATCACTATATTAGTGACATTAAAGCTTAATTAATTGCTCCATAGCCATGATCAATATTCTTGATCATTTTTGAGTCATAGGATGTCTCATAACACAGATTTAGAAAACCATTTGCATTCAGATATTCTATTCTGGTTAAACAGCTCTTAATGTTTTGCTCCTGAGAGAACGCCATTTATTTGTTTGCTTACTTACTTACTTACTTACTTACTTATTATCCCTAGTTCATTCTTGCCAGGTTTGATTTGATGAACAGGGAAAGCTTGCTTGATTTCAGCTCTTAATCCTGAATGGTTCTGGTTTAGAGAGGGTAAGAATTCAGTCGATAGAACAACTTGATTAGTTACACTGCCTTTATGAGTTGTCATTTGATTTGAGAAGAATTACTCATCTATCAGGACTCTATTTTACTAATCATAGCCCATGTGTAAACAAAAAGCATAAGATAGCAGTGTTGTACATTTTTGGTATATTTGTGACACTCAGTGCAGGTGGGAACGTAATGTTTTTGTAATGGCATACAGTTTGAGTTCACTTGCATATTTCAGTGATAGAAATAACCAAATGACTCACAGATCTAACAGCAAATGTATCTTCTGTTTTGTTTGTCACTATATTTTAGTGGTAGTCTCAGAGATGTTACAAGATACACAAGATACAGTTTTTTGTTTTGAATGCCAGACACATTTTCAATGATAATTTGTAGAATGCAACATGCCATTAGCCATTTTTACCTTTATTTCTGTGCTCTTCAGCCTATTCATGATGAAACCTTTTGCAAAGGCTACCAAAACCAAGTGACTTTCTATTTTTTATTTCTTCAAAATAAATGTAAATAATACAATTGTTTTGCATTTCAATAAGCAACCCAGACAAAAAGAGGAAACTTATATAAGAACTAGAAAATATGTAAGTATGTATGTTTACCAGTTACTACTAACATTGAGAACTGATTTCTGTGTCAATGCGTGCATTGTCTCATCATAATTTTAAATGACAGTTAATGTTGTAAACCTGAATAGAGCATTATCATGTGTGTAAATTTGGATCCGGCTTGTAGCTGGGTTCAGAAATGGGACATAGCCTGTTCGCAGCAGAGTACCGTATAATTAGCCTTTTCAACAACGTTCACTTTACACTTTCATCTGTCAGCCCACTGATGAAATGAGTCAACAATCCCTGAATGTCAGTTGCTGTTTTAAAAAGTCATGGAAAATTCTGGAACGATTTAACATATTTTCCCACCTTTCTGTACTCTGTATATTCAATTATTTAATATGACCATTTTTTTATTTAAAAAAAAATACAATACAAAAAAAATCAACAATACAAATAGATCTGTATACTAAATCATTACACATATTATTAACTTAAGATATTCATTTTAAAGAATTGTCCTCACTGCACACTTTAAAGAAGGGTACCCTAATTCTGGAGTTGAGTTGGGATTATAAGGTGTAACTATAATTCAGGTTACATTTACACTGATGTCAGAATGTTGCCTTGTGCAACAATTTCAACCCCATGCCCTTCCATGACAAACAAATGGATCTGGTTTAGCTATATATACAGTGAAATAGTAATTGCAGAAGTGTGCAATTTGTTCTGAACAGAATAATATCCTTGATAGCAGAAACCAAAGAAAAAATTAGATATCAATCCCATATTTAATCCAAAAGAAAATAATGGCTAAAATTGCAATTTCTGCAATCAGTCCTCCTGTTACATATTAGTTACATGTGATAGCTCCATATTTTTTAAGTAGTAAATATATGTTCACTGTGTCCTACCATGAAACCATGAATTTTAGATATATTTTAAAATGTGATATATGAAAAATTTGAAAAATATTTCAAATAAAGGCATTAGATCTAAGACATTAAATGTGTTTTTCATACAAGTTACAAGTTACAAGTTGCTGTTATAGGAAAATAATCTGCACCGTGGTGTGATACAGTGACGCAAAGTAGATTATTCTCCTATAACAGCACATTTTTTATTTATTAATGAATAACATGTTCCTTTTTACTGTTTATATTTACATTTAGTGTTATAGAACGTACACATAGTTCCTGTTTCACTAACTTGATAGAAGCTATAGCAGTAGTTCCTTCAGCAGGCTTTCTTTTTTTTTCTCTCTTGTGAAGTTTATAAGACACAAAAAATGCTACTGAGAAAACCTCTAATCTAATTTTTTTTTTTCTAAATATTCCTTTGTTCATGTCTTTTTTGCTTTGCATAAATAAAGAGATAATCAATTACTCACTCAGTTACTTTTATTTGCTGTTTTATTTTGTAGTTACTTTTACAAGACACATTTATTTGTATTCCTTTATGTCTGTTACTGTCTTACACCCAGTTCAATTCAAATACACACTGTAAAGCGTATTCTTTTGTTGGACGTTTCAAGGACACCCACTGCTGATATCAAACATGCTTTTTGAAATGTGGGTGGGGAGCCTCCTGACATCAAATGGACTACGTCAATGTGTCTTATTTAAAAGCTCTTACATATAATCCCAAAGGGCAGATTTGAGATCACTCAAAAGCTTTGCCCTTGGCTACAATCAAAAAGCACTCACTTATGCTGTAACACAACAAAACAGACAAAGTGTATGCGGATATAGTGTAGGCCATCGGGGTTTTAAGTAGCTGGATGATTTTAAGGCCACTACATCAAGATATGGTTCAGATATGGTTCATCAAGATATGGCTGTATATTTTTCTGTGAACAAAATGCTACAATTTAGTCACATACATAAAGACTTACTTTTGTATGAATGCTGTCCAACCCAGAAAGCAAAATTACACAGTACAAATGAATACAACTATGGGCAGGTATATTCATGATATTGGAACATCTTAAAAAATTCAGCACAGAGTAAAACCCATTAAATTCACACATTCAGTAGGAGGATACAGTGAAGTTTCTGGAACATTCAGATAAGGATTTTAATTTTGCGAGCCACTGCACTTTGTGTGGGCCACTAACAGCTAATGGAGTAAATAATTATAGAGTTAGCTTACGATAAATCTGATGAGGATTCTTCTCTAAGCTAAAAGAGGCAGTCTATTTTGGTGTAATTATATGGACTCCAGCTTAATGTTAACTGGCTGATTTTTAAAAATAGTGCTGTGTGTCTCGTGGAGTCTGACTATCTCCCTGGAAAAACATATCATTATTGCAAATGCATATTAGCCTGTTATAATTTTGACTTAGATTAGTCTTCATGAACTTTACCCTCGAAAGGCATTATGTCAGACACACATATATTAATATGGGAATTGGGATATATCCAGATAATGACTGCAGATCTAAGGATTAACAAGGCAGAAATGTACGATCATTTTGTGTTTTTTTTCCCTGTAGAGGAATAGCATATTCCTCAATGAATCTCTGCATAATCATGATAGAGCATTACTGGTCTAACTCTATGGGTGTAATAGTGTTGTCATATTTCATTTCTCATAATGACAGAACAACTCAAGAGAGTTAATGGCACTCAGACTTCATTATGAGAGCTCACAATTAAGATATGCAGCCAATTCCCTTTAGCACATGAGTGAGGAATACATGAACAATAATAACAGCTTTAAAAGGAAGTCATTTTGGTTTGGCAACTCAGTATGATTCTCACATTTAATTGCCGTGGCTTAATCTGTGTACAATACACCGTGCCAGTTTACCTGTGTCAGATAAAGCTCTGTGGTGTCATACAATGTATTTTGTCATACAAAAGGAATACATGCTATTGACTTCAATATATATCATTTTTTCTGGGGTTTTTTTTGTTTGGTTGGTTGGTATTAATTTCAAAATCATTACCATTGCCAAATGCACAGAAATATTTGTAATGTAATGCCATAAACGCCATATAATGTAACTCAATGTGAGGAGCATTTTGGAAACTGAGTTTTAGAAATTGGGCAATTTAGTTACCTTTTTCTCTTCCTTTACATCTTGTGTAACCACAGTTACTCACCTCATGGGGACTTCCACTGGTCTGCATGTTTTTCTGGTGTTGTTCTGAATTACCTTTAATAAATGGCAGCCATGAAGCTGATAGACAAAGCCACACACAAGATTGGAAAAAGGCTTTAGTTTCTGTTTACTTTGTATTGACTGGTGGTCTACAAATCAAGTACACTCCAGTGCAACAGAATCCAAGTCCTTACTCAAGTCTTCATCTCTGCCTTGCATTTACCTTAATAGGTTCGTATAAAATCTTACAACTAATTGTAAGACCTGCTGAGAGACTCGCAAAAATGGGAAATAGGGAAAGAAAGCCTAAATACCATGCAATAGGCTTGAGTGATATCATGATATTATTGTCCCTATATGATATCTAGTCATGTTATCCAGTGATGTTTAGCTCCAACTATATATTATATTACCCTACCATTTCTCCTGTGTGTGTGTGTGTGTGTGTCTCAAAGAGAGAGACAGAGAGCCTCAGAGAGAGAAAATAGTCTAAACAGTAAAGCAGTTTTTGGCTGAAAGAGGAAAAAAACAATAGAAGTTTTTGACCCCAAAAGATTAAATAGACCTACAAATGTCAAATGTAACACTTTACAAATACTATTAATGGTGATGATAATTAGGAGGTGATTGAATATGCTGTTTTGTTGTCACCTGGACATTAAACAACCACATTGTAAAAGGATTATGCTGCATTCGTGGAGCCTTGTTCGTGGTAATTTGCAAGTTGTAATAACATCATTTCCCACGTCAGGACATTCAATGTGTGAAATGGAAAATACAACATGGATGCTTCAATAAAAACGTGTCGTTTGTTTGCTCAGTCAGAGCACGTAAAGCTCAAAAAAGCGGCACCTATACAGTTAAGATTCAACTTTTATCGTCATTGTGCAGAGCACGAGTACAGAGCCAATGAAGTGCAGTCTTTCGCATATCCCAGCTTGCTTGGAAGCTGGGGACAGAGCGCAGGGTCAGCTGTGATACAGCGCCCCTGGAGCAGATTTTAAGGGCCTTGCTCAGTGCCCAACAGCAGCAGCTTGACAGTGCTGGGGCTTGAACTCCCAACCTTCCAATCATGCAAAGCCTTAACCATTCAGTCACCACTGCCCACAGGCCTGAGTGGCTATTGGTACTGTTCTACTACAGAGAACTTCAAACATTCATGAAATATTTTGGACTGGAATTGCAGTACAGCAAAAGCTGTTCAAGCGACCCAGCTAACATTAGTGATGACTCTAACGTTGACTCAAAACAATGATTACTATAGTCAATAGAATTTGCCAAGTACTGTGTCTGTATATTAACTGATTAATAATGAATTTAAAAGTAGAGAAGGGGTACTGTTCACAGTATGCGCAGCAATATTGATTTGATGTCGCTCCTTAAACGAGGAAGGAACTGATAGTTGAGAAGACTACCCTAAGTAGGCAAGTCAAACTGTGCATTACTGCAGAATCACTTAAAAATCCATCATCCAGCGGAGTTTTTGCGATTGCCACAGTTCCCGACTGCACAGCTGATAATATTGTTATGCCCTCCTCTACTCTCCTTAAACCAGAAATGGTGGACATGCTCATTTTCCTGTCTCTCTTAGGCTACCTGTTCTGAACAATTAAATCGTTTATCGGGATATTTTAAAATGGAAAATAACAAAGCCCAAGCCTAACGTGCAACAAAATAAAGTATGCAAGAAGCCTTCATGGGCCTTGCTTTCCTACACAAGAACCATCAAGGCCACTTCAGAGTACTGAAGAGAACCTCCAGATCTTTCACACTTGCCTTTTGACACACTTGTGGGTGAAGATGGCAGGATGCAATTTAGAAATAGAGTAGGCTCAAAATACCGGTTCTGCCTGCAGTCTCTCCAAGGGTGTTTATCTGAGTACCCGCTGTTTATGTGACGCAGAACAGTGACAGCAGGATCAGTCCTCATTCATTTTCTCCTCTCTCCATAGCTCTACCCACAGGAAGACCACTAAGACAACGATGCTCTGTGTAAAGCTGCTGTACAAACACAGTATTTAAAGCACACTTTATGCCATCTACGTTCCATGCACCAAATGTGACTCATGTAAATTGGCAAGTCACCATTTTAAACAAGTTGTTTAATGGGGAATTTTCATTTGGGGTTCTCAATTCCATTTAAAGATTGTATAGTTGAAGTGTAGTTGTGTAGAAAGTGTAGTTGAAGAAAGTGTATTAAAGAGGCATCTGCATGTAAAATACTAAAAATTATTTAGCCAAAAGTAATAGTTTAGATTTGTGTACTTAAGATAAATATAAAAGGGCATAAAAGAAACTAATAATGAAAAGTACATACCCAAACAATCCCCCTTGCTGAAGTTTGGTAACCAAAGAATTGTGTCATTTCAGTGCAGTGCCTTCCAAATGTAGTGTACTGTGGTTACTAACCACATTCTCTGCCAGGACAGGTCCTGATTTTAGCAATGAGTGCGTAGGTAACATTTCCACACTAATCCTGGGCAAACATCTTCAAATTTTACCACCCTTTCCTGAAAAATATTTATAACCAGGCTTAAAATCCTTCCATCATGGCTGAGGTTTGAAACCTTCCACAAGTCAATCTTAAGCCTTGCAATCCACTCACAGGCTGAAATGAAACTCTTTGCTTTTTCTAAACAGATACTCGTAATGAGAACACAGTTATGACTAAAGGAGACGGTGCTCTGGAGTGTCTGTCTTGCTTGAGCAAATCCTGACTCTGCCAACTGAAAGAAAAAAAAATCAAACTAAAACAGCATCCACTTGCTGTCTTTTTGTGAGAGGTGTACTTTTAAATAAGATACTGCTCAAACATGACCTTGCACCAACCTCCATTGGGCCTAGCACGGCGTCCAGATTGTATACAGTGCATCATTAGAATCCAAATATGAAGCTGTAATGTATTGGAGTTGCACTGCTTTTATCTGTTACTTTCTC
>CM040987.1:10110884-10157610 GCA_022985145.1 Pangasius djambal
TCTCCAGCTGAACAGCTCAAAAACAGAAGCCATCCTCATTGGTTCCCCTCATCAGATCAGAACATCTACCATAACTTGCATTACATTCTCTGGCCAGGACATCCCCCTATCACCATTAGTTACAAATCTTGGTGTTAGGTTTGACCCTCATTTAACCTTTGAGGCTCACATTAAACATCTTTGCAAAACATCATTTCATTACCTCAGGAATATAGCCAGACTCCACCCTATGCTCACCCTACATGATGCTGAGAAACTCGTCCACACCTTTGTCTCCTCCAGACTGGACTACTGCAACTCTCTTCTCATCGGGATCCCTAGCAAGAGCATCCAGAAACTCCAGCACATACAGAATAGTGCCGCTAGGATCCAGATGAGAGTGCGTAAATACGAACATATCACACCAATTCTTCAATCATTACACTGGCTTCCCATTTCCGCCCGGATTGAATACAAGGTCTCCTTCCTCACACATCAGTGCATCTATGGCAACGCCCCCATTTACCTTAAAGAACTCCTCACCCCACAGATTTCAGCACGTCCCCTCCGCTCTACAAACACTCATCATCTCCTCCCCCCTAGGACTAAGACCCGCACCATTGGGGATCGAGCCTTTTGTGCCACTGCTCCTCGCCTGTGGAATGCCCTCCCTGAACATCTGAGGGCTCCACAAATGACTGATGGTTTTAAAAGGGGTCTAAAAACCTATCTTTTTAAAAAGTGTTTTAATATTTAGAGTTTAAATTTCTGTGCTAATCTCAGTTGGCAGCTGGTTTTAATTGCTGTATATATTATGACTCTTTTCTGTAGCACTTTGAGATTTTCTTTAAAATGTAAAGTGCTTTATAAATAAAATGTATTATTATTATTATTATTATTATTATTAGACATTCTAATAAGATTCTGGGAAATTACAATGGTAATAAATGTGCTCAACTCTACAGAGCATTTAGGGGACACTGACATCATTCTGGCTTTTTGACACCATATGGTTTCTGTTCTCAGTGAGAGGGTAATGAGGGGGAGATTGTAGCATGATCATTTTACATTGTATTAATAACGTACAATGCACAGTTTGAATTTCTACATTGCTTGAGTGTGCAAGTCAAACCGGACGCGAGACCCTACCTAATAGTGTCTAGAATCATGATCGTCACTACTGCAAAATTCAATAGCAGAATTTAATTTTACCACAACATAAATATTGCACTAGGAGACAAAATTAAGCCAGCTCTATGTCTTTATTCCTGCTCCCTAGCAGACTGTGGATAATCAGAATAACCGTGTATTGACTTGTGTCAGTCAATGTTTTATTATCTGTCCCTGTGTCATTTTAAACCTACTGAAAAGCCCTCATCATAAAAAACATGCAATAGATTGTAATAGCAAAATGAAATTCAACCTTTTGATACCCATCAGCTTTTAAAAGGGTCTTTCCATTCAGAGATCTCCTATCTAAATGTGCTGAATAAAAATAATATCTTTTCGGTGTATCCTTTAATTATGACTTCATTAGCTTAAAAGGAGTGATGTATTTAAATGGACAATCTAATAGATTACATCTCTATTTACATTGTTAAGAATAGCGATATCTATCTATAGGAAATGTCATTCTTTTTTTATTTCTAGACCTTCATAGGTCTGAGTTATGTTGAAGTCTTATTACCTTATGATTATTACTTTTATACTGAACATACTGTACTGGGAATGTCATGAGATTCAGATCATTTACATTCCTCAAATATTTCAATAGCATAAGCTGTTATAACGTCGGGTCTTTTTAATAACTATCTATTTTAAGGTATATATGATATTTGCAAGAAACGCATGGACTACACAATATGTGCCTGGCTAAATGAGTGTAGACCCAACTGCAGAAGTAATGAAAAAATAATAACACTTTATTTGAAGAGTACTTACACTTGGCCTTTATAACACATTCATAAGCATTACATAATAAGCATATGCATATTTTAGAAAGCAATACCAGAAGATTTATGTAAAGCAGTGCATCAAAACTTGTAAAATAACTTTGTTATTAAATGTGTTGTGTGATTTATGATTACATGAGACAGTGAAGATGCTAAATTATCATGAACTGTTCAAGATTGTTACTGTGCATTTTATCTGTAACACAGGAGACTCAAGAGGTTAGGATCCACGCGCAGAAGGTTTATTATAAAAATATACGCAAATACAGGAATCGTAAACAGCTGGCAAATCTAAGTCATACACGGTAGATCACAGGCAAACAAAAAGTCGAGACACAGGCAAAGGTAGGCACGCGATAATCCAGAACAAACCAAGACAAGGGCAATTCCAGAAATTAAGAGACAAGATCAGACGAGAAGTATACAGATGAGAAGATCAAAGCAAGGCTCATACGCATAGGTTCACTCAGGATAACAGTGGCTTAGAATTTAGGAGATTGGCAAACTGTAAGGCTTTGCAAAGAATCTAGCTGTCCATGTGGTTTACATCTGGTGAAGCAGGAAATGGAAATGATAACCAAAGTCCTAGATTTCTGGTAAGATTACCCACACTGGTGGTGTGGTGCTGTATTACCCATGACAGGTGTGACATTATCCTTAACCTTTTGGGGAAGTGTATTTTATGTATCTGTTTCGTATAAAAGCATGGAATTGGTTGCTCCTCCTCTAATCTGGTGGTGCATTAACACTCAAAACTAGCTCCATTCCAATACAGCTTCACTTATTTACGGGTCTCATAAGCCGGAATGAATTATTAATGATTTGTCCATAAACTAAACTAGTAATCAATTTTGCATTTACAACTTGTTATGAAGCACCATGTTTATGTTCTACAATTCCATTTATTTAAGAATGAATTATGTCATCTAAACTATATTAGTGGAATGACATGTTTACAGTGATAATCATGAACATCATGAGCATTGTTCTCTTTTCTCGCTTGAATCTGTTTGGTCAGAAGGTGTTAATTAATTCTCTATAACAGCAACTCTGACAACAGTGCCAGCTGCAATTCAAATCAGAGGTTTACATTAATGCACTGTTTCTAAAATGATATAATTTCTATCGTAACTGCTCATTCACAGGGACTTGTATGGTGGACACTCCACACAATCTAAGACTAATAGTAAACAAAGTTCATGTAACAAAGACATCTAATTGTTGATATGGTGAAGCTTTCTGTAAGGAGATGTTATTTAACATTTATAGAAGGAGTCTTCAGTGTCAGCACTTTGTAACATTCAGTTAATTATCCACCACTGGAACAACTTCAAATTTAACACAAATGAAAATGGGAACTAACTTGTCTTGCAGATGTTCCACAATATTAAGTGTAACTATAAACAGTTAAAAAGATGACATGTCATTCATTAATAAAATAAAAATTGTAATTGTGGGCAAATTGCTGTGGTATAAGAAGAATGAAATTCAACTCAATTTTATTTGCATAGCACTTTTAACAATGGACATTGTCACAAAGCAACTTTACAGAAATATATAAATTGAGGATATAAATTTAAAATTTACACATTTATAAATTTATCCCAAATAAGCAAGCCAGAGGTGACAGTGGAAAGGGAAAAACTCCCTGAGACGATATGAGGAAGAAACCTTGAGAGGAACCAGACTCAAAAGGGAATCCATCCTCATCTGGTCGTAAAACACTTCGGGACATGCTGTTATACGACAATAATTAACAGCAGGTGTTAATGACCCTTTGCTTCCCATTGTTGGTTCTTTTCCTATAACAGCATGCCATGTCATGTTTTATTCCTTACCTACTTAAATGTGTTATGTGGCTTCTATGTATACTTATATACATAAACATACTTATACTGATTGCATGCTGATTTACTCACTTCTATAAACAGGTCACCTCTATTAACTGACAGGTAAACAATAATTTCACAGATTTAGCACCAGTGGACTTCCACTCCAGTACTCTCAAGAATGGCCATAATCACAAAGCTTCTGCATATAATAAACTCTCCTGTTCAGTTCACTACTTAGCAGTGGATGCTCCCATTGACTCTGGCCATCTCTTTTGACTTTAGAGTAATTTCTTCTTCTTCTTCTTCTTTTTTATTTTTAACATTTTTAATACACTATATACAAATTATCTTTATCTCAAGTATTAGGACATCATGAATGAATTTAAACAAATATACACAAAAAAAAAAACATATTGGCAGGAGTATGTGCTAGTCACATCATTAAAAAACATTTCATTCCATGTTCATTAGAGAAATTTGACTAACCACATGAGGTTTCATGACTTTTTACTGGGCATCTTGATCCACACAGAACCAAATAAAAAGCCTTCAGAGCCACATGGTGCCAAAAATGATATCCATTCCTAGCAGCTTGTTTATTTTCATTTAGCTATTTTTGGATACTGAAGAAAGGATGCAGTTGATTCCTAGACACTGTTTTTTTTTTTAACAATGCAAGAGTAGGTGTTAATTACATGCTTTCATAAATGGTTGACTCATTCATAATTTTCACTCCAGTTACAGAAAGTGGTTTAAACACGCATATTTAATTTACTTTATGCCCCCACTGTCTTACTCTGAGTCTGGTGAATTCAGGTCAGGAGCACACAAATTGTCTGAAATGTCTAGGTTTTCAGTCATTTCAGTCATTATAAACCAGCGAAGCCCTTAGAATGAATATCAAAAGATTATACTTCTTCAAGACAAGTCCAGTCACCTTGACTTCGAGTGCAACAGCAGCAATGTGAAGCACATTAAACTCAATACTGTAGGCACCGTAGTTCAATCAGATCTCAGTACAGTCAGACAAAGCAACAACTCCAGATGAAATAATGAAATTAAATACAGAGCTTTTCACAACATTGGGAGTGAGTTGGGAATAAACCCTGGAAGTCAGTCCATCTCAGGGCAGCATGCAAACACATATGGTACATTTACACCTAGAGGCAACTTGGTGGAGTCAATCCACCTACCAGCATGTTTTTGGGAAGTAGAAGTGAACTGAATAACCCAGAGGAAAACCTCACGTACATGCGGAGAAGATGTAAAATCTGAGGCCAAGTGCAAGGGGATGTCATCCCCAGGATCTAAAAAAGTGCCAAAATCATCTCAGTTGTAAAACTGCCATTCCCTTTGGATTAATTTTGTTATGGGACTTTACTATTATTGATAATTTAATTCCATCCAAATTTCACATCTACCTACATTATATACCATACCATATTGCCAGAGATGAATTGGGATTTCTTAATTTGAAAGGAAATAAGTTAGAATCGGTGTAAGGCATATTGGATCTACTGCTTCCAATCTAATCATGGTTCACAACCTTTGCAACTGACTACAAACCATCTCAGGCTGCAGCCAAATAACATCTACTGTAAATTACTTTCTATCAGAGCAAGGTTATTGGTTTCTAGCACAATGAGATTAATGATTTTCCAACTTGTGAGACACAATCTAGCAATCTGGCCAGTAAAGAAGTACTAGTGGCACTCCAAAAGAAAAAGAGAAAGAAGAAAAAAGGGAAAGGGATCCACGGACTCCCCAAGGATCCGTGAAGTCATTCAGGGGGGTCTATAATTTTTATTAATTTTTTAAATTATTATTATTTTATTTTATTACAGCGATGGAAAAACTCATTATCAAACATAGTATAGTTTTTATTATTTTTTTAATAGTTATTAATCAATGTCACTGGTCACTTGAATTGAATAGGTTTAATTTAAAAAATCAATAACAAAAAAAATCAAAAACAAAACAAGCAGCATATTAATAACGTCAACTTGAACATAATGTGTTTTGTCTGTGCAAAGTTCAGAAATTTAAAAAAGCTCTACGGCTCCAACAAATAGCCAAATTATTATTAATATATGCATTTAAATAATGAGTCTAATATTTGTACAGATTAAGTTTTATGGATTATGTTCATAAATCTGTGCTGAAGGGGTTTATGGAACTTATTTTAACCAGTTAACCAATTTTCACGATTCATCCACTGCTCACATCTGATCTAAATTTATGCATCACATAGCTAGTTTTCATATAAGATGAATGTTGGATTTGTGAATAAATTAAATCCAAATTATATCAGAACTAAAAGCTCCATCATCATTTAGCATGTAAACATCTTTAATGAGCCCCAGTGATTAAATTGGGAGATTGTATGCAATGCTGCTGCAGAATTAACCAAAGGGCTGGAATGGTTATACAAAATCTCCATTATTTTGTCAAATACTTTGAATCAAAATGAACACATCTTGTTGCAAAAATCTTTAACTGGGCAACATGATAAGGATGAAAAGCAGGAAAAACTAAAGCTCTAAAAAAAAAAAAAATCCTGTAATGGGCATATTTCTGCATTGAGCATACAGAAAAAAGAGAGTTGTTAGTCTGGGAACATGGAAGACGGAGAGAGAGACAGACACGAAGAAGTCCATCTAGAAAGAAATCCACACATTTATATTAAGAAGTGCTCACTTTCTCTGGGTGCAAACATGCCAACAAGGCCTAGTGTCTTTCTTCAGCTCTCCAAAATGGCTTTATTTCTCACCTTGAGGACACACTGTTAAGAATAGGCACGATTTCTCCAAACGTCCCTTTGCAAAATGAAATAGTAGCATAAATAATTTGCATTAGCGTTTCAGGCTCACAGTGTTTTGGATGCTATTAAGCTTCAGAATTATTATTGCTACAGATATTAAATACTGCCGTAATGTTCAATCAACTTACAGGGATAGTTGTAATTTTTTTTTTTTTAACTCTTTTTTTCTATTTTTTTTTAAAAGTCAAGATGAGTTTTCAGTGGCCCCAAAGTAATTCATGAATGAATTTGTGTATGTTCATGCACACAGTTCAGAAGAAATTGCCTTCAAAGGAACCAGACTCATAAGGAAAGCAAAAGGTTTAAGCTCATTAAAACCTCAGCAAGTGTATAGAATTAATTTTTACAGTTGAAATGACAGATTACCAGAGCCTCCTATTCTCCAGTGAAAATACTGACCAAATAATGCAGTTAAATTGGGAGAATACAATATTCTGTTAGGAGGCCTGCTGTATGTGACAAACCCACCATGTCAGGAGAAAAAAAACATCTGTGCCACAAGCAGTGTATGAGCCAAAAATAAAACCAACTCAAATGATAAAACAGAGTAGATATGACAGCTAGTGGGTTTGCTTGCCGAAATCATGTTCTACACATTTACATGTCAATCTTTATTTACAGTTATTCTGGTTGCACTGCAGATCTTAGAACATCAATATCAAGGACATGAGTGTCAGTCCAAATGTGGAGAGTCTCATCTGTGCTTTTTTTTTTTTTTTTGGAGCCTGGAGAAAAACTTGTGTCTTGTGGAATATCGGGGAACAAAATCAATATGAGTGCCTGTGCCTCCTGAATTCAATTTCTAAAGAAGGAGAAACTATAGAATCCAAGCCATTTCAGTTTTCTCTCAAGGCTGAAAGGAGCTAATAAAGTGAAAATGTGTTCAGTACAATGATCAAATAGTTTTTGCCATTTGTTCTACTTTTGTTTCAGGCACTCAGTACAAGCAGAAAACTATTGTCTGGTTGTATTTGAGATACTGAATGTGAATAATAAAGGTGAATGGCAATAGTAAGTTTATGACAGCATCAAAACATATGCATTTGCATTCATGTTTTTATTGTCTTTTCTATTATATTTTTTTTATTTTGATTATACTAATGTAGCCCATAGTGTGAATGTCATATTATCATATTTTAAGCATTATTTTCATATTTCTTGAACGGTGTGTGGGCTGCTGTATTGCAATGCAGGGTTAAAGTGTGTGTGTGGGCTGTGATATTCAGTGGCCTGCAGTAGTGCAGAAAAGAGTCTCTTGACCTTCTTCTTCCCTTCTTCTTTATGAACATTTTTCATGGAAGCAAATTTAAGCCCAGTTATTAAGAAGGATTAATATTTCTCTGCAATACAAGGTCATTACACTTAATTGCCTTATAAATAGTTTGGAGAAAATGTTAATGAACAAAACCAATTACGGCTTGTGCTTTGTGCAGGCACTTTATGGATTGTGTTATGAATAGTAATTAATTAAATGTTTACACAAATAATTGTTTTTAAAGTTTGTTACCAGTATATTTAATTTATTGAGTCATAATGAATGTGCGGCTGGAGTATTATAGCTGAAACGTGTAAAGATGACACTTGACATACAAGTTTCATAGGTTATTAGATTTGGACCCACATTGTTAGACAGTATGGGAAGGATCTAGGTGACCTCTGCCCATAGTAATAAATCTGTGCTTATGATTTTCATTAAGAGGTTCCTTACCTCCACTTCAGAAAAACATGGCTATTCAAAGAAAAAAAAAAAATCAGCATCCAAATTATCTTACAAATTAGATTTACAATAATCACATGCTATGAACTATGAACTGTATAAACTATAAAAACTATAAAACTATAAAAAGCTTGTTCCAGTGTTGTTTAAGGGTCTTTCTGTGGCTATGAAACATTTTTTTTTTGTTTGGCATCAAAACTAAGTCTGAGATTTTATTGTAACTTTTTATTTTGTTTACTAAAGCTGCTGCTTCTTTAGCTGCTGATGCCATGCTCATGTCAATAGTGTTCACTGACCTATGAAATGCAATTCACAAACTGAAACTGACTAATGAGTGAGACTAATGGGGTTGATCATCAATATGCCATTTTTAGGAACACTAGAAAAAAAAAAAGTCAAGCGTCCATGTTCTTGGGAAATGAGTTGGATGATTAAAGACAAAAATCCATCAGTTGTTCATGATGAGCCACCCCAAGCTGTTCTACTTTAAATGTCTTTAATATAGATTCACAGATTTCACAGTAAATATGTTGGGATTTGCTGCTTTGCTATCCTATCATGTCGACTATTTGAACTATGTGCTTTTGACAAGTGGAACCTGCTTTATAATAACATTACCTACTTCAGGTGTGGAATGACATCTTTTTCACTTAGCTATACTTTCACTTTACACCATGTCTGTTTTGTACTCTCAGGTTTGTAGTGATGGTACTCTGTATATGAGGACTCTTGTGAGAAAACTAAAGTGGAACTGAGAGCACAACACCAGTAATGGCTTGACAGGAATGCTCACAGAGTCTCTGTCAATAAAATTAGCCAGATAAACGGAATTGGATGGAGAGAGTCGAGTTCTTTTATCCAAATGCCAATGCCTCCCAACTGAAAAGTGTGCTTGTAATCTTCTAGCAGATACCACTTAATGTGCTCTGATCAATACCTGCCAAACCTACAGCGGGGCTGAAGCACAGCAAGCCAGCTCACATTTAACAAGTAGATTTCTTTTCCTCTCCTGATCTGTCTTTCTTTCCTCTGTATTACTGCATTAGAAAGACTGCTCTGTGAAGTGAGAAAGCACAGGTCATTTGGACAATATCGCATTTGCATATGGGGCAGATATCTGGAAGACACAGTATGTTTTCTCTCCAGCAAGACACAGCTGTTTGTTTTGTAGAGCCATTCCCCTGGCGTCATTCACTGAAATATGCCCTGATAGCTTCCCCGGTTTCATCTGTGGGGTCTATTCTGGTGGGACTTCGTTCTGCATGTTCTTGGCACACAACTCTGCGTCCATGCACTGCTTAAACTCCAGTCTATAACATCCACTAGCAATGTCAACCTTCCTTTTTTTTTTTACCTAGTTTAGTGCATAATGAAAACCTCCCCTGCAGGCAAATCAATCCCAAAGTGAGAGATATTCTTATTCCACACACTGTACGCTCCCTGTGCTCTCTGTTTGCTAAATAGCCTAATGAAAAAATAGACACTGGACTATTCCTCTGAGCTTGCCATTATATCTCAGCGGTCATTTATCTTTGACGCACGTTTGGAGGAAAACTAAATTAATTTAACTCCATCCTAACTAGGAAACCTCAAATAAGAGCGTGCTCAAAGCATGTTTATGGATCCTTTCTTTGCTTCACTGTTTCATAGCGATATGAAGATCCTTGAAAGGGAGCAGACTTCAAACTTTTTATTCATTTCAGAATAAGAAAAGGAGGTCATAAAGGAGTTGCAATGCCCCATAAAGAATGATAATGAGGAAAAGAGTAACATATGTCACAGTCGGCCAAATATAGGCACATTTTTTGGGAGGATTTACGAGTGGGAATAAAAGACAGGGGAAAACTATCTCCTATAAACTTCATGGGTGGTTGATTATGGCAGAAAATCACTCCAATGGGAAGCATAATTTGGCAGTGTCAGTACCTAGTTAATAACAGTAGAGCAAACTACTAAATTCTAATGAGGATTTAAGCTGCCTGAGGTACACAAATATGCATGCACAAAGGTTTCACCAGGGTTCGTTAATTGACAGTGAAGGAGAACTCCACAGTGAGAGTCTAAGTGGATTCCTGGGAGCTCAAGTCCAAATTATGGGTGTGAAAACAACTGAATATGTATTTTGCTTCTTCTAAGCCCCTCTAATGGGAGAGCTAAAAGCATCTTATTTTTTTTACACCACTTAGGCTTAAAAACTATAGCCAGGTCCAATGGGGAAAACTTAAGAAGTACAGACTTTTCTTTAAAACGAATAAATACTCACTGTGTCAAAAGGTCAAAAAGAGCCTTGAGAGCATCTACAGCCTTAGTCCATTCTCATCCTCCATTCTACTGCTGGTATTAAAGCTTAGAAAATCGAGATTCTCTGCCCTTGACCTGTATGACAAAGCATATTGGATCTAAAATATAAGAGAAAAACACGCCTCCTTCAAATCAGATTCCACTGCAGATATCAGTTCATGAATTACAACAGCACACAGCACTGTTGCATCCTCACAAATAACTCCAAATGAGCAACCAACAAGCCTCTGTGGTCCCACGTGAACATTTTAATCTTCTCATTGTACTACACCTTCTAGTACAGAACTAAATGTTAGGTACTACTCACTCTAGTACAGCGCTAAATGTCTAGGTATTACTTACTCTAGTACTGAGCTAAATCTGGAGGTAGTACCTACTCTAGTCCAGAGCTAAACTTCAAGGTAGTACTTAACATACCTAAGTACATACTTAAATGTCAAGATACTACTCATATTAGCACATAGCTAAATGTCAAGGTACTACTAATTTTAGTACAGAGCTAAATGTCAAGGTACTACTCATACTAGTACAGAGCCAAATGTTGAGACACTACTCACTCTATTACAGAGATAAATGTTGAGTAAATACTCGTTCTAGTACAGAGCTAAATTTCGAGTTTATTCTAGTAAAAATTTAAATCCTGAGGTACTTACTCACACTATTACAAAGCTAATTGTCAAGCTATGTCAATGTCATTCTAATACAAAGCTAAATGTTGAAGTACTGCTCATTCTAGTACAGAGTTTAATGTCGAGGTGCTACTCATTCTAGTACAAAGCTAAATGTTGAGGTGCTACTCATTCTAGTACAAAGCTTAATTTCAAACTACTACTCATTCTAGTAAAAACCTAAATCCTGAGGCGCTACTTACTGTAGTACAAAGCTAATTGACAAGGTACTACTCATTCCAGTATGGAGCTAAATGTCGAGGTACTACGCACTCTAGTACAGAGCTAAATGTTGTGGTATTACTCACTGTAATACAGAGCTAATAGGCATATTTCAAGTCAAAATAAGCAGGGTTCTTGGAGACATACTGTTTTCTGAAGTTTTCCAGGAGGTTGAAAATAGTTAAGAGGTAGCAATTACTATAATGTACACTTTTTTTGAGGGCTTGAAAACTGTATTCAGTATGATACCAGTATGAAAGAAAAACTCTTCAAAAAATGACATGTAGTTAGACAAATTAGACACAAATAAAACATTATTAAATTGAATTTGTTTTCCCAAGAGAAAGAAATATTTGCATGTCCTGCCCCTGTATCAGGAAGCTTGAACTTCCAATTTGCCCTCAAATATACAGTTATATTACCCAATTAATTTCTGAGACTGGAGACTGATGATATGAAACATCTGAGAGGAATGGAGTCCAATCTCATTGGGGAGCAGTGGGATTGAATTTCACTGATTTGGAGTTTTGTTTTGTTTTTTCTCTCCAGGTAATGTAATTATATACAGTATATGCACATTTCTCCTACTTCAAGACTACTGCAATATTTAAAAATATTTGTAATATTTTTCAAAGCTGTAATATTGTCCACTTACAGATTAGCATCTAAGGTCAAACAGCTGGCCATTGTTTCGTCAACGACAAAATCAGCATCAAACTCCTAGCACTGTGGCCTACAGACATGGCCCCCACAGACTACAACTCCAAACAAACACATTCATTGTCATGTTCAAGGTCTCTAAGATTACTAACTCAAGTCACCTGGTTTCAATCATCCACACAGACTCTGATCATTCGCTCGCTGTTAAGTATTGCTCAGTGTTGTTTATTCACCTGATGTACCAAGGCTTTTTTTCTCTGCATGCTTATCTGGTTTTCAATCTGGTTTTCGTTGTTCTGGTTCTTCTTTTGCCCTTATTAACCTGTGTGCTGATCGCCTGACTTTCTGACTGTTTCTGACCACAACATTATCTTGAGGTTTGAATTTGTTTGCCTGTCTTTTTGAAAAATAAAGTATTTCCTGCAACTGCAGCCATCTCTGCTGCATGACAGCCCCAACCTGGATCCATAGTTAAATTAGGCTAGAACTGCCACTTGTTGTAAATCTTTCTGGAGGGTCAAAAATACAGCAGTTTCACCAGAAGTATTATGACTGAAGAATCAGGAGACTAAAAGCCAGTTTATAATAAAAGAGATGGTTTATTGCGCGCATGAAGACAACCTGTGCACTCTACAGTCTAAACATAAGTTGGACACAGTCAATGTTTATACTAATGTGTGCGTGCAAAGGACAGACTCACGACCATACAGATAATACCCAAGGCAAACATAAGAGAAAAACATAATCAAGGGCAAAAACATTGTGACCCAAAAACAGATAAGAGTACATTATGAGTGGAAAAAAGAACATACATGTATGCATCAGGAGCCAGCAAAATCACATTGAATTGATCTTAAATGATTAAATCATGTATCATCATCACATAATCAGGGAAAAAGAGAAAATAATTGCACACACAACAAAGCACAGAAGTGAAACTATCATAACATGAATTATGTATATTATTTTGTGTGTCTGCAGTCTCTGTTTGAATGACTAAAAAAGAACTACAAAGGAAAGCACTCAAAGAAACAGCCAATTACCAATACTGCAGTTTCTTAATCAAAGTTTTAAAAGGGGTCTTGATCTTGACAGAATCCACAAATACATCTGAAGTTATTTCATCACAGGACGACAGGCTTTCAAGTCAAATCTGTGTGACTGGACGCCTTGTGCCACAATTAAGAATGAAAGCCATTTAAAATAAATAACACTATCACTGAGCTGTTCTCATTTGACTTCATGTCCATTTGTGTGAGGCCCTGCTGATTCTGCTATCAGTTAATATGCTCTTTTTAGTAGCGTAGCAGTAACTTATTAGAGATCTCAGTGGGAATGCAGGCCTCATGGAGTCACTCACTCCCCTTCAATGAAAACTTCGGCACAGTTTATGCAAATCAAAGCACATCAACCGAGAAAGGATCACATTTCCCCCCCTTAAAGGATAATGTTAGCATTGGAGAATGATTGCTTTATGAAAGAAAGGAAGCCGTGATTGAATTCATTAACATTTAAGTACATTTTTAGAGGACATTTGGAAGTGAGAATATTCTCTGAAATCTTTCTGTGATTTTTTTTTTTTAATTTTTGCTTTTAAATGTAGCAATTCTAAACTTCTTGCTATGTCTATTTTTGGGCAACCAGTTAAAAAAAACAAACAAAAAAAACCCAACATATTTGGTCATTTCCTCCTTTGTGCAAATTTCAGCAAATTGGCCCAGAGACCAACTGATTATATGCTAAGTTACACAGGGTCTAATCTGTAGTTGCAAGTCACAGGCTGCATTCTCCAGTCTTGGTGGCAGCTTCCTGACATTAGCTATGACGGCAAAGTCAGAACGCTGGAGCAAGCCCCAGAGCCCAGCTTATTTTAGTAATTTTTCCAGTTGCAATGGCTGACTGTACTCCACTGGCATCGCTTTTCTAGTTTCCTTTCTTCTAGCAGTGCCTGGCAGTAAGATCTGTTGTCAGAACCCCAGTATCTGCCTCCTATAGGGACATCACCTGTCAGAAACATGTCATAGAATGCACCAGGTAGCATCTCATTGGCCTGGGTTCGCTCACTGATCATAACAACTTAGGAATAGTCTCTTCAAGCCTTCATGAAAACTATAAAGCTATATACAGTAGCTGAGCTGAAGCAACTTTGAAATGAGCACATAATCCAGTAAGATGTAATATGAAGCATCTTTTTGTTATATACTGCACAAATACAAAGAAGTGTGGCATTTATTTTATTTTTGCAGTGACAGATTTTCCATTGGCCAACCAGACTGACTCCTCCTGAAAGGAAATGGAGTGGCACCAGTGCTATCTCTGACATGCAGTGACATCGGCCCTCTGGTTTAGTTGATCTGTCTGCTCTTAGGAACTCTCAAGACAACAAGGAATGAAACAATAATTAGAATCTTATAAACTTCATGAAATAGAGAAAAGGGCCTTTATTATTGCTTCTGCTTTTAATTAAAAACTAAAATGTCTATATCTTTAAATTACTTTTTTTGGGGAGCATGTGGGTAGCAATGCAATTTCTTGCACAACAAAAATTCTTCTGGATTATTGTCATCATAATATGTGAAATAAGTTCACCCCACTGTTTCCATGCTTGTAAAGTTACCACCATATGTAAAGGATGTCTGTATACCTTCTGACCTGCAACACAGACCCTCAACCACAGAGCCACCACTCTTTGACTCTCCCTGAGATCTAATGTCCATATACTATACAAACATCCTTTGCATATGGTTCAATCCCCAGCACCACAAGCTGCCACTGTTGGGCCTTTGAGCAAGGCCCTTAACCCTGTTACTGCTGTATCATAACTGACCCTGAACTACTGCCCCATTTACTCCATAAGCTCAGAATTTCACTGTTCTGTAAGGTGTTTGTGACAAATAAAGGCTTTCTTCCTACTATTCAAGTTGCACTCACTATTTATTGTGATTGTTCAGAATACAATATAGCTTTGTGAGACAGAGAGGTTGATCAGGGAGATGGACACAAACATTCTCACCCTGGGTTCCACAGCACAATGATCGAATTCTGCTGCCATAAAACCACGCTCATTAGAGCTAATTAGCCTGTTCTGTCAACTGAGGACTGCAATTTCTTTCTCTCAGCCTGCTAATATTTCTGCTATTATAACAGCTCCACTGTTCCTGTTCCCAAATCTTGTACCCTTGATTTCACTCCAAGACACACACACACACTCTCTCTCTCACACACATTCACTCACAAGCTCACTGATTCTCCCAAAATACAATTTCTCAGCTCCTATCTCAGCACGTATTGATCAGGTCTGACTGGTCGATTCTCACCACGGATCATACTAGCGATATCTGTTTAGGTAGGACTGACTCTCAGCATGTTCACTGACAAACATTGATTATTGTTAGAGGGGAAAATAATGAATTGTCTTGGACATGGACTCGGAGGTCCTGCTCTGTTCGTGTTGGTTGATTAGGCACTTGAATATCATCAGGCCGCTGCCATTTGTTGCTTGCAAGAAATTCAGGTCACGCTAATGCTGTGGGGTAGGGAAAACTTTTTGCCTTGGCCAATTATGCATTCACAACAGCATACAAGTTCACTTCTCTCATAACTTCAAATATAAAGAAATGTATTAAATAGAATAGGTTTTATGAAAAAAAGTATTATTTTAGATTTCAAAAATATTAATATGCAATTTCATTTAACACTTGCCAGCTGCGCAAACAAATGTGCTGTTCAGAATACTAATGCCACAGCTCAATGAGACGAAGGATTTTTTTGGTGCACATACTAATAATCAAAACATATTTTGGTTGATAGGTATATTTTACATATCCCTAACAATGATTACATCCTGTATGAAATTGTGCACGAAATATCCACTGAAAGCCGGAAAATGCCAATAGAGTGTACAGAATACTGTTCTCCTACATTACCTCTGAAACTTTGCTTCCATAGTTTTTTACAGTCCACTGTATAAAAAAAAATTTCCACAGCTGTCACGGGTGCATCTATGGCAGTTTAGATCACAACACTAGCTTCCCACCATAAAGATACAAACACTAAGAATACTCAGGATGTATGAAAACTCATCACCGAGCTAGGCTGGCTATCTGACAAGATGGCTGTCTAACCCTGCCAAAATGGTAGCTCACTCATAAGATACTGCATCATGACATCATATCCCCATGTCTAATACTGTGTAAACTGTATGTTTTGATTACAGACCTACAAAAACCAAAAAAGAATTCATTGAGGTATCAATTTGTATGGATACCAATTGTGCTATGCCAGACTAACACAAGTTTTATAAAAGTTTATTAAGGTGAACCAAATTCATATTTAAGGATAAAATAAAACCACAGGCACCCTTTGGTTTTGATCCCTGATTTCCTGATTATAAGGCAAGGAGATATAAGAGCTATCTCCACTTTCACTCAGAAATAACCAAATAACTTGTTAGCTTATTTTTAAGTACTTCCTACTGTTTACAAATTAGTATTTTTAACTTTCTAGGTTCAATAGCTGCATCAAGTTAAACAAGATGGACAACCAGCACACACAAACACACGCATGTCAATGTTTCTGCTCACTCACTTGCTCGGTTTCTTTTTTATACACACATACACACCGGCTGTGAGTTGTACCACATAAACGCAGTGAAATAAATGTCATGAAATCATGTGGATGCTCTTATCACCACCATCACCACCTCTACCAGAAAGTCCTAATCAATCTTGTTGTCACAGTGCATGCTGTGCCTGAATGTGGAAAAACAAAAAAAAAGCAATACAGAAATAAAAAAAATACAGAAGTTAATAAAATGAAGTGTCAATAAATGCAGAATAAATTAATTGAGGATAAAGGGGAAAAAAATAATAAAGCCAAAAATAATTATATAAAAAGTGTATAAATGATTTAGTGCTTTTAAAACATTGTTTATTTAATTGATATATATACAGTATTATGTCATTTATTTATTCTTTTATTCACGTTCATTTTGGCAGAATTTGGTCCTCCATAAATTAGGGACTACGGTATGTTTAGGTTTAAGACTTTTTTGTGAACACGACCTCTGATTTCCATTACAATTCATTATAAATTTCATCATTATAATATGAGCAAGACAGAGTGATGTTACATGTGCATATGTTTTTGTAAAAAAAAGAGGTAACTTTGGGTGAATAAGCAAGCTATGGGCATCCAAAAACCAGAGACAGTAAAGGTTAATGCTTCCCAATCTTGGGAACCAGGCCAATTCACAGTGCAAATGGATTGGCTTTCTGTTCACTGACATTGCTAGCATTGAGCTGCCATCATGCAGGAAACCAAAATGACTAAACTTCAGAAAAAAGTTTGCTATAGAACAGTTTCACCTAATATGAACCTTCCGTCAAATGCAGCAGTGGTTTACAATTAGAATGTGAAAGCATGTGTTATATTTTTAACCATTTAAAATTAAAACAGAACAGCAAGCCAAATCACTTTCTAAGCGTGGCAAAAAACAAATACTGGTTTTAAACAATGCCAAAGGCAACTTATTCAATGTCATAAAATGTTAAACTGGAAACAACAAAAAAGTAACCTTCACTTTAGCCTTGGTGATGATGCAATTATAGTGCAGTAATGAGGCAGAATCCATGATCGCTACCACAAAAGAACTATGCCTATAGCCCATGAACTGCACTAACATGGTTGCCAAAGATAAACAGTCATAAATGTTTATATGATAAATGTTTAACCTGCAAACATTTAAATACTTTTTTTAATTTTAAGCAACATTTGTCTGTCCACCAACTAGTTAGCCTGTAAGAGAAAATAATAAGCTACTAGTTAATAAACCTAGAAACTAAATTGTTGAAAAAGCCATAGTAGTTTGACATAATTAGTTTGCATCGTTGTGCCTCTGCTGTATCTACTGTAATAAATGTGCCCATGGTTCATTCAAATACCTATCAAATCAAGCACATTAGCCTACTTAAAGGCTTTTTTTTTCAAACATTAACTGTATTGGAGGAAGTGGAGGAGGTTATCACAACTTCCTAGTGCTAATTGGCTTAATGGTTTCCAATGACTACTAAAATCATTAGATTGTGATGAAAAAAAGGTTCATGAAAACCATTAGGCCAATTCCTATTAAGTGTTATTCAGTATCAGATGCACAGTTATGGAGAGTCTGGTATCTTTTCTGGTCATAAGCTTCAGAATCATACAGGATGCATTCTGAATGGCTCTCAGTATGTACATTTTCAACAGGAAAATTTTGAAAACTGTGAGACAAGTAGTTTCTGTATTAAGATCTAGTCATTGGATTGAAAGAGCTCCACAGATTCCCATCTAAAAAACTGGCTCACAAAACTACTATACACCAGCACTCTTGGCACTTGGCAGTGTTTCAAGATTTGTGATTTTTGACACATATATTATGCAAAGGCCCAATGCAATAAAGATGTAGGATTATGGTTACTGACTATATATCTTGTCCAAACACAAGACGTCGCATCATCTTTATCTCTTTCCTGAAAGTCCATGGGATTACACAACATAATAAGTTTTAATGTTTTCCTATATGAGACCAAGGGACAGTTTTGTAACAGCTCTGTGTTTTGAGTTCAGTGCAAATTAGCTGCTAAATTCCACAGGATGTCTGGAAGGGGAATCATTAATGCCACACACCTAAAGTCAAGCTGACTGGTCAACTCTGCAGACCAAAGGGGGCTCATCAAGCATAGGGCCTATGGTGAAAACCCAATTATCCCAGTGTTCCAGCCAGCCTTAATTAGCCATGTCTGATGTGGAGCAGATCCATTATGTTTCTAATTAAGTTCCTATCAGCACTCGGGAATAATGGGACATTGCACATCAAAAACACAGCATCGCTGCTCACGACATGATTGTGTAAGTATCTTATAGCAATCTACCCCACCTTTGGAGAGGGTGGACTGAGGCACCCTTTAAGGAATTGAATAGGTTCATCAGAGAAGCTCTATCAGTGCCTGAGCACAGGGCTGTGCACATTCAGAACTCGAGCGAGACTTATCTCCACAATACAGAAGCGAGACCTCCATCACTCTTGTGTCTATCGCATCAATACAGCCAGTAGAAAGGCATCTCTGCATCCATGCTTCCATCTGGCACACACACACACAAACACACACACACACACACACACACACATACAATTCACTTTACATGCATTCACTGACAAATAGCCCAAGTGACACTTAGATCCCTTTCTATCAGTGAGATAGTGGCTGATACAAGGTGACACATTGAATGGTAAAAACAATGAAGGTAGTAATAGCAGTCCATAGACAGGGAAAGAAAGAAAGCCACTGCACTGGTGTTTGTCATTCAGAAAGGATATGATTTGAGACCTAGATATTAACAGTGCACTTCAAAACACCCATGCAATGATATAATAAAATAGAACTGTCATTCTTGAGGGTGCCATCTTTTTATACTCCTTCAGCGACTGATATTTCAACCCTGCCCTCTTTTTGTTTAGTGTATAAAAAAAAAAAGCTGTGCAGGTTGAGGTAAACAAAACCAACAAAAGCACTTATCAAGCAAACAAGACTGCCAAAAGGGCAATTTCTCTGAACTCACATTGCTATTATTAAAGATTCATTCTACGAAGAAACATAACAACATATAGAAGCAATTCCTTTTGAGAATAAAACAGCCAATCTCTTTCTGGGTGAATAAACAGGAACTGATTCTGATTTTTGGATATCCCCTCGGACAAACTTTTCATTTGTTTGAAAGGATGAAGACCTTTTAAAACATCCACCGGGACACACACAAAACACACTGAACATAAACCATTCCAAAAACAATTCAGGCAGATCAGGCTGTTATGTAAGGTGACACATTTTTTCCACAAGAAAGGGGGGAAAAAAAGTTAAGCAATTCTTTACTGAATAAATAAATCGATTTATTCTTGAATGAGTACAATTTGAAATCTAGGAATTTATCAAACAACAATCAAGCCCACTCAAGAAAGCAGTATGTCAAATGTTTTTAGTCAGCCTTGACAGTCCAGGCACTCTAAAGAGCCATTGAGTTAGGCCACACTATCTTCCATTCCATATATACAGCTCATCAGTTTATAGACACATCTAATCAAGACAGATAGGCTTCTTCAAGGACGCAGAGCAGCAAGGGGGCATAAAGTGATGCGGAGAGCAGGAGAATTATTATGTTTCTACAGCTCTATGCTTTCACAGACACTCAGATCTGTTGTTTGATCACATATACAAGTTCCTTTTGCACTTACTAAAGAGGCTTTGTGACTGCAAAACAAGATGGCCTAGCTGAGCCTTACAAAACTGTGAGGAACCCAGCTCTGGGTGTTGTTATGAGAATAGGCCATGTTACCAGTGTAAACATTTATAGCCTATCCAAAATCACACAGCAATTCATCGTAGTTTGTTGCTACGCCGAGCCGCAACGCCCGCAGACTATTGTGCACTTTGATAGGCTCACAGTGGCCAACAGTACCAGCATGCACTTTTCCAAAGGCTGTCAAATTTTTTATGTTCAGCTTTGCTTCTAAATCGATCTGACCCAAATTAAAAGGCTGTTGGAATCCCTGTGAAGTCTGGAACGCAGAGCCAGGTCGAGCGTTGCGCCAGGGGACAGCAATACGTTTATTTAACTGTCCACTGGAGCAGAAATATCAGCAAGAGGCAGAGGCCTGTGCTGCCGTGGGGCAGTGTGTGAAACCAGGCAAGATTCCCAGAGGATAAGAGAAAGTCTATAATGGAGTGAGATGAGATGATGAGGAGCCACTGAACTCCCTGACGTGTACACAATAGCCAGTTTGTAATGCAAAACAGGGGCCTTATTAATGCCAGAACTAATGCTGGTCATTTCCTGTTGCTTGAATTTTTCTAACCACTTAATATGGTAGAGGATGGTTTTTAATTTGTGGTAGCCTGGGAAATCCCTTCACTGTATTTTCTACTATATATAGTTCTGAAAACTATAGGCTTTCCTGTAGTTTCTTTTTTGCATGTAAACTGTATGTCCAAAAGTATGCTGACACCTCAGTATTGAACATCCCATTCCAAAACCATGGGCATTAATATTGACTTGTTCCCCTTTGCTGCTGTAATTGCCACCACTCTTCAGGAAAAGCTTTCCACTAGAATTCCACTGAAACATGCTGCACCTAATGCCTACATTTCTAATCTAATCTACTTGTGGAAAAACAACATTACTGCCACATTTTAAAGAATTATAAGTTTATAATGGGAAATGAGTTCTCACTTTGATTATCAGCATCATCCACATGAGTCTCTCTCAGCATTTAAACACCTCATCATCTCTTCACTTAACTTAGTTCTGTTTACACTAAGATTGGTGGGTAAATAATTGTGGATTAATTTACACTGTTGGCTAAATTACTTGTTAATAACGTCTTTTTATCAGGTTAGTTAACCATTTTAAAATCTTTATCTGCTCTCTTCTATACAGAATGCAAGTGCTCTTCTTAGTTTTTATCAGAGTGCATCATGGACATTTTGAGAGCTGGTATCTGATTACAAACTGAATTGATTAGCCTTATGTCCTCTTTGCTATGAAATATAACCATCCAAAAAACTTGCAGAACTCCTGAGAAAAGCTGCATTTACATTTACGTGTACGTTTATGGCTTTTGGCAGATGCCCTTATCCAGAGCGACTTACAAAAGTGCTTTGAAGTCACTATCAATAAATACATTCTGATACTGGTTTGCTAGGTCACAAACTAAGAATACCATCAGTCCAAAAACTCTGGTGGGGAGGTAATATAGTGACAAGTACTCAGACAATGCAAAGGTTTTTTTTTGTTGTTTTTTTTTAAAGTGCTAATTTAAGTACTTTAGGAAGAGGTAAGCCTTTAGACATCGGTTAAAGACTGCCAGTGACTCAGCTGGCATTTGTTAAACCACCTCCTTACTCAACATGATCTCTGCAGGCAGAGAGCCAAGGCATGGTTAGAAAATAGCCTAAATAAAAGCAATTCCATGTCGTTTTGGTAAAATTTATTTACGTTTTTGTTTTCTTGAAGTAGAGATGTCAAAGAATATTATTGGCTGAAAGGCTCAATTTCAGTCAAAACCCGATTTTTCCTTATTTTTATCTGTTTCCCAGAATACCAGAATCCCAGACCACCACATATATATTCAGATTCATTGTATCCATTAGAAATATACATACAGTACATACAGTACACAGTATATAGTATAGAGGCATGACTAGCTGACTAGCAAGCGCCAACCTACTAGCAACATTGGCAAAAAAAAAAAAAAAGAGCAAAGACTAAACAAAAACAAAGGCTAAAGAACTCTAACTAACTCTAACTCTACAACTATTCCCAAAAATTCATTGGTACTAGTTAGGGTTAGAGAAAGCAAACTTTTAGCCTTTTTTGTCCAAGAAAAGCAATACAATCATACTAGTTATTTCAAGGCTAGCCTAGTGACCTTATATTTTCTCCAGCAAATTCACTAGCTTCTTGCTGCATAATAAAGCTTTATAGATAAATAATAAATGGGCTTCAGGCTTGTCATCTCTGTGGCATGATTTTTTTTTTTCCCAGCTAAATTTAATACTCCTACTTAACACACAGGAAGCTAGTGGACCTCATGAATGAGCCTACTGTAAAACATACAATAGGAAAATAAATAAATAAATAACTAAATCAATTTCCTCTTTAACTTGCCAAATAAATGGACCATTAAATTGTTAAGTTTATTATTCCAGGAGTGATTTTTGTTACGCAACTTATATTATGGGTGTTCTCAAGCTAAATGGGTTATATCCCACATAAAGATATTGTGCAGATTTTACCATGCATCTGTGCATGTGTATTTCATCAATTTTTTAATACAGTGAGCCAAACAGGGGTCATGAAATGCAGGATTTTTGCAGCAGAGCTAAGAAAAACTGCTTCCTTATTCATATTCATATGTTTTATTTCTCTCATCTGGAGGCCAGCAGTGTGATTCATTCCATGCATCATTCATGACTGCATCTAACACCATCTGACTCACAAACTGATTCTCAAATAAGAGCATGCACGTCAAGTCAGACAACAGACCAACTCTCTTTCTCTTCCCTAATAGCAAACGAGAGAACAAATCACCCTCAAGCAGGAAGACGCTCAGCTTCCACTTCTGTTTGATCAAGACGTCTATGAAGATTTCTCTAGATTGTAGGAGGAATTGCAAAATTATAATCTGGACTATTTTCTTGCAATTGTTTGATCCATAAAGTCCATGGCAGCATCTGTGGTATTGTTTTATTAGCATTTTCTAAATCAGTCATTCATAGTATTGTTTACTCTTCATGCAAATGCCACAGAGTCTATGACTTGCCAAGTGACTTGGCATCTTATATGTGTATATTTTATGTTTATGTTCAAAGCCATGCTATGATTTTTGCCAGTTTCTAAGGGCTTTGTTGTATGTCTTCCTCAGTCATATCTCCTAAGCTATAAATAAACCAGATTGCAGCAGGTGTGCATGTGTATGTTTGTTCTTTTTGTTGCGTATGCCCTTGCTGATGGAGAACATCAGATAGAGAGAGAGAGAATTTAATTTTCTACAGGTGCAGCCATGCAGTTGCATTAATAAAAGGATGACTTCTCAAAGATGTGGGCCAGGGTTCATGAATACGGATGCCTGCCTTGCAAAGAAATCTTATTCCTACTGGTTTTGACACTTAATGATTCTTTGTACTTCTGTAGGCTTTGGCAAACTGCACATAGGAACAAAAAGGGGAAAAAAAAACTTGACAATGACAATAGACATCTGTAAATCTGCTGCTTTTATGGTAAAACACTATTCTGCCTCTACGCATACTGCCGAAAATAACATTTAAGATGTTAGATTCTCTCTACTATGCTCATACCAAAGCAATAGGAGAATAACAATTTTATTGTGCACATCAGTGTGATCACTACACAGTTTACAGAATACTATTGAAAGAACAAAACCTCTTGCATTTAGAAAAAGTTTGTCTTTTAGCAAGCTCTAATGGTTACCTGTGCTCTGATCTATGGGCATGTTTGCATGCAGGTGACCCCAATATGTCCTTCCTGTAGTAGTTTGTGCAGCTCTGAGGCTGATGGTAGTGAGCTAGTCGACTAACTTTATCAAGATTAAATAAATAACTGTAAATAAAAACCAAGCTCGCACATCTGGTCACTTTCATTGTGTGTATTTCTACTATTCAACCTGTGTTGCCAATATATTATTGTCTGATCCAATTTCTGTTCTCTTATCTGTTTTTTAGCTAAGTAGCTAGAGTTAGCTGAGTTGCTCCTTTCCAACAGTGTAAATACAGGAACTCCAGGGCAACTCACAGCAGCCCAGAAACACCATGTTTTAGAGTATATTTACTCCATTGAATCAGTAGCAGCTTTAAACTTTTTCAGTGCCATAGTACAATGACACAGATTATTATCAGTCAAGATAGTATTTTAACATTCATGCTAGCAGCTTAATGACAAGCAACCTAACATGCTTTTACTACTGTGCTACTGTTATTACTGAGAGCTGTTACTACTAGCTACCTTTAGTTTAGTTTAGTTTAGTTTAGTTTAGTTTAGTTTAGAGGTCTTATGGAGTCCATGCCTCAATGGGTCAAAGCTGTTTTGGTGACACAAGGGTGACCTACACAATATTAGGCAGGTGGTTTTAATGTTATGGCTGATCAGTGTATTATAGCACAATATTTTCCTCATGACTAATTGCTTAGCAGTCAGCTCAGCTCTTCAGCTCTGCAGGACTACTTTTCAGTCCCAGAAGCTCTAGGCTTGATTCAAACAAAATTGAGACCTAGTTGCTGCTTAATTTAAATTTAAAACTTAATTTTACAACTTTATGTAAAGAGAAGCTTTATCCATTAAAGTTATTTTAGCTTTATGCATTATGCATTATGCAATGAAGTAACAAGCAAACAAACAAACAAACAAATAAATAAAGTAATGGTTCTTACATTAAGGTAATAGTAAAGCAAATATAAGGCACTAGTTAGGAATTCTAAAGTTATACATAGTTGTAAAAGAGACCACTAACACTGACTGCGTTTACTGCCATAAGATTCTGTGTAGTACCTCTTGTGCATTAGTCAAGATTAGTCAAGACTGGCACTGTAATAATTAAGTAGGTGAAGTACAACAACAGACCAATTTTTTTTACTTCTTGAACCCGCCTCTCATTAGATGGGTAATAGTGGTAACATGTTAGCATAACCTGCACTTTTGTCCACTCGGTCATTCAACTGTTTGATGGTCAAGTTCTAACACTATAAACACATGAAATTTGGCTCAATCTAATTTGCTTCTGCAAGCATGGTCAAGAGTGTTTTTACTGTATTGCGTTTCTTTGTAATGAGTTCTCATGAGTTTTTCAGCTGACCATCATTACCACTGTTAAATAATTAGCATTGTTAGCTGCACTTAGTAATGCAAATAGCTAGCATTACATATAATTCTGTGAAGTTTATTCACTGAAAGTTTTACATTTACTAGAATATGTATCTACTTGATTAATTGTGTAAAGCCAGCCATTTATACAGACTATGTTTTAATACTGTTTGATTAAATTATATTAATTGTATGTGCCTAAGAGGAATATTCCCCTAATTCCGCATCCATCTTCATCCCCTTCACCAGTAACAAATTTCTCCAACTTGGAAAGTGCTACTAAATTTTATTTTAATTTTACCATGTTTCATGTCTAATTTTTTTTTTGAAAGCATGGTGTTTTTTTTTGTGTGTGTTTGTTTGTTTTTTGTTTTTTTTGCCAACAGTAAATTTATCTGGCTGTGCTGTTTCAGCCATGTTTTTCTTTCTGAACAGACGTGAGGGGCGGAGTGAAGGGGCGTTGGTGCATATCTATAAAAAGGAAGACTATGTAAACACAAACAAGCACTCTGAACCAGACTGCAGTTTTCCAAATGGATTTGGTTCATAATACTTGTGCTGATGCCATTACTTAAACAATATATTTTTTAGCATATTCTATGTGTTTTTCAGGTAATATGTACTAGTAAGAAATGTTAAAAAATAATAAAAATAAAACAAGACAAAGGGGGAAAAAAGAATATTTACCTTTAACTTACAGTAAACCCATGAAATGTGAAGGTGTTTCAGTCTTGTTTTTCAGCCTGCTTGAATGTCTCTGACATGGGTAAACACTGTGATCAAACTTTCATCAGTCTCTAGCACTGACCTTCTCATTCTGTACTTGACATCTGTGTTAAACAAATCATTGCAAACACATGGCCCTCAGAAAATAGCTCAGTGGAATGATTGCTTTTAAATTAGTACACTCTACACCTTGCATTGTTCCCCTGCCATTTGCTGTATTGATTGTCTCAGTGCTGGTTAAAAAGTCACTGCTTTGGGAGCTTTGAGATCTGGAACTGATTAAATATACCAGAAATACTAGGTGACTGAGCTACATGTTGCCTAGGGAGATAGGTGTTTCAAAAAACAGCAAAATTTAGAAGAAAAATCTTTGTCCTGTGTCCTTTTTTGGCCTTTCACAAAAAGTAACACTGCTTGTTAAGTCTGCTTGTAGCATTTCCAGAAGACCCAAAGTGTGTAAACTTGTTTATGAAGAAAATGTGCATAATAAAATACAGTAAAAATTTCGGTCAACAAAGTTCGCTGAGAGAACATACCTCACTGTAATAAGCCTGTCAGCCATACATCAAAATATGTTTACTGTCATCTTGAAAATGGTTATGCAATGCCTTCGCAGAAGGAATCACATTTAAAGTGTTCCTTTATTGAGATTACAACCAAGGTCTAGGAGATTGAATATCTTGTTTTAGTATAAATTTACCATTGCAGATATTTGCAAAGGAATACTACCTGTGCTATTCCATGTTTAAATACAAAAAGTTCACATATACGTGGTTTATATGGTTACATACAAAGCAAAAAAGCAAGTAGCACCTCCTCCTACTATCCTCTGTGTCCTAAAATGGACAATTAATTTGAATTAATTGTGATTCATTTCAAGTCAGTAACCATCCTTGAACTTGGAGCCAAGTTAATGCTGATTCATTTACCAGACATGGTTGTCTGTTACTTCTGAAAAGTAAAATCATGTGCCATTTCATTTTATACCTCATTTAGCAGGTTAAGCAGATAATGTGTTGTTGCCTCGTGGCTGAAGGCGGTTTCAGGAGAGAACATCTCTCTAATGGAGCTGGAATTAGCAAAGTAAATGCTTCACACTCCAAAAGTCAGGGTTAGAAATGACAGAATAGTAGTTTATTCGTTTATAATGCTCTTAAAGATATAGAATATCTGTCTGACTTGATGTGCATGGTTTGGCTCCACTTGTCCCTTTAGATGGAAGCATCCCTGCAAATCAATACAAAGTACTTCTGACTGATCACCTTTATCATATGATGAAACAATTCTATTCTGATGGCAGTAGTCTCTTCCATAATGACCCCACCCCATCCACAGGGCAATAAAATGACTCACTGAATGGTTTGAGGAGGATGGAAATGATGTAAATCATATGCTATGGCCTTCACATTCACCAGATCTCAGCCCATATAAACACCTATGGGAGATTTTGGCTATCACTGCCATCATCAAAATACCAACTCCAATATTTTTTGGAAGAATGGTGTTCATCACAGTTTCAGAGATTTGTAGAATCTATGCTGAACCTCAGGAACATCATGTTGTAGAGTATTTTAACACCACTTCTTTTTTTACTTTTTAACAAAAAACTGTGTATCCTGCAGCTTTATACGTTTTCAATGTTATAACAACTCTGAGATTAATATCTGTTAAGTTGGTATTTTAATTATCATGCAGGCTAGCTAGCATGCCAAAATCTGTCGCTACATTTAGCTAGTTTTGCTGGCAGGTTTGGCAATGAGTTTCCTAAGCTTAGCGCCAAATGTAGCCAAGGCCATGTAGATCTGTATCATTATCTTTATGAAGGCTTTTATTAGTGCTCTGTTTATCCTGTAATCACCTCTTCCTCTGAATATCCCATGATAACAGTCTGTGAATGAAGTGAGACCTCCAGAAGCACTCTGCAGAAGCCCTGTGGCAAGTTCTTCACGATGCTTGCATATGCTCCACAGATGCTACAGATATGCCCCCAGCACTTTTTGAAAGTGTAGTTAGTTAAAAATATTTTCTATAATAGCTCACAGCAGAACCTGATCCACACTTTCTAAAAATACCACTTTACCACTTTTCATGTTGTTAATTTTCTTGGGGTGGCATTTGTAACAAAATGGCTCTCCAATTATAAAATCCTCGCATCTAGGACAAGTTTCTAGCCAGTTTCTTTTAATGTGAACACCGATGTTTCAGTCACACTGGCCGATATAATTGTTGTATCATAACTCTCCCAGTTCCACAGTCCAGGGTTCAATCCTGAGCTCAGGTTACTGTCTGTGTGGATTTTCTAATGTTCTCCCATGTCTGTGTGGGCTTCCTGCGGGTTCTCCGTTTTCCTCCCACCACCCAGAAACATGGCAGTTGCTAGATTGGCTTTGCTAAATTACCCCGGGCTGTGAGTGAATATTGTGCATGTATGTGGGATGCCCTGCAATGGATTGGCATATCATCCGGGGGGTGTTAGGCTTGGAATCAATTGCACACCCAAGCAGGATAAAGAAGTTACTAATGAATAAACGTGAAAAAATCCACACTGGATTTTAGTGTGTATCAGAGACTGAAAAGAAACCACCTCAGAGCCTGCTACACTCAGAGAAATGGCCCTGACACTCATATCTGACAACACATAATCATGGGCATAACAGCAGCAGTGGTTGGTAGCCTATAGCTTGCATTTTGAACGTCCAGTTACTTCCCCAGTGAAAGAGTATGAATGCATTAGTGGAGAAGAAACGCAATGAAACCTGACAGAAGCCCTGAGTGCATAGATCTAATCCTCCAGGCTGCCACTCTCATTGGCACAGAACCTGGATGGGAATCATCATTATGAGGGAAACTACATAAGAAAAGACCTCATGACTGTATTCACATAGTACACTTATTACACATATTAGGCTGCACTGCACACTTTACTTTTAAATGTGATTAATTAGTAAAGAATTGCACTTACTCATGCTTAGCTACACAATGAATTCAATGATACAGTTTTATATTATCAGTTAAGAGAACTCAAATTATCTCTGCCATAAAGCAGTATCCTTCTAAATTCATTGTAATTGTTGTAGCACATAGATTGAAGAAAGTGTGCTGAAGTAATCTAGTAATAGTAAGTAAGAGTGAAGCACTAGTAAGTAAGCGTGAAGTAATAATGGTGAAGTAATAGTAAGTAAGGGTGAAATGTCATATGAGGGAGGTGACGGCAGATGCGAATGCAGTTCGGAGTTTTATTAATGAGACTGGAAAAGAAAATCCAAAACAACGTCAAAAATGTGGTCCAATAAACAGGCAAAAGGTCATGCAATCAGCAAACAGCAATACCAGGGCAAAATCCAAAATCACAAACTAGGAACAGAGCAAAAACCAGAATAACAATACACGGAAATCAAGGCTTGGCAAGTTCAAGTAAGTGTACACTGAGTGGTACTTCACAATAGTATGTTCTTACATACTATGTGATTGTATTCAGGTATGTGTGATTAAAAGTCCAGTGACTGTGAACATGACAAGGTCTGTGGGTATTGGGAAGTGTAGTCTATGGCGGCCAGGTTTGTATGCTGTGGTGTGTTCTGGGAAACGGAGTTTCTTGCCGATTCCGGCGTTGACCTAACATGAAGTAATAGTAAGTAAGGGTGAAGTAATAGTAAGTCAGTCTTTCACACACTAGAGTGGCTTTTGTGCCTATATGAAGAAAAAAACATAACTTTGTTCTTACCAGTTCTAGCTAGGATCAGCTAACTAACTAGCCTAGCTTGTGATCTAGATTAGATTTTTTTTTATATCAATTATAAAGATTAAAAAACATTTGGTTATTCTCTGCTGATAAAGAGGTTGTTTGCCTTCTCTGTAGCTTTGGAGAAAGGGAATTAAGGGAAGATGAGCTACTTGAGCAACTTGACTGTATGCAACTATATTTAAAGTGGGAAGTCATATCACATACAGGTGACTGTCCTACAAATAGACAAGTTGTTCTTTTTAGTTATATTGCAGCACTGGAATATCATCTCCATCACTGAACAGTTGATAACTTCAACACAATAGACTTCAAGTTGAAACTATAATGAATTCAGAAATCTGGTGCTCATACTCATAAATCACTCATAAGCTCATAAGTTCCTGTTTACACACTTGCACTTTTTGACTATATATTATACAGTTATAGAATGGAAATTATTTATTACTCACACTATCTGCGGTTCCCTTTTGAGTCTGGTTCCTCTCAAAGTTTTTTCCTCATGTGGTCTCAGGGAGATTTTCCTTGTGGTAAGGTGGTAATGTTAGGCATACATTTATAAATTTAAAATATATATCTGGAATTTATATATTTTTGTAAAGCTGCTTTGTGACAATGTCCATTGTTGAAGGCGCTATACAATTGAATTGAATTGAATAGAATGTTTTCAATTCAACATGTTGTAAAATCTCCTTAAATTCATTTACAAACAAAATAATTTTTCCACAAGCACTTTGTCCTCCATGATTGTTTTTCTCTGCCCTGATAACCAAATAAAACTACCAGTGGCAGCACTTTTTAAAAGTGCTTGTGGGCCATAGAATTACATGTAAAATGTGTGCTACTGGTTGAGAAAAATTGCCAAGTGCCAAAGTATCCTAAGGAAAGAGTAAGTAATCATTTACCAGATGATCCAGAGAGACCTACAAGCCATGTGATACCTAATGAATTTTGAATCTGCAAGGATTCATAACCTCAAAGAAATGAAGGAGTAAAAATGGTAGTTTGTAGAGTGGCAGTGTGGTATGGACGATGAGAAAATGACATTTTCAAATCTCAAATTTCAAATCAATTTCAAATTTTAAGTGCATAAGTAACACAGATGCAATTAAAAACCAAGTACTAATAAAAAGGCAATACATGCAAGGTAATTGTTATCCTAGATATTGTCTAAAGAGGAAGATCTTTAGACCTTTGTGGAAGAGAAGACACTGGATCATTCAGAGTGGAGAGGGAAGCTCATTCTACCACTGAGGCACCAGGATACCAAAGCAGTTAGATTTTACATTATGAATATGTTTAGACCTTAAAGAAGGACATCCCAGATGGAGACCTGAGTTGAAATGTAGATATATTGTCTTGAAACAGAATGCTTGGCTAATGTGGAGTCCTGGGATACCATACATTACAATTAACCCAGTGATGAACCCAACACCTTAAAGACTAGTACAACCCAGCCCTTTTTGGACATAAAGTAAACTCACCAAAAGTTTTTTTCCCCAGCAATTTAATATCCAGGGTGCCTCGAATATGAGCCATAAATGTTTCCGAGGGACCACAGTATTACTGTATCAAATATAACCATTATTGCCATCACCTCGGCTTATGAGTCTCATCCTTCTCCTGTTATACAAGCCAATGGGATGTCAATGTCAGAGGGGACTCTGTCTAATGATGCTACTATCTCCGGCATGAAATGAATGTCCAGTGGTTTTGACTGAAAACCTCCTTTCCCGTCCCATTCCCATAAAAACAGAGATTTACCCATTCATCAAAGAGGAAACTGGATCTATCTCTGCTGTGCTTTGCTAGGCTGGCTAAATGAGTTATAGACCCATTAAGCCCTTCATCACCCATGGTTCAGTGTGCAACAACGGTCAGCTTCAGACAACGAGCTCGATGTAACCCTAGAAAGAATTCTTGCCAATTGCCAGAGCCAATACCCCTCACAACTACCTTCTGCCCTCTGTTGTCCTGAGTTGCATCTGCAAGTACTTCATTTAAACTTTATTTGGCCAATTTAAAGTTGGCTGTTGCAGGTAAGTGGAAAAGCTCTAGATTAGTCCAAAGTGCTTTATCAGCCTGCTCTGCCACATTAAATAAAACTTAATCAGTTCTGCTTCATAGTGCCTGAATAAGTGACAGTGTCTTAGAAAAGAAATCAGTTGTCTCATACTGTATCTTCAGCATCCTATCATTCTGGTAAATTAGACACAATTACCATATTGTATTAGCCTTATTTCCCAAGCCACAATAAGTAATGAACTCTGTATTTCTGATATACCTTAACAGAACTCTGCATGAATCTCCAGCTGCTTAGACACTGGCATGTGCAGTTTCTGCAGAAAAGACCTTTTAAAGAATAGTCTCTCTTTCTTAGGCCTTCTTAGGTTAGCTGTGACTGCTCTTAGTCTCGAGCATTTAGTAGTTCTCTGCTTCCTTGCTTCTTGCTGCTGTGACATTTGGATGGAGTGGAACTGTGCACTCTCCAGCTGGGCTCTACAAAGCCAAAGCTGACCCCACAAAGCTACGAGGCCACACCAAGCGTAGGGCAGAAACAGAAGCATGCAGAGGTGAAGCATGTCAATCGGCACTCCCCTGTGTAATTAAGGGAAAAAGCTACTGCCTACACGCCAGCTCTGAATTACTAAGCCTTGAATTACCTTGCCCCCCAGCCTCCCACCCCATGTAGCAATATGAGCACACTCCTTGCCTGCTGCCAGGCAAAAATCAAAAATCCAGTTATAACTCAGTGGCAGGCCACTGCCCTTTTTGTAAATTCTTTCTTCACATTTTCTGAAATGTCTTTCAGAAAGCAGCCTTTAGATTATAGCCAATGGAAAGTTAAAGTGAAGTTTTTTTAATCTGCAAAATGATCAACTAAAACAGGGGAAAGCCACAGTTTACCACACTGACCACATACACCCACATGTCTGCATTCCTGCCTCCCAAACTCCGGGAACGGGGCAAGCGGCCACATCCACAGAAAAATACACACCCACAAACACAAATATGGACATACTGTATTTATACATGTGCACATCCTGTCAACTATATAGCTAAACTCCTTTTTATATATAATCTAGACCTGTGCTTGGTGACAGTTCACTGAGTTACTGTGGTAACAGGCCCCTGATGGTAAAAAAGTATGTTGTTCATTTATTGATTTATTTCATATCACTTTACCATATGGTTCCTTAATGCTTAATGCTTAAGTACTTACTAACCTAGCAATAGGTAATCAGTAATAAGTGCTGCCATAGTAGTTCTTCAATAATAAATTTTTATTAATTAATAATCACTATGTTGAACTGTAATGACTAGCAATTAATATTAATTTACTGTGCTGACAAAACTGTAATGGCATGTTATCCAATTTTGAACCACTGTGTTACTTACATGTATTGGTATCATACACTGTCCTTACTTTGTCAATACCAAAGCATTGCGCTTCAATGCCTTTACTCTTACTATTAAAATACTAGTAACTAGTGTCCAAAATTAGATAACAAATCACTGCAGCCAGCATTGTACTGATGAGTAGCCCAATTTATTTTGTTACACAAATTGTTTAAGATTAGTTACTAAAGTATTACACTTTCATTATAATTGCTGTTTAATCATTGAGAAAGAACTGATAAGGAAATACATGACTAATTTTTTACTAAGTTAGTAAGTACTTAATCAGTAAAGTAACTTAATCATGAAAAAAACACATCATCACTATCATTATCATATTATCAGTAATTTATGTAGCAATGATTAATGCATCTGTAATGAAAAAGTAAGGACTGATACATGTAGATAACAGTGGTTCAAATTTGGATAACAAGTCTTTATGGCTTTGTAAGCGTAGTAAGTTAATATTAGTTAATAAATCATTACACTTTATTCAACATAGTAGTTTGATATAGTGATTAGTAATTATTGGAAAACTACTATGGTGACACTTGATTGCTTACTGCTAAGTTGGTAACTGCTTAAGCATTAATTAAGGAACCATATTGTAAAGTGTTACCACTTTATGCAAACAATCTCAAGACACATTCCCACACCTAATTGAACTTTTAAAAACATTGGATGATGTGATATCCTAAATTAATACCCCATTTATTGTAGCTAGCATAGATGAGATGGTTCTACAAATGTGGCTGGTTAAACATGTTTGGGGGAAGGGCAAAAAAGCCCTAAAAAAAAAAAGCCCTTAAATAGCCTAGATTATGTTAATATATTTTTTGTTAAATAGCCTAGGTTATGTAAACATATTTTTTTTTTCAAATGTAAAAATAAAAACAATTTTGCATATATTTGTCAGTTCTCAAAGCTCTGGCTATGGCATTTAAACAAGCGTGAGATTTCCGATCTGAGCAAACAGAGCATAATCAGCAAGCATGGTCATTAAAAATTATCGCAAGGTGCTGTGAATTGTGTGAACACAAATATGTTTGAGACTGCGGAGCAGAGAAGCGAGTGTGTGGAGAAACTGTCGCACATGAGAGCACTTCAGTTATGCCAGGACTCAGCACTTCCCCCAAAAGAGCTATTTTTTCTGCGGCACAGGCCTAGTGTGACCTCTGTTGTTAGGGTATACATACCGGACTTTTTTGAGAGATTATAACACAATAGTACCCTAAAGTGTTGAATGTGCAAAAAATGTGCAAGCTGATGAGTTAATAGGTGTCCTCTAGTGATTCTCAGGAGAAATAATGCTCTGGAGAAGCTCTGTGCAGGCCTCAACGTCTCTCTGACTGCTGACACATGGTGAATACTGTCTGGTTTGGTTTGTTGGTGTTATGCTTTGACTTTGAACAAGTGCCCCCTCAAAGTATTGCATCTTCAATCATGCTTGTCTGAACAGCCCACTGCTTTACTCTCTCTCTCCCCTGCCCATGGGAATCACACCAGTGAAAAAGAGCCTCTTCTTCTGAGATTAAGATACTTCCTTAATGCAACAAATCCCTCGTAACCTTGTCCATCTATCCTGTTTTCCAATCCAAATTATTTGTTATCATTTTTCAACACTGAATCTAATAAAATGTGCATGTAAGCATTAAAAAATGTGTTAAACCTTCTGAGGCAACAGTCTCATTTTCACAAGGATTTATGCTGAAAATGGCTGCTTTGTGCTCTTAAATGAGTAACAGCAGGGTTTAGTTGTTTTTTTTAGCATAGAATTGTCCATCCATCAACATTCTAATGATGTATTTTTTTATTAATAATTACCTTTAATTTGAGTAACAGAATTATACTTTCAATGTGACCTTGTCCATCAATATTATTAAAAATAAAGCAAAAAGAATTACAGAATTTTATAGAAAACTTATATATATATATATATATATATATATATATATATATATATATATATATAAAATGTACAACTTATAATAGAAAAGGATGTTTCAAGCATGAGATGGAATTAAATGGATTCACACAGTAATGCAAAAATAATATCTTCTTTTAAAGTATTTTACTGATTATATTTTAAGGTAAAGTATAGTTGTAGTGGGCTATGGCAAGTAAAATGCTATAAGTGCTGTAGAGGTTTTATTAATGTTTTTATTAAGTTATTAATCTGAAACACGCACAGGCTCAAGTGGCCACGAAGGACATGTAGTCAGTGTGATTATAAATTCGAATGTGTTTTTAACAGTGAATGCACCTATAGAGCTCCTCCTTCATTTTAATATTAATATTGTAATTAGTGCATATCCATATTATATAGTATAAAATAATATCTGCTCAACCAATTCCCAGTATTTAGGTTTTACAGTATAGCCCTTCCGAGCATACGTAAAGCATATTTTAGGTGTGTAAGGCTTCTGAAATTCACTGTTTAAGAACGTGTCAGACTAATGTAGTTAGAAAGTGTGTTCATTAATGCCTAGCCAACCTCATGAAACCCATGCACGTGGTGCTGTGACAAATCAAATCTGTCAAAATAGAATAACGTGTGAAAGAGATATTGACAAAAAGAGACAGACAGCAAGAGAGAGAGAGAGAGTAAAAATTCAGAGAAGAGAGTTAGACACAGCACAGCCTGTACTTTTCCCCTTTCATTTCTGTATGCAAATGTCCCTTTTGAAAGCCACTGCTTTGTTCTCTATCAGCATAGTGGCGAAGGCAAGATCCTTTTGCATTTTCCATTTACACTTTTAAAGGGCTGTCATTATCAGTTTATAGGTACATTAGAAGGGAACAATTTCAATGTGTTTCCTCATCCGGCATGGCATGGGAGTGTAGTAGGCAGCACTGTGAAACCGGACCTCTGAGAACAAACCCATAGGGAAGCTATTTTTGGGTCCTCTTGGCAATTTCAGACGCAGTATGTAGGTTTGCTGAGAGCCTGGGTCTCCTCCCTAGGGCTTCAACAGAACCAAGCGCTCCAAAGAAGAGAGGGCACAGGGGCACAGAAACAATGGAGTAGACAAATAAATTAGTTATTATACAGTATATATGTTTAATACACACTACACTACATAATTTCAGAGATTATTGGGGAGTGGATTGAGTTGTCTCTCTCCAGTCAAGTCTCTAGTGTACTGTCACATATGCCTCGTGTTTTGACTCAAACCCCCTCCATTTACCCACTTGGTGCAGTTCATTTAGGCAGGTGTGAACACAGCAATTGCACCCAAGTGCATACTGAAATGACTGGTCTGAGACCAACTGCGAGAGGTGGACTTGTTCCATTTCCACACAACCCTGCTACATCATGAAAACATGATGCAGCTCTGATTCAACTAAACTGATTAAAATGTAATTATAATGTCCATCTTTTCGATCCATCCTTGCTCATATGGACTCACCTGAGTGTGAAAGAGCTAGTGTGTGACCTCGTACATTTAGTGTTTATGTTACAGTAACAGGCTGTAAAAGGCTGTTTATTAAAATTGAATGTGATCAACAGAAATAATTGAAACAAATGTACATTTCGAGATATTACCCAAAACAGCACTGGGAACAATGTATTGGCTTTTTACATATTTCTCACAGATAAGCAGCTTTAATGAGAACTACTTAAGTGCTGTTGAAGGTTAATTGCCTTCACTCCTTACATATGACCCGTAATTACGTAAACAGTATCTAATGTGAGAAGCAGAGAATCAAAGCCAGAATCAGAGACCTTTTGCTTTTTTCAGCTCGATGAGAGCATTTACGATTTAGATAGTAATATCCAATATGCTTATTATTTATACCTGTGCAAGTCAGTGTCTACTGGAGAGCTCAGCATGAACGGAAGATTAAATTCCATGTGGGAATAAAGTAGACAGGACTAACAGATTCAGTCATCCTTTCTTTGTACAGTGTGAAATATGGAGAGAAGTAGGATTACAGAGTGAGTTGATGCAGAAAGTGGAAAGGAGACATTTAGGAGAAAATGTTGAATGAGATAAGAATGAGAAAGCAAGAGGGGGCGGTATGGAGGGATAGAGGGAAGCAAGCAGATGGTGAGTAATACAGCTAAGCCCTCATTACTGTCTTCCTCTGTATTATTGTTTAGGAGAGAGATATTATGAAGGCCCATAATAGTCCTAAGCGGCCTTCAGCTGAAGTAATTTTCCATGTCCTGCTGCTCTAAAGGCAAACATTAGCCAGCCTGAGCAAAGACAGTCATAGAGATATTAGAGCCAGGACAAGGGATATGTACACGTTACTTATGACAGCCACCAACAGCAGTACTGAATCGCCACAGTCTGTGTATTTAGTAAATCTGTGTATCATCCATTCACTTCATATCACTGTAAAATTTAAAAAGAAGAAAATTAATAAAACAAGGACCACCTCCCCATTTTATTTATCCAAAATAAATGCAGATTATTTGATATAAAACAAGCATCCAAATCCTGAATTCTCATCTTTGTCTTTTACATTTCAGATTTTCCATTCTTAACAGTGAAATACAAAAAAATTAAAATCTAAATAAAGACACATTTTTTAAACTCATCTCTTCCACACTTACTAAGGTCATCCGCTGGGGGGGCTATGGTTGTTTGAAATGAATCAAGGCGACAATCATGAATCAAATATTATCATTTAAATTGCTCATTACTGAAAAAGGACAGACAACTACAGTAGATCGTAAAAAAAAAAACAACAACAAAAACATATTTTTTAAACTGATGTGTCAATAGGCTAGGTGATTTTCCCATAAATCTGATACCTTTTAAATAAAACTTCTCTCTGTCATATTCTTTCTCAAATTAATGGTAAACCTACACCAGATTCTGAACAAAGTTGGTTATATACAGATTGGAGGCTACTAAATGGAATCACATCATATCGTATCATATCGTATCATATCATAGCAGATTCAGTGGTTTTGTCAAATATCAAATATTTGTCTCTAGCTTTGAAATTGTATCCTGTTGAAGCCTGAGGTTTGCACCTGCCTATTAAATACAGTGATATTGTGGGCTCAACAAATGTACCTAATTTTTTACCTGGCCACTGCCATTTCTAGGATGTTGCCATCCATGTGTCCTGTTTTCTGGGTCAAAATAGATGAACTGTCAAAATATACACCTAAAATTCAGCATATGCCAATATAAGTCATCACATTCAGAGTCTAGATTTTAGGCTAAAATATATTTTTTTTAATTATTTTTTTTTGTAATTTCATAACCCAGACAACAAATGCAAATGCAGTAAAGCAAATTCAGAATTTTTTTTTTTTTTTTTTTTTTTGAACGGATGATACATGGCTTTTAGCACCTAGTGCAGTACTTGAGAATCAATGTCAAGTTATTGCATTGCGGGTTTGATCTGTCATACTGTTGACCTGCGATCCTTGTTCACACTGTCCACTCTGTGTATACACTGAATGTAAACAGTGTGTTTGGTTTGGTTGTGAGAGATAACACAGGCAATGTGGTCAGGGAGAGTTGCAAGTAAAAAGTACTAATATGAATACATTTTCTGAAGTGAGAAAACCAGTCTAATTAAATATCCAAACAGTGGACTGATGATACAGATGTGCTACCTCTTCTTGTCTTTATTTCTTCTGATTTTTTTTTTTCCTAGGGTGCTTTTTTAAAACTTCAAAAAAAAAAGTGGAAGCTGATGTGGAATTCACAAATGTAAACTGTGACAGAACAGTTATTTAAATGATAGTAAGCTCACCATGTAATGTATACTATGTTTGTTAGATATTGCATTTAAGTTGTTCCACAGACACACAACAAGCAGGAGAATGAATAATGAACTCAGTAACAGAAAGTAAGAAAACCTTGGCGCTCATTCGTGCCTGCAACACAATTAACACTTTTTAAGAACATTACAGTAACTTAATTTCTATCTATTTTCTTGGCTCATCTGCTTCATCACATTCTCAGGCTATGCAATCATGTTAAGAGATGACAGATGACAGAAACTGAATGTGCTGTTAATGTAATTTGCTTATTTAAAGTAAGAAGCAGAGGCATATTTAGGTAAATAATATATGCTGCAGAAAGTGATGTTTTGTCTCATTGCTGAAAGACAAAAAGCCTTCTGTGTCTCTGTATCACCTTAGAGACCTGTATCACCTTGGAGACCTTATTATGATAGGGCAAAGACTTTTCTGTACCACTCAGGATCTCGTCTTTTTTACATAGACTAGCATAATCAAGGTACGTAATGGTACCTTATAAACAACTGCATTTAGGAGGGTACATTTAGACTGTCTGCATACCTTGTTTAACAAAAATATACCTGTACAGCATCGTTTTTCAAAAGATAAGCCCCTCTATGGACACCATAGACATGGTGGCTGGAGCAAGGTAGAACTGAACGATAGCACATCACCACTAATCATGGAAGCACAAGCACCAGCACTCTGCAGTAGATTAATCAACACAGCCGTGTTTCATATCAGCCAAGACCCAAGGTGCAGACTGTGCAAAAAAAAAAAAAAAAAAGCCCTTGAGACAATCTAGCACATAGCAGCAGGGTGCAAAATACAGGCAGGAGCAACATCCACGACAAGCCACAACCATGTGGCAGGAATCATATATAGAGAGATCTGCGAGGAATATGGGTCCGTGTGCAAGTCTTTCAAAGAAAGGAACTACCGAGAGTAGAAGAATAGGAGAAAGTTCAAATCCTGAAGATATGGTTTGATAAATAGGCAGTAGCAAACTGACTGGACATAGTAATAATCAATAAGGAACTGAAACAGCAGTGGTGATAGATGTAGATGAAGGAATGAAGGTGGAGAAATACCCAGAACTGAAAGAGGAACTAAATACATTATGTATACATGTGATGAAAATGTGTTGTTAACCGCACTAACCCGAAAAGCACAATAGCACATACGAACCCATTTTTGTTCTGTAAAGCAGTGGTTCTCAAAGTTCTCAAAATATATTTATTATTACATTCTTATAGTTATTAGCCTGTTCGACTGGTCACTTGAATTGAATTCCAATCTCATTAACTCAAAAATGAGTCGGCCAATAAATAATATCAGCTTGGACCCAATGTGTTCTGTCAGTGGAAAGTTCAGGAATAAAAAGCTCTATGTCTGCAACAAAGATTAGACATTTAGCCAAATCTTTTTTTTTTTTGGAATGGTTGAATTAGGTTCATAAAATAAATCTCTACTGTGAGATCCATGAAATGTTTTTTTTTTTTTTTACAGTTAAAAAAAATAAAAAATTCTTAAATTTCTTAGAAAAAAAAGAACCTGTCATGAATTCCCTCTGTGCATTGCAGCTCCCATGGCGTCTCCACCACCATCTTGTCCTTAGCTTACTACCCAATTGTGTGCTACTTTTTTTGTATTAGTTCTTAATTACTTTGCCTATTTATACCCTGTTGTATCTTTGAAACATTGTGAAGTTTTACCATGCCTTGTTTCTTGTTTCTGTGGTTCCTGTTCTTTTTTCCTAGTTCCTAGTGCTTCCTGGTTTAAACTGTCGCTCGTTTGCATGTATTTTGATTATGGAATATCCTAACAGGATGCTGTCTGCTTGTGAGTTCGCCTATGTTGTGGATTATTATTACATGTATTGGATACATACATGCACCTTGACTCTTCACGCACTATAAAAGAACACTTCGGTGATACGAATGTTATGATTTGTTAATTCTTTTCTGCCATTGCCAAAATAAACAGAGTATTTATTTTCTACCACAAAGATCCTTTCACATAGTGGTAACAGTTATAGTGGATTTATTTTTGTTCTCTGTTCTGTGGCATGAACATTCTTTAACATGATTAGTAAAAAGCCAACAATCAAAAGGTTCTTTAGGAAAGGTTTTTTTTTTTATATTAAAGAGCCATTTCTGGCTTTATGTTTAAAAGTGTTGTGCTCTTTTTTTTATCCTTGAAGAGCAGGCTCTATTTTCCAATTCAATCCAACCCAGCCCGAATCAAAAAAAGGATTAGCGTTTCAGTAATCAGAGTTTACCTGCTTAGCCTAAGGTAAAAAGAAAGAAAGAAAGAAAGAAAGAAAGAAAGAAAGAAAGAAAGAAATCACTACTTCAAAGTAATATATTGACAAAGAACCCTAGCAGTCCAGAAAGCGATAAACAACATGTACAAGAAAACTACGAAATTTTCTTATAGCAAAACTTTTAAAAGTAATTATAGAAGGAGGTAAGTAGTCACACTGATTATTTACAGCTGTCTTTTTTCTGACCCTTTGAATCCCCTGTACATGACTAATGTTGTGAATTATGTTGGAAATGATATCATCGTTATGCTGAAATGGGTGTCTGAGAAAAGAAATGCATTCTTTTTTTCACTGGCAGTCTGTGGGGACGTGTTAAAATCATCTTCCTAAATCTCGAACTAGAAACTGTCTGTCATATTTCTGTGCCAGCCATTTTCACCTTGTAATGAATATGTTAACCTGCATTTGAGCCTTCATTTACCAAAGCTGCCATTTAAATGTTTAGCCAAGACTTAATCAGATTTGCACTGGTTGGAGGAATGAAGCAGTCGATGCTCTACATGAACAATGTGGCACCAATTTGAGGAGGTAAACATCAACCTGAATGAGGCTAGTCGGATTAATATCCTCAGTTTTATCCGCAACAAGCCAGTGGCATGCATAACATATTCCCACTTTCTGTGTCATGCTCGCATCCAGTTTTTATTAATTTTGTTTGCCAGTGAAGCCCGGGGTTGTTATTAATCATGTCATGTGGCAACAAAGCCAGTCAAATCAGCTACAGGGAATATATTGTTACTACTTTAGGTGCTGAATTTAAGTGCATTCTTGTTTTCTTATTATAGGTATTAGCCCCATGTTTAACATATTTATGAGGTGTGTTAAGCTAATCCTTGTTGAGCTGTGCTGTGTTGATGTATTAAGCTGCAAAAAAAGACAAAAAAATCTTATGAAGTTTAAATATATGTCTTGAATATAGTTAAATGTATCTAATAATTTATCTAATATTTCCTATTATAAGATTACAATAAGACAAATGTAAGATTATTAAATCTATTTCTAGACATTTCTTACTGAAATATAATGTTCTGTTGGCAAATATAATTTGTTAATTTGAAGCACTTACTTCTAAAAAGAAACAAAAATATCTGCCAATAGATTAAGAAAGTTTAAAACATAAAATTAGTATAAATGTCTAGAAATATGTTTAATCTGATATTTAGTTATGGTAATCTTACAATAGTTAAATATTTGAAAATTTTGACTATACTCAGGATATTTTCACCTGCTATTTTTTGCAGTGTGTGCAAAAAGGAAGCTGATGTCTGAAACAGTTCTGACAGAGGGCTAAAGAATTTGGCATTATTAATGCAGACTAATGTGTTAGATTCAAACCTTTGAACCTTTGTGTGAGTTTATGGTTAATGAGTAACATTTGACCACAGCTGTTTTTTCACCTACAGGGCACCATGTTGTGTGTCGTCCAGTGTGAAATGTCAAGGTTCTTTCTAGTCCAAGAAGCTAAAAGCCCTTGTGTTTATCTACATATGTGTGATAAAACACTGTTTGCTTGTCAAAATATTTGAATTGGTCTTATAATCTGGCATACTTTTCTCTAATGATGACACCAGTCTGGCATCTACTTAATTTATTAGTCCTGCAATATGCAACATTCTTACATAAATACTTTATAGATCCCAAAAATGTTTATTGTGATATTATTATCTTATGAGCAAATGTTCTAGCTCAGGTTCAAATGAATTTTGAAGTCTACATAACGACTTAACCATTTGTCCTATAGTATAGTTTACAGTAATGTACTGTAGGTGATTTGAAACTGGAACAAATGGGCTAGCAAAGCTAAACTCCCCATCTTTCAATGATGAAAACACATCAGTATGAGATTTCATTTTTAGCAATCACTTCAGATTATTTGCTGTTAAAAGTGGATTATTTTGGATTTTTTGTGGAACTGAGTGCAACAGCACCAACAAAGGTTAAAGGAAAAATACGTACACAGAATGGTATGAAGAATTGAGGCTGGGGCTGATTTCTTTCTTGCCCAGACTGTAGATTCACACAGTGAAAGTCGTGACAGGTGATTATTATGCAGAGTGAAAGATCCCCTATATTTTATCTCCAAATTGGGCTCATATTTTCAGCTCATTTTGCTGACCATCTGTAATACATCTTTAGCAGTTACTGAGAAGGTGCATTGTAGGTGTAATGAGCACAGATCAGGTGGCTTATTTACTCTATCATCCTTTGGAGAGGAAACTAAATGTAGCTGGACTAAGCACACATTGTCCAATTACAAATTACACAAAAGGAGAATTTCAAAAATATATATTTTAAAAAGTAAATAAAACCATTATTAAGTGTGCCCATGCTTTGCCTCTGAAATTATATCCTCTTAGGTATACTCTTAGGATTTTGCAGGTACCCTGGAGAACTTGTCAGAGTTCTTTCAAAGACTTGCCTCTCACTTGCTTCTGCCCCGGAATGCTACACACTAATGCAGAAAACATCAAACACAAATCTAAGACAAAATATATTTCAATACTCTAGTGTTTTAGGTGACACTGTGAGTGTCTTCATCACAGTAATGATTCATAACTTATTTATAACATAGCCACAGGATAAGCCTAAGAAGAAGGATGCAGCATAAGAACAAACATGAACAATGGCTGCAACTTTGACTTGAAGCAGCTTCCAGGACTACAAAAAGTCAAATCTCATAAAGCAATTCTATTATAAAGCAGGTCTTTACCTTCCCAGCACACTGTGGTATAATATTGGGGTGCTGACATGTGACTTTCACAGGGCACATAAAATCAAACTCTTCCAATGTACCCTTTTTTCTAAAGTCCACATGCTGGGCACAATGTCATCATGACATGTCATGGTAACTCAGCAGTGACTGGAAGGGCATGTGATAAGTTGTTCAACACGGTCTGGTTCTGAAAAGCAAAACCAGCTGTTATGGACAAGGCTGGAATATACTTAGACTGTTGTCTGACTGAGTCTAAAAATGCTCTAATTTTTCAGGTCATTGAGAAATAAGGAACTGCAATTGTTCATCTAGAGGCTCTATAGCACTCTACACACAATGAGCAGTAGCCAGTGGCTTTTTTCCATGTTTTGAAAGTGGCAAATGTGGTCTCACTAATTTTAACTTTTAGATTTCAGAGACTTCTTTATTTCAGCCGTAAGTATAACAGTATAATATTTGAGGCCAAAATATTTAATACATCTTCTTATTCAAATTGTTACTAAGCAAATAAAATTAAGATCAAATACTTTTCAATTACCATCAGTTACCATGTAAGCACTCTCTAGGCTACAGCAGCTCGTGCATTTTTCACATAACACTTAAACAACTGGGACTAATCATGACTGTAAGTGGAAGGCTCATTCCCGATCAACAGCTGTCAACATGACTAAGAAAGTGTCCCAAAGTGGGTTGTCTAGAGTTGTACTAGAGTGTGGAAATAGTCAACAGTGTTTTCAGTACAAAAGCGGAAAGATACAAATGAGGTCAACAGAAACAGGAGTGCCATCTTTTACTGACAACAAGTGGAGTTACAAGATTTTCCTGAAAGAAAAAAAACACTGATGTCTTTACTACTACATGCCACATCCGACTTTTGCAAAACATAAATAGGTCCAAAGTCTCAGTGCCAAGATCGGTTCCTCAGTTCATAAAACTATACTAAGGTTAAAAACAGAGATGGATAGTAACGCATTACCTTTTTGAATAATTAGCACTTGTAAGGGTACATTCACTCTTGATTGAATAAATTTGTCACAAATTTTTTCTTACATTATACCATGGCACTGTTACATTCAGATTGGTCAGAGGTGTTGGGTAATTTACTCTAGTGCTGTCAACAGTTAAACAATATAGCATGTTGTTTATTCAAAAAATGTAATAAATGACAAATTGCTGTGATGAGTAGAATAAAACTCTTCAGGATGTGCTGTAGTTTGAAAAAAAAAACAACTTTTGGGTGATAACATCACATCACATCACACTACCCTATCATTGATTATTTTCCTATAACAGCATGCTTTGTCATGTTTAATATAATATAATTATATTATAATAGTTATAATATATATAATAGTTTGTAATATAAATATGCAGTAGATTGTTCATTAAAACTTCCTGAATATAAGGGCTCATTAAAACCTAAAATACATCAGCAGTACATGCTAATGTAGCACTGCGCCACTCAGTAGACATGTTAAAATTCTTAACTGGAACATCATTCCAGCAAATAATAAGTGGCGTGGGTTAGAACGTAGTCCCAAAATACAGTCCCAAGATAGAAAAGCACTCAGAATTTTAACAAAGGCATTTCATGAATTAGCTGTAATGGTCTAAAACAACATCACACATTTTTTGTTTTCTTGGATAATCACAGGAAATTGCGGGACACAGTGCACATAGGATTTAGTTCCTCACACACAGAGTAACTTTAAAACCTCAGATTAGTCAAAAATGTTTTCTTTTTCATCATATTCAAAGCAATGCTCGACATTTCAGTGATAATAAATCTTACCAGAGCATCTCTGCCGGTGTCAAAAGTCCCCACCATCCTGTTATTCACGAAATGTTTATCACATGAGTCCCTTAGGTTATTTACACATGTAAGTGATAAAGTCATAAAGGCATAACATTTTTAGATGGATCTTGACCAAAACAGGGTCACATGAAGGACTAATATGAATGTCTTTACCACAATATATCTGTATTATATATTACACACCTATACTAAATATATAAATATTTACATGTGTAGTATCTACTCATGGCTAGATATACAGTATACAATATTATCTATGTATGTAAGAACTTCGTACTTACGAAAAAATATTGGTTGTGTGTATGTCCAGATTTGTGAATACGTAAAATAAGTGACTTGAGAAATGCATGTTATAAACATTCTGGTACTCTAATCAAGAAACTGCAGATTAGTCCTCTCTAACAAATAGCAACAAATATGGGCCAGAGTTTACAGTGGGGCTGAATATGTTGCCTTCTGACAATAAACAAGAAAAAAATAGCATCCACATTCTCATTGATTGCTTTTCTTTGGAAAAACGCACACCAGACCTATGATTCATGAAGTGGTCAGCTGTCCACAGTTCCGCTGAAGCCTCATTTGACTCCCACTTTGTGGCAGAGTAAATAGTTGGTTCATTTCCTGTGGCCTGCTTGCGTGATTGAAAGCTGGTAACTCCCAGTGTGGATGACACTGGGCAACCATAAAGCAAACAGACTGATCAACAGCATTACTTCTTCCTAGTTTGGA
>CM040987.1:10159510-10175974 GCA_022985145.1 Pangasius djambal
CTATGATTCATGAAGTGGTCAGCTGTCCACAGTTCCGCTGAAGCCTCATTTGACTCCCACTTTGTGGCAGAGTAAATAGTTGGTTCATTTCCTGTGGCCTGCTTGCGTGATTGAAAGCTGGTAACTCCCAGTGTGGATGACACTGGGCAACCATAAAGCAAACAGACTGATCAACAGCATTACTTCTTCCTAGTTTGGACTTAACTGTTCCTGCCTAATTATGGCACTTCTGGAGCAAGAGAGGAAACTCAAGCCAAAAGATCAACCTGTGGCCTTGAATAAAGACAAACCAGTTTTTTTTTTCTGCAAGCCATCGATCTGCCCCCCATCCTGTCCTTCCTAAAAATGAAGGCGTGATGTAGAGTGTGAGCCCACACTAACCCATATATAAACACCAGAGGAGACAGACAGGAAGCAGCCCACTATGGGACCAAACAAGGCTCTTTTCTTTAACACTAAGCAAATGTTAGGTGCTTGACAACATCATAGGCCAGTGGTTATGACACCAATCCATGCTGGATCTGATGAATAACTTCAAATTCAACCCCCTTTACTTAAGCTTTTTCTGTCACTCCTTCTCCTCCATTAACTGGCCTTACTTTCAAGAGGAAGGGCATTATTGGGACCTATAGACCTTTCACTGAAGATGGAGTAGAAATGGACAGGAATACTTTAAGGTTATAACATTCAGATGGTTCAGCTTGTGAACTAGCTTTAAAGACTTTCCTAGCCAACATTTCACTAACTGTTGAAAATAAAGCTAACATAGCGAAATGTTGGCTAGGTAATTCTAGCCAGCTAACTCTTAATAAATATGCAAGAAATAACCTGATTGTATATTTTACTGATAGTGGCTATAACAAGTTGGAAATACTAGCAGAAATAAAATAAAAATACAGGCACAATTGTAGCTTAGCTACAAATGACAGGGCAATTGACCATGTTTGAAGTAGCTAGCTAGCATCCTAGTGGGTGGCTTATCCACCTAAGTATAACATATGTCTAGCATTATATTTTCAGGAAAGACTACACAAATAACTTAAATTATTGCATTGGTATAGTAAATGAATTAATATTACAGTTAACACTGTTTCATTTAAAAAAAAAAACTTCCCCTGGCTCTCCAGCTAACAGCTAATTCATTGGCTGTCTTCAGACGAAGACTAAAGACCCACCTCTTCACCAAGCACTTGAATTAGTACTTAGTTTATCATTTTAAAAAACCTTGTCTTGTGTTTTCTTTTCATGGTGTACTTAACCCCAAGGTTTTAGCTTGATGGTACTTTTACTCTCTGACCTCATAAACTAGCATGATGTGTTTTTGACAGGGACTATAAAGCACTTCTCTAACTCACTCTGGATAAGGGTGTCTGCTAAATGCTGTAAATGTAATTGTAAGACATAGTGAATATATGGTATGGCTTGCTGTACGGGTATACAAAATTGTAATTTCTGTGTGTCTTCCTGACATTGACACTGTTATCTTTATCTTTTAAAATGACTGGACAGGTGAACAGCCACAAACCTTTTACTTTTGTCTTTACTTTCTATGCTTTCCAGTAATTCACACCCTGAGTTAAGGACAAAGTTAAAGTGCTTTGGTTACTTTGGCCTAAAATCAAAAGTGTCACAGCCCAAATCCCCCCATCCATGACCAGTGAATGTCACAGTGAAAGTAAGCAGGCAGGGGATTAGCCTGCAATGTTCTGTTGCCAGTTGAGAAGAGGGAATCTGAAAATCTCTGCTCATCCCCAGTGGTGTGGAGACTGGAGGCAGTAATCACAGGGGTTGTATTTTTTAAACTTCCTGTGTATCTTATTTTATTACTATTAGTTTTTCGCTTATTAGTTTTTTCCTTGTGTATCTTGTTTTATTATTATAGTCCTCCTCTGTGACCTGATTCTGTTTCTCCATCTAATAAACTGAAATGTCTAAATTTTGAAAGCATAGAACTTAACTGTTGAGGGTTCATTACTGCTAGTTATGCTATGGAAACCTTGGTACACATTTATGTATAATGCAGGTATTCAAGGATTAGTGTCTTTAATGGGGGTAATCTGCAGCTGTTACCATAGTCTTTTCACTGTTTAGGCAAGAGTTTTGAGAATCCAAACTTCACTGTACATCATATGACTAGCAGAATTATTCAGTACTAGGTGAAGGATTTAGCTTCTAGAGCATCAGCACACAAAAGGAAGAGCAATAGAGGTCTTAGTTTGCACTTTCAGAGGTTTAAAGGTATTCAATGTATTTCTTGATGAACATGTAAAATATTTTAGCTCTTCCTGAATTAACTATGAGAATAGCAAGTCAACTTGATATATGTAGTTATCTATCTGAGGAGTTAGACAAGAGACATTGATTATCTATAATATATACAGTATATTAAAAAAGAAGTTGGAAGAAGGCAACAATGAAAACGTGTCCGAGGAAAGCATTGAGCTAGCTTGGTTTGACCTAGCCAGCTAATATCACTTCATAACTGAGTAACAACTGAGTAACAACAAATTCCAAAATAAGAACTAAGTTGGCTGACCAGATAACTAAACTCTCCCTCATATTTGAATTGTTTTCATTTCTGAGCTGTCACTACCTCTTCTTGTCTTTGTCCACCTTTGTTGGTCTCCTTTTTCACTTGCTGGATCTCTAGGGTTTTAGTTTAGTATGAGATGCCATACTCAGGTTTGTGTCTGGTGAAATAGGATAACAGAGTTGATATTTGAGGGCATCCTCTATGCTCTTATAATGTCTCTGGTTCAACTCTGGCGCCTCTAGTAGGAGTCAGATCATCTTTCATGACTAAGGTTTCGGTGTAATGATGTGTAACATATTTATGAATATCTAGGGGATACGAGTCTTAAAAACTTTGATTTTAATTGATATTTTAATACTTTTTTTCCATTTTATGCATAATCTTTAAATACAAACTTTGTATTTTAAGACATACCTACCTTTCTGCAGTTATATAGGCAATAGCTGTAGAATCATTGTAAACCATCCACATGCCTGTATCCCACTTGTCCTTCAACTGCCATCTCAACCTTATGTTATCCACTGACATATAAGTCAAGGAGACTTATCATCTGCCCTGACTCCTCCTCTTCTAATTCTCCTTACATCCGCCTCATCTCTGTAGCCCCTGATCTTTACACACTTATCTCATGCATTGCTATCACCTTATATTGGAAAAGAACAAATTGTCCCCTGTCAGAAGGTCCCTGTTTAACGTCTTGATAAGATCTGTTCAGTGTGTCTGGATTTTGGTCTGATGTTGGTACAGCCATAACACTGGGTGTGTTAATAGTTCAGTAGGGACTGGAAGTAATACAAAAAGGAAATCTCAAAGGACAGATGTGTTTTCTTTGTAATCACACAGGATGCCAACATGCCAAGAAAGTGGCAGATAGTGCAAGGTGCCTTTGATTACACTGCACTGTTTTCAGTTTGCCATTCAAAAGACTCCTCTGGTATAGGGGAGTAGTGCCGTGCCAATAGCTGTATCTGAATTTGGATTTAAACCTAAACTGGGTGTGGTCGTTTTTTTTTAAATGAACAATACCACCATGAACTCGACCACCCCACCACCAAAAAATGGAAAAAAATAAAATAAAATTCTACAGGTAAAAATGCCAGCACTGTCAGCATGATCTGTGAATTCTGACCATGTCATGCCATGTTGATGGTGTTTCACTACTGTATGACAACTAGCCCCGTTATTGAGATCAGTGGAGAAGAGATGAATTGCCGAAAACAGAAGACATCCAACGTGATGGACGAGCAAGTGAAGTTATGTTATGGCAAAAAGCCTTGATTCACGCATACTCTATATGCAAGAAATTAAACCTTGTGGCTGCCACCTGGGGGAAGGCATACACATTATGGATATAAGTTTAATGCTTGTATTTGCACAACGTCATTGGAGGATGCTACTCCTACCAGTTTGTCCTATGTGTACTTTTGGGGTTTGTTCTTGAACTCTTATAGTCTAGCTGCTACAATATCTGAACATACATCAGAGAACATATTGTTGATACATCCCTGATTGCAAAACTCAAATGGCATTTTGTGTATATGAGAGACATTTTTGGAAGTATTACCAAAATGAATGCTGGACCTCTTACAATTCCAGATAGTACAGACTGCATTTGGGCTGATATTAATAATTAAAGCTCAGTGGATGGTGTCTATAAGCATGTAAAAGGTCAGACACTGCTCTGGCATCAATAATGAAATAAACTCCCCTGCCTGAGGCAGAAATGCGAGTTCAGTTTGTCGTTTACAGAGAGAAAAATAAATTCCAACTGAGATGGGTTTTTGTTAGTCCAAAATGAAGGAGAGACTTTTAAAATTATGAGGCTTTTTTTGTTTCGTGCCAAGCAAATGGAAACATCATCAAATTCTGAGATTCATCTGAGGGTAACTCAGCTTTCCAGCAATGTTGTTGTTTTTTTTCAGCATGACAAGAGTGAGTTTTTTTTTTTTTTTTTTTTGGCTGAGGCACTAGACACAGATTTGTGTCTTTGTTCTGTCTGCAACTACATTACTCACTGCCATACCACTGACTCCTCCTTGTCTATTTCTGTCTGACATCAGGTCGAGCGGTCACTGCTTCAGACCTGCAGCCCACGGAGCAGCCAAGGGAACCAATTTTAATGTCTCTTTTTTCTTCCACAGCTGCCCCCCACATCCAGCACTCATTAATTGTCAGCAATAAATGTAACAATGACAGCCCTTTCTTAAAGTCCAAAAATTAGCCACAATTTGTACCACTGACTCATTCAAGTTGTCAAACTGCTCACGTAACCGCCTTAAAATACCTCACAGGTTTGGTCCTGTGCCACAAAACTCTGAGAGCGTAGAACCTTCTGCTTTGGGTGACAGAAGGCATATACAGCAAAACAAGAGCAAATTCAATTACGACTGCACAAACGGACCTTGTTTTCAGAATTGCACGATACGGACATATATTTTGCTTATACTGCTGCATATTGGGATTGTATTGCTTTGCAAATTGCAAGCTGACAACATGCATCAGTGAATACTTGGTGTGAGACAGCTACATGATTTTGACAAAGTTTGCCCATTTTTCAAGCAGCATGCATGCCTGTGGTTCATCAGCACACTAAGAGAACTCTCGCCAGGAACATCAGGGGTTGGTCAGTATGCTCATCCTGTACACGATATCTTAGATGATTTGTTAGAGTTTTCATTTATTTTCAGAGTAAAGCTGTTTTAAAGAAGAATACTTGATGTGCCTGGTGTATTGAACTAAACCCTTTTGCTACATAAATTAATGTGGATCCATGTTTATTTATCATGAGACTTCTTGTATTCCAACCTTTATAGCACCGCAAATGGCTAATTTATGTGAAGTGTCACAAGCTGCTTATTTATTTCCCATAGTCATTGTGCTGCCACACAGAATCTACAGTCCGGTAGTCTTTTTCTAGAATATGCATTGATTTTTCTGACAAAGCTCAAGTCTCCTTAGAGTTATATTTCATTGAAAGAAACATTTCATGAAATACCTCCCTGGTTTTGGTGTGGTCTGTGTGTCCAGCAGTGTGGATCAATGCCAGAAATAATGCAACTCACTTCTGGGCTTTGCTCAAAGGCCAAAGGTCATAAACCATCAACAATAGCCACTAAGTATGATCCAGATGTATTAGCCATAGAGGAACATGGGCTACAGTGTGGGGAAAGGATTTATAAAAAAATATTATGTTGAATTTCATTGGAATGGTGTTTACTAAACATGTTACAACAAGAGTACTCCTGCTTCATAAAGCCCGTACCCACATGACCGCATAATTGCACTTTGCAAGCACCAGTTCATACTAACACATGACCATTTTTGCCCTTATAAGGAGTAAACATCACATACCATCATCATCTTCAGCATCTTCAACTCTACTTGCTGGTAGTCATAAGTCATACCAGTAATGGTATGTGTACAGATAGCTCACTGCTTATATGAATACATATATGAAATGATATATATAATATGAAAGAGGTAGCGTGTAAAGCTCAACATGGTGGCAATGAGTCGTCATTTATGCCTGAATTATGATGCAAGATTTCAGGCTATATCTAGTTTAACCCTCAGTTTATTATACATACATTAATCTTAAAGTGTATTATTCAGGAACTACTATGAATTTTTTAGCAGAACTAAAAAGATATGTAGTTAGAGTAATGAGGAGGGTAAGCCTGGACCCATTAATAGGTCCTGGGAGTTAAAAAGGCTAAATTATGCCTTGTCATTACCTAGTACTCTAATGAAAAAATAATATGGCATAAATGTTCACATCTAGTCACAAATTAATATAATATTAGACTTAATTTTCCATTGAATTTAGTTCACCATTAATATGTATGCCAAGAATTTGAAATGTCCAGAGGAATATTTCGATTTTCTGTGTATAGTCAATGCCAGAATTAGTGGAACTCCTCAAGAGAAAAAAAAACAAATATCCCTCTTTAATATAATAGTATTTTCTCTCAAAAACATATGTGGCAAACCTATTCACACCACTAATGAATACTTAAAATGGAGTGGAAATAGTGATTCTTGGAATAAAAATGTTTCCAACTGTTCTATTGCCTTTTACTACATCTTTTTTTTTCCCCAAAGGGTTTTCAACAGAAAAGAGACTGATGGCTGTTGATCTGTCAGGTAATGCATATAGACAATGCAAAAGCAGTTAAAAAAATAAAAAAAAGACCCACTCCAGAAGCTTTTTTTTTTTCCTGTTATGCTCTCATGTTCAAACACCATCTGTTTCATCAGCCGTTGGCTGACCTGATGTAATCACTGGTGAGGGGTGATCATCCACAGAAAGATGCTCTCTATTAATTATTTGATGGTGAAATAGATATAGCTACTGTGTATAGAACTGTGGATGTTAGTCAGCTTATACCTGGGAGACAAAATGGGTTAGTCCATTAATTCTCAAGAGCTGACTGTGACATTAAAGCCTGTTGTGTCATGCCCTCAAGAAATCTCTGGTTGTTAGAACACCGGCTATTGTTTCTCTCACGCCTCTGTTGTGTTTAAATGCAAGGGTGGCACGGCGACAGAGACAGACTGCATTAGTGCAATCTAAGGGGACAGAGCAGGCAGCCTCGCTATCCTGAGCTCGGGTTACTCTCTGTGTGGAGTTTCTGTGCAAGTTCTCCCCTTGTCCACTTGGGTTTCCTCGGGGTACTCTGGTTTCCTCCTAAATACCAAAAACATGCCGGTATGTGGATTATGCTAAATTGCCCCTAGATGCGAATGAGTTTGTTTATATTTGTGTGCATTTTGCTCTGTGTCCCATCCAGGGTGTATTCCAGTGTTCCCAGGATAGGCTCTGAATTCACCATGACCATGACAGAGATAAAGCATTTACTTAAGAAGAATGAATGAATGAATGAATGAATGAATGTAAAGGCATCTATAATTCTGAAACCAATATGCTGATATACAGTACAGCACTGTGCAAAAGTCTTAAGCACCCTATTTTTAGTACATATTTTGTTATAGATGCTTATTTTATGACTTCTGCATTACTGAGTCAGTACAAAAACATTTCCAAACATTACTTTTCCAAAGAAAAATAAAATCAAATGTTACAGAGACGTTTTGTATGTCAGTAAAGAAAGCAACATATTACATAACAGTCCACTTTTCAGGCAAAAAAAAACCATAATGAAGGCTGCTGGGTTTTGCATGCAAAAAGGAAGCAAGTGCGACAGTCAACATCTCCAGAACACTGTAAGACATTTCAAGTTGGTTAATCTTAGAAACGAAAGTTCACCTGCTACCTTAAAAACATGAGAAAACTCAACTTGAAGATAACCTTTGTTTCAACTCAAAGTCAACTCAAGACAATGACTCAAAATCAAGACAATGGATTACTTCAAGTTTAATTTTAAAACACTCATAAACTTGAGTTCAATATCCAAAACTTGTCATGACAATTGGAGTTAAAGAGAAGAGATAAGCTCACATAACTTAATGGCTATCATGTTTTAGAGTGCAGAATTGTGGCTGTGTGCTCCAAGATGCTCAGTAAAACTACCAGCTAATTTCCTTAAAAAACTGCACAGACTTTTTTTTTTTTACGCAAAGGGTTGTCACACCAGTATTGACTTTGTCTAATTTCCTACTGTTTACTGCTCTTTATAGTGTTTTATAGTTCCTTATTTTTGAAGGCATCTTTGATTTACACCATTTCTTTGCATGCACTTAAGACTTTTGCACAGTAGCTAAGGTGTGAGGGAACTATAGTTTATTCATCTGGCCCAATTAATGTTATTTACGCCTTGCCTACTGTGCTGACATGAAACCTGAAGCAAATGAGCCCATTATTCCTGGAATAATGGAGAGTTTATTAGGATATGAGTGCACAGGGGTGAGCATCCTGGTGCTCCTCTCTGTGCACTAGCGCCCTCTTGTCGCACGCATGTGAATTGGCTGTGGGTATTTCAAAATGGCATTTAAAGGTTTTCTTCGAGGATCGGCGGCTGCTCGCGCGTAGTCTTGGCAGCCAATCTGGGCCCTGTGACGCGCGCGCGAGGCAGCACGGCTCTGTGCTCATATTTAACACAGTAGTGCGAGAGAATAAGCGACATCACCCGGGACACGAGCGCGCGCGGACACACCACACACCTGCCACAGCAGAGCGGACACACGGCCGACATTTCATTCATTTTCCCCTCCGAACTGTTTCATTTCCCTGCTCCTTATACGACTTTTTTTTTTTTTTTTGCACTGCACGGACTTGATTCAATGCATTAGTGCAATCTATTGGTGATAAAAGGATGCATCTGTGCTTTAACGTTCACTGAGGAAACGGACTGCGCTGATACCATTTCTTATTGTGCTTTGCTGTTTTGTTTTTTTCTTCAGTGGGATGGAGGGCAGCTCCGGATTTATAGCTCGCCACCTTTAAAAACATTTAGACTGTAGGTGTGCAGGAAGATGCGCGCTATATAGCCAACGCGGATTAATAGAAAATCATTCTTATGCATAATACCATGACCTGGACGCAAAAAAAAGAATCATAGCTAAAATTCAAACAGCGCGGATTACACTTTGAAATGAAAGCAGATGCATATCCAAGAAGCAGCGCGCGGTGTGTTTTCCTTTGAGCATCCTTAAAACACCGGTAATGTGGCGCTCGGATTGATCAAACTAGCCGCTGTTTGTAACCATCAAAATGATCCTTTTCCGCAAATTCCGCGTGTTGCTTCTCATGGTCTTTCTCGTAGCGTGCACCATGCACATCATGATAGACTTGCTGCCCAAACTGGAGAAGAGAGCAGCGGGAGCGGACTCTGCAAACTCGGGCTGTTCCTGCGCGCACGAGCCGAGCGAGGCGCCTCGCGGCCGGAGCAAACAGCAGCAGCAGCAGCCGCAGCAGCAGCAACAGCAGCGCGTGAGGTCTGGAGCACCGGCGGAAGCGAGCTGGCCCAACAAGCACACGCTCAGAATCCTCCAAGATTTCAGCCAAGAGCCCAGCTCGAACCTCAGCACACAGTCTCTGGAGAAAGCGGCGGCCACCGGGGACAAGACGGACCCGATCCGAGGAGTGAAGCAGCGCGCGGCGGACTCTGACAGCCCGAGGAGTCTGATGAAGGAGGCGGCGAGTGGAAGCAAGCAGGCTAACAGAGGCGCCTCCAGGCTCGCAGCTCTCTACCAACACCCGCTGTATAACAGCGAGCTGCCGCCGCTTACCGACGACGACACGCTGTTCAACGTCAATACGGACATACGCTTTTATTCCAAAGCCACCGGAAACCAGGAATGGTAAAGTAACCAAGCTCGCGACTTGTTATAGCTATTTCCGAGTAGCTCACGAGCGGTTATGTGAAGTTTTGAAGGTCGTTAACTATAGCTACACCTGAGAGAACTGGCGTCGTACTGAGGTGACAGTTGAGGAGCGAAAACATATGAGTTCCTGGCTTTCTCATTAAATAAACGTTGACTTTCTCCTTCCTTTAAGTAAATTATTAAAGTATAGCCTACTTTCCCTACATACACTCTCAGAAAAAGGTAATAAAATGTACCATTCCAACCAAAATGTCGCTGGGGTGGTATCCTCAAGAGTACACCTTTTCCACCTTTAGCATATATCTTTTACCTAAAATGGTGGATATAGTGCAGCCTACATTTAAAGCTTTACTATAAAATATATAATCAAGTCCAGTTATGTACATTAAATCATTTTAAAGGTACACTGTAACCACAGGTGAAAGGTACACTTTTGTTGTTGTTGTTGTTGTTAACCTTTTTTCTAAGAGTGTAAATAAGCTTACATGTTCTGCTTTCCATACACAGGATACACTCTAAGAAAAACAGATATTAAACTGGGATTTTAAGATACAAACACTTCTCACAGGGATGTTATATGCAAGGTTACTCTTTTGTACTTTTACATAAGTGTAAATTAACATCATTCAGCTACATTAATGTATATAGATGCAGACCTTAAGGACCACACTTGTATGATATCGCGTAATGCTGCTTTAACATTGTACCCTGCACTCTAAGGAAGAAAAAAAGGTACTAATCTGTCCATTTCTTTGTCGCTGGGGTGGTACCCTGAAGGGTATCTTTTATACCGTTAACATTTCCTTTTTACCTGGAAATATGAATATAGAGCACCTTTGAAAAAGTGATATAATGTACATATAATGTACATAAATTGACCATAATTAGTTTAGAGTAAAGCTTTAAAAAGTACGCCAGTGCTCATTTCTCGATAAAAGACAGAGATGAACATTTTTAATGGTACAATTTAGTATCATTTTCCCTGAGAGTGTGGAGGTAAATATATTTCTACAGTTTCGTGTTTTCCTGAAATCATATCTTAGTATATAATAAAAATGTCTTTAATCATAGTAGTTATGTAGAAATCATAGGAGACCTAAAGCAATACTTGATCATGAGAGACCATTCATTGCTTCCCTTGATTTCTTGACTTTCCTCACTTCAAGTATGTGAGCTGTTGGTTTTATTTTTGTTATGTTCACCTTGTCCATCCATTCTGCTCTACATCACCTGCCATGGTTTTGTGCTCACATTTGGTTTTGCCAGTTATGCAGCATAATTATTCAAAATAATTGAGTTAATAACTGGGTACTACTATATGCTTGGCAGCTGAGAGCTTTTGTTATTTGGCAACATCTGGTAATTTATATATATATATATATATATATATATATATATATATATATATATATATATATATATATATATATATATATTTCCCCCCCGAGAATGTTTTCCTCTGACCCCTAAAGGCTCTAGCAGTCAGTGTCTTTGCTTATTATTGCATGGACAAAATGATGAATGCAGAACACAGTCACCTGAAGCAATATGATCTACTTAGTCACTGCTTTACTGATCAAATTACCCACTTTCGTTATGATGGCATAAAGATGAGGCCACAACTCCAAAAACTGTGAAATGTTCAAAGCGGTTTAAGCATTCAGAGCCTCAGGTGCTAGGTATTACACGCATGGATCAGTAATTATTCAAATATTTTCTCTGTCAACAGCTTTGACCTTACATGATTTGCCATCTGAGAAAGCGTGACATTATGGCCATCATGATAAAAAAAAAACTCATTACATGTAGATGTGACTATGGAACTCGTGCCTTAAACACATTGTACACATTGTGCATCTCTGCAGTATCCGCTGAACTCTCGTATGCGACATAGATTTCTTTTTCCACGTGGTTCTTTACTATGAAAAGGGTCTAGCTACTGTATGAAATAGAATTAAGCTGAACAGCATGATCAGATATGAAGCTCAAAGACCCTGCTGAAACTGCCTGCTATCAAGACTAACTATGGTGAAGCAAAATTCCTATTTGAAATTCTAATTTTGTGTGGTATTAACTTCTTACTTGTATCATCCTCATTAATCTACAGAGGGAGGAAACCACAGTCAGAGATCACTGTTGTGAGGCATTGCAGTGGGAGGCTGAAATATAGACATTGAAACTAATTATTTCGAGATAGTGACACAACAGATGGACCATTGGATTGCTGAAAAAGTGGATTTGGCATTAGAATGACATCATACATCACTCCGGCGCTAAAAAGTTTAATGAAGTTTTTAAGAGTTGATCATAGATGTAGTGTTCGAGCCAATGATGTAGTGCTATAGTCTGATTTAAGACTTACAACTTGAGCTTATGAGAGTTGGTCTTAGATTTAGACCTATTTAATGAACTTATTTATTTACTCATGCTCTGACTCTTATAACTAATCAATACAGAGTTTAATGAAGTGTTTGAGAGTAATACCTAGGTGTAGTGTTTTGGCCAGTGCTTTATTTCAAGACATGCTTTCAAGAAAATTACCTTGAGAATCGACTTGGACTTGAACTTAAACGTAGAGTTAGACTTCATTTATTTCCTACATTTGTCATGTTCTTGCTTTTATAAATGCTCTACATTTTTTAAAGGAATATCATTACTCAAAGTACACTTCTACATCCTACTGCAGTTCATTAAAGTAGCCCCCGTCTCCCACACTGGGATCGCAATAAGGAGTTGACTTTGACTTGACTAGCATTTTAGGGCTTAGAGTTCAGGGTTGTAACGGTTACTGATGGTAAGAGTGAAACGTTTGATTGAGAGTAGGCTTGTGATGAGTGATGAGATAATGAGATAATAAGTTTATGGTATAAAAATGTAAATTTTTTCAATTATCGTATGAAGTCTGATGCCCTGCGTTGTCCTTTGTTCTTAGGCACCATGAGGGAAATGAGGAAGAGGAGTACAACCCGACCGGCGAGGCCACTGCTGAGTCATACCCCAACTGGCTTCGCTTCCACATTGGGATTAACCGCTATGAGCTCTACTCCAGACACAACCCTGTAGTGGAGGCCCTGCTCAAAGACCTGCAGGCCCAGAAGATCACAAGCGTAGGTGAGGTCAGATCAAATGGGTCACTATTAAGGAAAATGAAGGGCTTTTTTTTTTTTTTTTTTAAATATGTAGTATTATAAATGACTCAGGTGAATAATCCATCTCCAAAAACAATTAACGCAGAATAGTTTAGAGCAATTTACATTATTACATTATTGCTTGTGTGCTTGTACGGACTTGTGTGTTAGGGCTGGGTAATATGACAATTGATATTGTGATAAATTGTCTCAATACACCTTGAGATATTGTGGGTACCTTTTTATACCATTGCCGTTTATTTTTTATTCATAACAGTTACACAAATGATCTGAATTCTACTGTTTGGAATTTTAAAAATTAAAAGCAAATAATAAGGCGTTAGGTACTTGAGCCAAAAACAGTCGCTGGATGGATAAAGAAGAGTTTACAAAAGGCAATATGAAACCAGATCACTTAAACAGAAAAGCCAAAAACAAAGAGCAGTTGGAACCAATAATCAAGAGAAAGTTAGAGTGTTAACAAGAACAGGAAATGAGAGGTGTGCACTGGACTGTTTTTGAATCTCACATTCATGTGCTACCAAGTGCTCAAGTTTGTTTATGTGCTGCCAAAAAGGTCTGATTGGATCAGAGTGCAAAAATTAAAAAAGTTTACTAGAAATACAAACTATTATGATACATATCTTGTATCATAGGAATGCCCTCGAATATGATGATTATGACTTTTCTTTTTGTTTGTCATATTGCCCACCTCTATTGTCTGTGATATTAGTAAAAGATGGGTTTGCAATGTGTGATTAGAAAAACATTTATGGAAATTCATGGAAATTTGTCCAGGTGCATGCACATATGTACACTATGGATGTAACTGAATATGAATACATTATTTGGGATAAACAAATAATGTGTTCTGAACAGATACAGATATGAAAAGGAAGCTCACAGATACAGATGTCTGGAGCACTAAACAGATAAAGATACAGATGGTGGCATTGCGTTACAACCCTAATTTACACACAAGGATGGATGGATGCATGTTTGCAGCAGTCAGCGAGTGCAGTTTCTACTGAGTTGAATGGCAGCCCAATCTCTGTCCATCTGCTTAGCCCTGCTGCAGTGTGGATGCTGAGGTGGCTTCTTGTTTACAGCGCAGCATAAATCAGTCAGGACCATCACCACTTTGACACTCCAGTAAAACTGTCCCAAGCTCAGAGATTTTAAACCTTGCACTGTAAGCCTTTACAACCTTGTGTCTGGGTGTTGGCTGAGTTGGCAGTGGTGTTGGCGAAACACATTGTCTCTGTTACAACACAGATGGAGTCAGATCAAAGATATGTACTTATACATTCATTTATCTTCCGTATCCCTGTCAGGGTTGCAGTGGATCTGAAGCTTATCCCAGGAACATATCCTGAATGGCATGGCAGTCCATCACCCCACAGTCAATTTTGTTAATGCAGAAGCAATATATAAACACTGTAGAGGCCGGAATTATGGCATTATGACTTCTGTTAACTAAATACAACTGACGGTCAAACTTGTGACATTCCATAAAGACTCTATTTGCGTAAACAGCATAAAGGGTGTAAACATTAGCAATGGCACCGATCCGCTACCCAGGATCGTTATCAGGCAGATATCAGCAAAAAAAAACTGTCGATCGGATATTGAAGAAAAAAGAACAAATTCAATCCAATCCTGTAAGAAATGGAAAAGACTGGAATTGGGTTTTTCCTGTATTTTTTAAATGCTCATTCCAAAATTAAATTAAATTAAATTAAATTAAATTAAATTAAATTATATTATATTATATTATATTATATTATATTATATTATATTATATTATATTATATTATATTATATTATATTATATTATATTATATTATATTATATTATTGTCTGATTTTACTGGACTGTCCTTTAGTGTAGAAATCTTTGATGCTGAGAAATTTTAATTCTCACACAAGTGATTTGGCCTAAGATTTAGGGAATGAAACAGGACTAGAACTGCCGTAAGTCTGGACTCTCTGGCTTCTGCGTCAAGCCCTATTTATGAGGACCTGCTGCTAAAGGATGCCATCTTTTACAGTTGTGTACAGTATAGAGAATTGATTGCTTGCTTTATATGAAGCACACAGTTAAGCACACAATGAAAGATAAGCAAAGCTGCTGAAAGCCAGGCCATTAAATCTGCCAGGCCATTAAAGCTGACATAAAATGCATTTAGAAAAAAAACTGTTGTCCGTGCATTCTGACAGATAATCAGGGACTGTATATGCCATAAAAGCTTTGTGTAACACAGAAGAGTCACATGAGAGGTGTGTGTGTGTATCCACAGAGATTTATTAATGGGTTTCCAGAATCATTGTCAGCATTTATAGCAGGGGTCAGAATACAGGCAGACAAGGTGAATGCATGTAGGTCAATGATAACAGGCCAAAAAGACAGGCCAATAGCAGATAATAAGGCGTTAGGTACTTGAGCCAAAAACAAGGGACCAATACAGCTAACAGTCACTGGATGGATAAAGAAGAGTTTACAAAGGCAATATGAAAACCGATCACTTAAATAGAAAAGCCAAAAACAAAGAGCAGTTGGAACCAATAATCAAGAGAAAGTTAGAGTGTTAACAAGAACAGGAAATGAGAGGGGTGCACTGGACTGTTTTTTAATCTCACATTCATGTGCTACCAAGTGCTCAAGTTTGTTTATGTGCTGCCAAAAAGGTCTGATTGGATCAGAGTGCAAAAATTAAGCAAAAAGGTGGAATGTGCATAAAAAATATTTAAATAAATATTTCAGATTACTGTCACAAAGAAAGTGCAGAGTGGATTTTGCTGTGTGTTACCATTTAATATCTTTCATTAGGTAGGCTATCATAATTTTCATTTTTTAATGATGAAGTATTTTATGTTCCTATCTGGGCACACAAATTGTTGATTTCTTTGATTTTTACTTTACATTACGTTAAAGTATTTCTGATAAAATTCTGGGTTTTTTTCTCTTTACCTGCAAGGATTTTGTTAGCAATTCTGGCACCTCTGTGTGGTGTTTTCTTGATTCTGGTTGCACTAGTACATAGATCCTTGTTTGACTGGTCTATCTGTTCTGTTATCACACAGACTTTGTGTATCCCTATACATACCACCTGGATGATCCTACAGTCAGCAAATCTCTTTTTAACAAGATCTCTGACACCTTTTCAGTCACACCACACTGCACTTAGCAGATGCTTATAGCACTTGTGCTTCACACTGTTGGAAACTTGTAGGTTTTATCACCTAAAAAAGCATATATAAAAGTTATAAAATATCATTGCTTATCTGTGTCTGGTATTATACTATTTATTTGCCAAGCCATAAATCGTCACGCTTGGAGATTGTGAAAAGGTAAATATGCAGTGAAAAAGATTTCTTACAAAAGTAAGTTGGTAGGAAAAGTTATCAGTGTTTCCCAGGTTGCAGGAGGAGGACATGAGGGAGGGGAAGGATGGGTTGGTCTGGAAGAGTCAGTGAGGCAGGGGGATGAAGGGGAGGCAGGAGGAGGACGGGGAGGCAG
>CM040987.1:10176074-10206564 GCA_022985145.1 Pangasius djambal
CTGAATGGAAAGCAAGATGCTTTGAAAAGAACATAGTCGTCCACTATTTTGTTTACTACATTATTACGTCTGAGCTACCATTTTATACACAGCACTACTGCATTCTAGGGGACTGCTGTTTTTGTTAGTGATCATTGGTCCGGCTCATATGCATTGCTATAGCTGCAGTGAGAAAGGTGAGAAATGGAGAGTGCTTGAATATTAGGAGCTCTAACTAACTGTACCTTATTAATAAATAAAGTGTTTTTTTTAATGGAAGAAAGTATATTTTAGTCCTTGTCAGTATACCTGGGCACAGAGCCAATGTATTACCTATGTGTGGAAAATACTGCATTAGGCACTATTTGTGTGTGTGTGTGTGTGTGTCTGTGTGTGTGTGTATGTGTGTGTGTGTGTGCGCGCTAAATAAAGCGTGATAAATTTTCTTGTCTCACCACTAAAGACCCAAGATAAAAAGTGGTTCTCTCTTCCCACAGCTATGAAGTCTGGTGGCACTCAGCTGAAACTCATCATGACATTTCAGAATTATGGCCAAGCTCTCTTCAAGCCGATGAAGTAAGTGGCACAAGAATCTCAGATTTATCATCCATAATACAAGGCGATTAGGGCAATCTCAGGTTTCTTCGCAGAGACAGGGAACCTATTTCTTAAGCCTGCTGTTTTATGTAGACAAGGTAATATCAGAAAACCTCTAAGCTTGATCCTAAGCTAAAACTATCCTGATTTTTCTATTTGTACGTTATCAAACCTTCGGGCGTCTGCTTCTGTTGAATAGAGGTGGACAATATGACAGAAATATCATGTCACGATATCTGTCACGATACATCAGATACTGTATAACGCAGTATATAAGTTTGCTAACAAACTGCCAGGAAAACAGTAGTGTTGCATTAAAGAAAACCATATGTTCAATTATAATGTTATTTAATGCCCAGAACAGTTAATTATTCTCACTGAAAAGAAGGTAAAATAAAGAAAATTCAGTACAATTCAAATCAGCTACATCCAGTCAGAGTTTATAATTGTTATAACAATACTGACAATATTTGCGACGTATCGGAAAAATGTATTGTGACATAATTTATTACACTATTGATATTATATCATCATATTTCCCAGCCCTATACAGACAGGATAAGTTTTTATATCCCATTAAGATGTGATATAAGATCATTGTATTAGTTACAGAGATGAGATTGTCTGTTTGGTTTATGTATAGTCATTACACCAAAAACTTTCATCATAGCCTTCGGTGCTCAGAAATACACAATATGGTCTCAACCACTGTGAAGAAAACTCACAACTGGACATTATGTCACTAGGTTGAGCAGTACTTTCTGAAACATTTCATATCCATTCAGTGTGGGAGGCCACGTTTCAATTATTCTCCTATCAAGGTGGCAACCAAATGTGGAGAACATGATTAACATGATAGCTGCGTAAAGGCCACAGGACACTTAAATGCCGAGGTGATGTCTGCGAGGGTTGTTTGATGACAAAAGCCTACAAGCTTGCAACTCTCTGCAGTTTCGTATTGGCCACTGTGTAAGAATGCTCCAGTCACAGGCTTCGGCACACAGTGTGTTCATCCACCAAGTTCGCCAACTGCCATGTGAGTGACATGGTGAGTGAAGCCTCCTTATGATGTCCATTTTCTCCGCATTTACTTCACATTGTTCCTGGAATCCAGATATGCATGAAGCATGCTGAGACTTTTAAACAGAACTAAAGATATGGCTTGGACCAAGTGAAGTAGTAAATTGTTCCTCCACATCTGAATCTGAATAGTGCTTACTACAATAAAAACTCTCTCCTCACGTCTCGTGAAGCCGTCTGAGCTCGGCCCACAGTGTTTAGATCTGCTGGAGTGTCCGGATAATATTTCCTGGTGGGTAATGATCAGTTTGTTTTTAATTAACATCACCAGGCCTACACGTTAATTAAAACGACAGAGAAGCCATCAGGAGCTCTTGGGGATGTTTGCCAGCAGAAGCAGTAGCAGTACATAAACCCATGCTGAATGATTCAAGACTCCCACAGCTGAGACTGAGCTGCCACCTTTCTCTCTCCCGATCAAATAATTGCTCACGGATGCTTGATTTCCTTTGCCCAGAGACTATCAAGCCCATTTTATTTGATTGGACCATCAATGCTTTGTGTTTTCTAACGTTCTGTGATGTAGAAGAGCTGATGAAACCCGCTGTTTTTCCAATTACTTTAACAATTTTAATTAAATTACATTTCAGGTTCCAAAGATGATTATCTAACAGTGTTAGTGTTGTATCCAGATGTCTCTTAATTTGTACATTTTTCCCCCTTGCGTGAAATTTTTACAAACGCCCTGAAGGATAAGGTGGGGAAAAAAATGTAATTTAATCTGTTTTGTGTAATGTAACAAAAGCAGTTTCACAATTTTAACCCTAAAATGTGTAGGAGCTGTGCTCAAATGGAACTCAAATGCTGTGTCTACGTTCTGATTAAGTGTGCCGTGACAAATAGAGGAATAACGAGGTTGGTTAGGAAATAAGCATGCAAGAATTGTGCTAGACAAATGCAAAACAAATACAAACATGCAAAAGTAGACATTATAGCCATAACATAACTGGATTACAGTAGTAGTAGTAGTAGTAGTGGTAGTAAGAGAGTAATAGCTGGGGTATTGGTTCATAAGACTGATAAAAGTGTTGTTTGGTGAAAAGCAGTTTGGTGAAAACAGTAATGAGGAGGTTAGACAAGTGTGGACCAGGGACCCCCAGTGTTTTTTTTGTGTTTTTTTTTTTTTTTTAACTTTCAGTGGTGGAAATCACAACTCATCATTGTCAAGGTTATTACATTTATCATTGAGTTCTTATAGTTATTGATCTCTTTGACTGAGTCTCTTTGTCCATTTGTATAGACTGGGTTTAATCCAAACCCCAGTAACTCAAATAATATATATTACTATAATATTATATATTACTATAAATAATGTCAGATTGGACCTAATGTGTTCTGTCACCAAAAAATAAAGTTGTGTGGCTGCAAAAAAAAAAAAAAAAGATCCAAAATATTATTGTACACATTTAAACAATGAGTCTAATATTTTAGTAGTTGGATTATGTTCAGGGAATCATAGAGGGAATTATTTTACAGTTGCAGGGGGCACTGGCTGCAAAAGGTTTGAGAACCCCTGGGTTAAACTACAGGCGCTGAATATAAGTGGTGGAATAAACACAGCGAAATAAACACAGTGATGCATGAACTATAGCTAAAACAGAAATAGCAAAAATAGCACTACTAGAAAACATGGAATATTTGAAAAAATGAGTTAATGGAAACAAGCCGGTGGTGCAGAGGACTTTGATAGACTGGGAGAAAGTTTGATGGCATGGAGCAGTTTTGCAGAAATAGCTCAGAAGCAAACTGATGCAGCGACGGTGCAGGAGCAGGGGCGTTACAGTCTGAGATTTAAGCTGAGTTAGAAGGTGAGCTCATAGTCGAGTCAGGGAATTCAGTCAGGCACCTCAGGTTAAATGCCGCAAATACACAGAAGCAGAAATTGCAAAACAGATGTGGCCTAACTGGCCTCATCTCATATGATTAGGTAATATATTTAATCCTAATATTTAGTCAGTGGGAAAAAATAAGATTAACAAATTCCAGACATGTATTTACCTGAAATATTATGTCTGTTTTTTTTGTTGTTGTTTTTTTGCCAGTGTGTATATAATGAAAACAGTAATTAAATATGATTTGTGCCTAAGGACAAACGTACTTGTTGTGGCATATTTTGTGTAGCAGAGTCATTACACCTCATATGTGAAGTAAACTGTGTTTATGAAGTAAACAAATTGTCAGCCAGCAAAATCTGGCAAAATCCAGTGCTTTTTCTTCCTTTTAAAAGGAAACATGGCTTGAGCAGTTGAGTCTTTTGGGCTTAGCTCCATTCTGCATGTTCACACTATCAAGTTTTCACACTACCCACATTGCTTTGTTGGTATGAATGAACGAGGTCCACAGGTATTTCCCCGTCCAAGCTTTACTTTCATCTTTCTTTCTTCTGCTCAGTGCAAACTATAGATTTTGTTAGGTCTTAAAAGAGCCAAATAACTGTCGGAATCCAGGCTGATAGTGTTGAAGCCTCCCTCTCTTTCTCTCTGTCTGCTCCAGTGCAGCCGCACAGCCCATCAAAGCCTCTTTTGATGTTCTGTTGCTTTGAGCTGGATGCAAATCTGCCTGCAGGGATGTAGAGAGGGAAATAATGTCCGCTGCTGCAGGGGACCCCTCACTGTGAGGAAAGGAAGAGATAAACTAGCACATAATGGTTCAGTGCCACGTTTACACCTATATATCAGGATCATGTGCAAGCAAGCATTTGTGTATTTGAGTGTTTGGCAAGCTGTCTAATATTACTCAGAAGCTGAAGGTCTTACAGCACTGTCTGACAAGCTACGTCTATAAAAAGACAAAAAAGTTTCACACTGTGCAAAGAACTAAATTTGGATTTCCCTCCTTTGATCTGATTTTTCTCAGAATTAGATAACTGTGCTGCTACCAGAAATTAGGCTGGTGATTTGTGTCTGTTCTCTACTGCTGGATTCCCTTTTCTACTTAAAGCATACGTTCTACTGTCTTCTGAACTGTAGGTACTGTTGTAAGGGCCTAAGAGCCCAGCAAACAGAGAACATTATTAGTAAGTTCAGTAAGTATACTGGGTGTTATGGCAGTGCAGCAGGTAGCATTGCCTCCTCACAGCTCCAGGACCCCCGATTAATTCCTGAGCTCAGGTTACTCTCTCTGAAGGTTTACATGCTTTTCTCATTCCTGTGTGGCTTTCTTCCCACCTCCCAAAACCATTCTGGTAGGTGGACTGCCTATGCTAAATTTCCCCTGTGTGTGATTGTGTATGCATTGTACCCTGTGATTGACTGGAGTCCCATCCAGGGTGTATTCCCACCTCACGCCTAGTGTTCGCATGATCCGCCACAACCAAGATAAAGTGGTTGCCAGAGATAAATAATAAAGACTCAACAGGTCCTAAGATGTTTAGGTCATAATGTTCCAAAATTAGCATTTCTGCACTGTTCTAATTAAGCAATATCACATAAACTAGAGTGCTCTCATACTGATTATTAGCAGAATATTAGCTGATATTCAGTAAAACAGCATGATGCGAGTGCAGTATTACTTTTATGCAACAGTTCTATAAACAAGAAATTAATATCGAGTATCTGACATTTTAGCTACAGCTGGTTAGAGTGTTGCATGTTGCCTGCAATACACAGACTGACTGACAGCCACGTAGTAAGTCTAGTAACGGTTTCAATGTAACAAGCTATTGCTAGAATTGGAATTTTAGGTAGTGAACACAGACAAGTGGACCGATACAAACAATGAACTGTGCCAGTACTGTTATACTAAATATCGGCTCTCGTGGAACACCATTTGTCCAATCAAATTATTGGAGCGAAACTAAGTTCACACCTGGAATTAACATGAGCCAATCATAAATGGACAGCGTGTGAACAGTTACTGGTGTGAACAGCGTCCAGTGCATCTCGAAGACACATTGTGATCCGATCACTCAAACCACGTTTAGAGGTGGTTTGCGATGCATATGGCCACATAACATTTGTAATGTGAATGCACAAAGTGTCTCGATGCATTAAAAAACTTTATAAAGGACATGTAAAAACACTCAGAAAACCTTTGAATTTCCCAGAATTGTGACTTTCAGAAAATGTTCTGAAATCTAAAATTCTTGGCTGGTATTGCATCAGCTCCATGTAACAGTCCCACTTCCTTCATGAACCCAAATATATTCGCCCATGAGTCAGTGCTCACTAGAGGACCAAGGAGCTTAACCGGGTCCGCTTCACTGGAGTGTCATGCTGTCTCCATGTGATGCTGAAGCATCAGTCCATATGAGAAATGGAAGGGACTTTAGGATATGCTGAAGGAATTCATCCTTATAATGTTTATGTGTGTGAGGTGCTTACGAAATGCAGGCATCCATTTTTTTTTTTTTTTGCCTGTCAAAACCTGTACGTGTTTTCAGGCGTCAAAGCCTTTTTAATTGTGCTGTTGTGGAACGCAACCACTAATTGACATATGCGTCTCAGCCTTTTTTTCTTATGTGGCCCAACATGAAAGCACAGTGCAGTATGTGTGTGTGTGTGTGTGTGTGTGTGTGTGTGTGTGTATATATATATATATATATATATATATATATATATATATATATATATATATATATATATATATAAGAGCTAACATCCATTTAAGCTGAGTGGTACATGTGTTGTGTGCCGTGAGTGCTCTGGTGTCTTTGCTGAGAGGACGATACCAGCCGTTAAACGGGCGTCTGATTTCAAACCACTCTGCGCAGGGATTACAGCCTTGGCTGAGCACGCAATCAAATCCAGTTGCAGAGATTTAGGATGAACTCGCCAAATCCATTCTGCTTACAAGTCTGGCAAAACACTGAGGGAAAAGTGTACTGCCTCTTCTTGCAGTTTCGAACCTCTGGGAAGACAGGCTGTTCCTGGCTTTGTGCGTTTCTGCTGTGGTCTGTGCTGCATTTTATTTAGCATCCAACCTCATTAGCTAAGATTCCTTTATTATATCACCTTTTATGATCACCTTTATTAGCAAGCAAAAAATATTTTAACTGTGTGATTTTTTTCCACTTAACAGATGTTTTGAGATAAAAATACTTAGCTAAATTTTCTTATGAATTGTACTCTGACCTTGTGTTAAACAGAATGTATGACTCCTCTCAGACTGTCCAATATCACCATTTGGGTAAGGAATGAACCTGCTGTTAATGGAAAAGAATCAGTGATGGGGTGGTGTGATTTGAATCAGAGGGTCATTACAACCCTGAAGTTGATCATTTTCTGTCTCAAAAACATCTCAGAGTGTTTTTTACCACAGCAATTTGCAAACAATTACATTCTTTATCTGATTAAAGAATGACGTCATATTTTTGTCCATTTACAGTTACATTTACGGCTGTGGAACATCCATGAAACCAATTAGTTCCTCTTATCTTATGTTATAGCAGATATAAACAGCCTCTCTTTTTTTCTCTCTGTTGAACTTAATAAGCCAAGAGAGTACAGCTCGTCATGTTACAGAGAAACTGCAAAGCACAAACTCCTCTGTCCTGAAGACTTTCCCATGGCAGGACACTTCCTAACTGTGACAAAGTGGTAACACTGGAGACTCCTTCCGTAAATGTTAAATAAACATCTCCTTACAGAAATCTTAACCATATCAGCAATTGTAGGTTTCTCTTTGTTAAATAACAACACACTTTTAATCCAATTATTAGTCTTACATTATGTAGAGCACCCACCATACTGAATTAACTGTTACTATATAACATATTAGAACGAGCACATTAATATAAACCTGCGATTTGAATTACAGCCAGCACTAATGTCAGAGCTGCTCATATGGATTCGAGAATTCAATAGCGATGTGGTATAAACTAGAATAGTACAATTTACAGATAATTAATATTAAGAATATCATTCTGAACCCATATATATTTAATATTAAGAGAAATATTTTATTAGGCAGAACATCTGATTTGGGATGGAGGGGTGGAGCAGAAATATTTATTGGTTAACAAATATTAATAATAAATAATAAAAGGAAAAAGTCAATATTACAGAGAGGTTAAAGGGCTACAATGTCTTTTACATAAAATACCTTGGTTATAAACCGGCCTATTGTCTTGTAGTAGGACTTTTTGGTCTTGTCCTGTCTTGACATGCTTCTGTTCTCTTCTCTTCCTCTTCCATTTCTTATCTGTCTGGATCCCCTGAGGACGAGGCTGAACAATATTTAAAGAATGTCTATGAGACACATGCCAAAACTACATCTGAGCTACTTTGAGTCGACAAAGTGACAAACCCATTATTGTAATCCCGAAAGACCGGGAAGGTTGTCTCTGAGTAACATTGACTCTAAAGCCAACACTGATTCAGGTCATTGTGCAAAATAAGATCTGACCCTAGATCAGCCCTCCCAGCTGCTTTCCATGTGGCCCCCCATTCAGTCTCTCCTGCTCCACTTGCCTCCATATTCCCTTAATCAGATAGCCATCATGGAGGCAGTGGCCAATGGCACGGCAGCAAGCCAAAGCGAGCTCGCCATCATGCAGTGCGGGGTCTGATTTCACAGCGCGTTCCTCCATGTGTGAGACACACAGCCTCCCTCGCTGCCAGGAAAGTAGGGCGCATACGATAGACTGTCTGGGTGCATCAGGCATCAATTTGTTAGATCGGGCTGTTCTGGCAGCTCTCTGTGGAATGGTGAGGTTCTTCCCAACACATGCTGCCGGAGAAGCAATAAAATTTAATGAAATTTCATCAGCTTGGTTGGAGTCTGTGTGGATTTTTTTTTACCCTTGGCTGCTATATGAGGACAGATAAATAATTCAGGTTATGATAAAATATTACGTGCTTCAAAGGGAGGATTAATTAGCGTTTGCTAACTTAAGCATACTCGTATCGTGCGAACATGGAGGATGCACTTAATTTTCCTTCAGCCAGTCTGTGAATCCACATCACACTGGCTGGCTCAGAAGCTTGGACGAGCTAGAAGAGCCAAATGGCCAGATGATAAGTTGCTTTTCGGAGCAGCGAGGCCATGTGTAATGCACTGAAGACATCTGTTCCATAGCTTAGACTGAAACGAACGCTGCTCTGCTTCCTGGATGTCAACGGCACCACTTTTTTGCACTCCATCCAGTTGAGTTGATCTGATTGTTCATCTGAAAGGTCTTCATGCTTCCCCTTGTCCTCCTCTTACTCTGCATTCCTTGGCAGCGGCTCTGTCTGCAAGATGGCAAGCAGTCAAAACACGTTCCGATAACAGGTTTCTCTCTCTATCACAGGTTGGAATCCTCTCCAGTTCTCAGCATGACTACTTTCTCTCACTCCTCCCTTTTCCTCTTGCTTGTCTGCTTCTTTCACTCCGAAACTGTTGAACTATATGTAACAAGGGGAAACGTGTGTCCAAGCAGTCAGGAGAGTTTTACCAGAGCCCTGTCTCACTGCTGATGACAATCTGGTGACACGGATAAATGAAGCATGGAAGACTAACATGGGGCTGCTAGATATTTTTATGACATTTCCAAAGCGTTTTCAGGACAAATATCTTATGATATTTGTTTCATTTTTGCAGATGGTCCTGTCATTTATCTTTATTATCTTTTTGTTAGCTGTCAGGACGGCTTCTGATACACAATGATTCTCTCTTATGTGTGGTAGTCTGGGAAAACCTGTCAGATGTCACTGTGGCTAAATTCTGTAAAACTTCAAACAGAAAATGATGGGGAAAAAGTTTTCTGCCAGTAATCCATTTTGGAATAAGTAACTTCAAGAAAACAGAAATATTTTGCTAAAATGATGTGTGAATATTTAGGACACTTTCTAACTTTTTTACTAACTCCTGTGCTATTAGGTGGTGTCCATCCGTCCTTCCCTGCATCTGTCCGAGATTCTCGTTAGCATGATATCTCAAGAACGATGAATGAATGTTGGTAGGATTTACTTGGAAGGCTTTCCACTAGATTTTGGAGTGTGGCTTGCTGGGATTTATTCAAACATTTGGCCACAAGAGCATTAGTGAGATCAGGTTCTGATGTCAGGCGAGGAGGCCTGGGATGCATTCGGCGTTCAAGTTCATCCCAAAGTTGTTCAGTAGGGTCTAGGTCAGGGCTCTGGACACACAAGTTCTTCCACACCAACCTCTGCAAACCATGTCTTCATGGAGCTCGCTTTGTGCACAGGGGCATGGTCATGCTGGAACATGTTTGGGCCTCAAGACTCGAGTGAAAGGAAATTGCAGTGCTAGTGCATACAGGTGCAATGCTAGTGCATACAGGTCAGGCACACAATCGGCATTCCAGTTCATCCCAAATGTGATCAGTGTGGTTGAGGTCGGGGCTCTGTGCAGGCCACTCAAGTTCTTCCACACCAACCTTGGCACATGATGTCTTCATGGAGCTTGTTTGTGCACAGGGCATTGTGATGCTGGAACATGTTTAGTTCCAGTGAAGTGAAATCTTAATGCTACAGCATACAAAGACTGTCTAGACAATCGTGTGCTTCCAGCTTTGTGGTGACAGTTTGGGGAAGAACCACAAATGGGTGTGATGGTCACGTGTCCACAAACCTTTGACCACATAGTGTCACATATCATCGTAACCAGCTGATGAACTGATTAGATTTTGGAATTCACAGGAAAGTCACAGCAAGGTCAAATATCTTAAATAGTTTTTCTTCAATAGCTTCCTTCCTGTTTGAACTATATTTTAAGGATATTTCAGGCATACAAATTAGTAACAAGGAGAAGTAGACTTTTCAAGCCCTATCTAAATGTATAAATATGTATAGTGGTCTGGGAAAACAAGTCATATCATTGTGGTTGAATTCTGAAAGCCAAAGATTGGATTCTTCTGCCTGTAACATACATGGATGGCTCAACTTTAAGAAACAATAAATATATGTCACTTAAATAACCTGGAAATGTTGCCTAGGCTATCTTCCTGCAAAGATCCTGCAAAGATCATATTGGGTAAGAAGCTAGTTTAACAAACGCAGCAGTGCTGCCAGTCTGCCTAACAATGTCTAAGGCCTTGCTAGCAAGTAAGTCTGAATTCCCCACACAATGAGTCAGTTTAGTTTGTAATCAGATCCTGGCTGTCAAAATGTCCACGATGCACCTGTGCTGATAAATCATCATAACTGAGAAGAGTGCTTGCACACTCTGTACACATGACAGCAGATAATGTTCTAAATGTTTAAATGACCTAATAAAAGACACTAATAAAATGAAATTTAGTCATCAGAACAGAACTTACTGACTTAATCAGTGATTATTTCCCCATCAATGTTAGCGTTGAGCATGTTAGCGTTAGCAATGTTAATGTTGAGTGAAGAGACGTTGAGTGACTTTTACCTCAGGTTATTGAGACACAGACTGATGTAGATGATTCTGATAATCAGATTGAGAACTCACTGCTATTGTACATTTATAATCCTTTAATATTTTTGTTTTTCCATAAATAGATTGGGTTATAAATGTAGAGGTAGGTGCAGCATCTCAGAATCTTTAAATGCTTTAAATCTTTTTCCATTTTCATATTTGGTGAAACCAGATTTCAAAACTGATAGAACTTTACTTGTGGTTGAGATACGTGCAGAACAAACACATTTCAGGTCAGAGAAGTCTGTAGTTTTCTGACCCATACGTACTAGAAAATGTTAACATTTGAGCATGTGAAGGGTTTTCCCCTGGCCACCACAAAAATATACAGTATAAGTTTCTCTCAAGTCAAGTCAAGTGGAGTTTATTGTCATTTCAGCCATATACAAGTACATAGTGAAACGAAACAACGTTTCTCCAGGACCAAGGTGCTACATAAGACAAACACAGAACAACACAGGACTACAGGGACTACATAAATTATACGTAAAGTGCACAAGTGCAAACGTGCGGACGCACAAGACAGAACAAGACAGTACAATGACTACAACGCCGACCAGTACGCAGTTCTCTTTGAAAGTGACCTAGTGACAATAGTGCAAATAATACAGAGTTTGATATAAATAGCTGATAAGTCGTGTAAACATAATAGTATTATGTTATGTGTAAACATAATAGTAGCAGCAGCAGTATGAAACATGTGCAAAACATGTGTAAAATGTACATAGAGGATGGAGGATGCTCAGTTGTGTGTGTGTATATATGTATGTGTGTGTGTGTGTGTGTGTTCCTTCAGTCCAGTTCTAGGTATTGAGGAGTCTGATGGCACACCACAATTTATCTCTAAATCCAGGCTCCACTCATGCTGCTTTCTATATGTGAACCATTTTTTTAGACCTTCCTGCCTTTGGTTTCCACCAGAATTATTTACTGAGTGTGCCCTTGCTTGATGTCCCAACACATATTTGACTCTCTTGACACTTTATTCTTTATCTTGGGCTGGATAACTTGTAGTTGTCTTTTGAGTATTTAAACATAATCCGTAACAGGAGCATGTCTCTGTGCAAATAACACAGCTATTTTATTCTATGTGTACAGCTGACTGCAGCGTTCTCTGTAATTGCAAGTCATTTATGTTCAAAGGAAACACCTCACCCTTTGCTGCATTATATTTAATAGAGAAAATTGCAGACCTTAATTGCCATCTCATCAAGCTAGAAGATTTAATATCTATGGTTATGATGCCCTGTTTTTGCTATTAATCATGTATAGTTATAAAACAGTGTAAGACACGCAGGTCTGATCGTACTAATAGTTTCCCCTTTAAGACATGCTGTTTTACAGTAGCTCTTTAATCAGCCTGATGCTGTGGATGAATAAATTCAGATTAAGAACTGAATATCAGATTGAAAGACTGTCTCTCCCTCACTTAGTTTAATCATTAAATGAATATCATGGAGTTGACATTTTAAATATCTAAGCCTTAACCTGGTTTATGGTAAATAAATAAATAAATAAATAAATAAACAAACAGCTCATTAAGGTTCAAGCTTATCCAGGTTTACGAAGTGTACATGAAGTTTACTTGTAAAGCTAGCATGTCAGAGTATATGTAAAGAGAAGTACTTGAACTGGTTTTAATATGGTAATGAAGCTTATTTCTGAGCACTAATTATTTAGATCTATTAATGTCAAATCCATATGAAATTACTTATTAGTCTTTATATGCTTTTAAGTATGCAGTATGCGCAGCATACATGTTTATCGACCATTCCAATTATATTTGGAGAAGAGGTTTTAAGCGCTCTTCACTCACACTGGCCAACATGCGTTGTCTTTAAAAAAGTTTATATAAATAAATGTGACCTGATTTGACATGCTGCATAAATAGGCCAGTAACAATTAATGCATAATCACCTAGTTGCAGTTACTTAAACTAATTATAATATTTTGAGGTCACTGTTGATTTTTAGATTCCACTAGAGGTCTGCTTGGCAACTGGGATCCCACGGGGACCCAACCAAAAAAAAAACTTGTGTAGTAATCTTCAGGAAATGCTTTATTCTGTTCAGGGTTGCTGTGGCTTAAACGATTCATTATTATTTTGAAAATTTTAACTAAGGTTAATATCCCAGGCAGGTACAAACAATGTTTTCCAATCTTTAACTACCCAGTTGCTGTGAGCCTGTGAACATGATAGCCTCAGATCCTTGTTCTCGGTTGACCCAACGTGGTCCTAAGCTGTTGTAGCCCATCTGCCTCAAGATTTGACATGTTGTGCATTCTTAGATGCTTTTCTGCTCACCATGGTTGTAAAGAGTGGTTATTTGGGTTACCGTAGACTTCCTGTCAGCTTAAACTAGTCTGGCCATTCTCCACTGATCTCTCTCATCAGCAAGGTGTTTCTACCCACAGAACTGCTGCTCACTGGATGTTTTTTTTGTTTTTCGCACCATTCTCTGTAAACTCAAGAGACTGTTGTATGTGAAAATCCCAGGATATCTGCCATGGTCAAAGTTACTGAGATCACATTTCTTACCCATTCTGATGTTTGAAAAGTAACTGAAGCTCTTAACTTGTATTTGCATGATTTTAAGCATTGCGCTGCTGCCACCTGTTTGGATACAGGGGTACAGGTGTTGCTATTAAAATAAACTTTTAAAAAACTTTCTTTTATTAGTTTCAAGCATGCTGGATAGAAAAGGAATGTCTTCATTTAAACAAATAATATCTTCATACCAATAAGACTATAAGCTTTTTGCAAACAAAAGACAAGGGTAAATACTTCCTTTAAAGAAAGCTGAGAGACCTCTCAAAGTCATCAGGGTGTAGCATGACAGTTTAATCTGTTCATTAGCAAACGTCTTTATATTTCTCGTGGAAAAGGTATCATTATCTTTCCCCCACTCTCCTCCTTTCAGCTCATAGAGTCCATAGAGGCAGGATGTAGGTGGGATTTTGATTATCAGGTCATGTATCAGTAGGTTGTGGCTACAGCAATCTGATCCCACTTTTTTTTTCCTCCACCATGCGTACCTTGACTCCAGCAGTAGTTCAAACAGAAGAGGCTCTGTGCTTCAATTCCGCACAACATTTAGCCATTGTCTGTGCCGTGACCGGCTATGCTTCAAGGGACAGCTGAATTGGCGGGGGGGGGGGGGGGGGGGGGGGTTTGGTTGCTTGCTCTTTCTTTGTCTATCTCTCCTGCTACCTTCCTCTTTCCTCTGTCTCTACTTCCTTCTAACAATACAATACAATACACCTGCTTCTCAGTTTGAAACTCTAAAATGGTGCACCATGATGTGTTATAATGGCACTGCCTACCTTCTACAATCATGCCAGAAATGCCTTTATTTGTGAGCTATTTTTCTGCTCAGACAGGATTACCAGCAGGTTCCTCGGACTCAGTGTATTTTTCCCATAATCACTGAGCATTATGCAGCCTTCAAGCACTAGAGACAGAACTCGGTGTGACGTCGCCCTTTGGAGGAAAGATTGAGCAGACCCACTGAGACTTCACGTTAAGCTTTCAGACACATCCCCAGCCAGGAGCCATTAAGTCAAGGTCAAAGTGCCTAGACGGCTTAAGAACAACCTTGAACTTTTGTACGTTTCCTCAGACTGCGGTTCCAATTCCACAAGCTAGGGGGGAAAAAAAACCAAATGTTTTTAAATCCTTATAGCCACTGCCTGCCTGCATTCCACCAACTTACAATCCACTGAGTGCTGTTTATGCATTTGTTCTATTTAAGAAGCAGATACTTAGAGGGCTCTGCTGGTTTCAGTGAAGATGATAGGTTTGAAAAGGAAAAATGTTGCAGTGCGATACACAAACTCTCCAAATCTGAAGGGTTCATGGCCCAAGAGTTTGACCTGACACTAATTTGAGATCATTGTAGTTTACTGGGTTTTTGTCTGTGGATTTCTTAACTAAAAGTATGCAGAAGGATTGCCACTGGTAACTTCTTGGAGTTCTTGGCTGTATGTTCAATTAAAGCTTTATCGTCAATTACCATCAGTTACATAGAGTAGGAGCTGGGCTTTAGCCTTCAGCTGTTGTTATTAGCTTAGTGGAACAACAAAACTGAGGTTTTCCGAAGTAATTAATACATAGGAAACACATTAATTAAGTCCGCAAATAAAAGACAGTGCTGTTAAATCAACTACAATTCTATTAGCACTCATGCACTACTGGTAAATGGCATTTTAATGAGTCCTGCATTGCATTAATAAGGAGTGAGGCAGCTGCATGAAAAAAACAGCAAGATATTCTTGGTTTGTTGTTAGACACAAAATTAGCAGCTAGAAAAGCCTTTGCCTATGTATGGAGTTACAGGTGGTATATTGAGGGAATATTATATATCTCTCTATCTCTTGCATTCTTTCTGTTGGATGGGAGGAGCTGGCAGGATAACTTAATAGAGCAGTTCAGCATTTTTTACATTATAGAAAGTGTATACAGAAGACATTTGCTAACGTCCATTAGTTCAGCTCTAGCCTTAAATTCACAAAAGGAGCACGTGTCAGGTCAGCACTTATATAGGCCACAAAATGGCCGACAATGACTCTATATCCTAGCAGCCCTGCAAGTCACATGGCCTGGTCACTTGCCTCACTGATTACTCTCATCTTTACTGTGTAAAGTACACATTAGACAGATAACCGGGCCTTTTTTCACAACCCTCATGAGAATGAGTAAAAAAAAAGCTTATTTACTGCCCTGGTATATGCACCAATTAGATTATTTTTTTCCTAATTATATTTATAGCAAGTCAGGTATTCTGCAAATCAAGGTAAATCGTAATAGGAGCCTACAAGGGGCTTTACATATTAGTCAGTGTTATGGCTTTAGGATGTACAACAGGTACAATAAGTCAGATTCTCTACAGGATCCAGTGTGTCCACTATCATGGCCATTAAATACCTTATTTGACAATAATTAAAACTTCTAGCATATTGTTGCTTTTTCTACTGAATCAACATTTTATAAACTTTAGTTAGATGTCCAATTAATTTTCTCATGGACAGGGGTTTTGATGCAAGTGCAGGTTTATTGTAAATGGCAAAGCAGACAAATACAAAGGGCAAAGAGAGTCAAAGTATAAACAAGCAGTACTTAAGACAATAATAGGGAAGGCAACCTTGATAAACTAAACAAATAGGGTCAAAACTCGTATATCACGCCCACAGAACTAAAGCTAGGAGTGATACTTGGTGATGATCCAAGGTTTGTGGTTTGTATTGTAGTCAGTCAGTGATTGAGAACAAGTGTATGTGGGTAGAAGTCTGTGAAACGAGAACGAGGTAGTGGGTCATGTGACAGATCAGGTGATAAGCCTTGTAGTCCTTGTAGATCCGTGTAGGATTATTATTCACAAAAATGGTAATTTTCCACTCACAATGTGTTGATAATTCCAATATATCACATGCTTTTTCAAAACCCGCAATATAATCTGGCTGTTTCTATGTTAGTGTCTTAGAAAAGGTCAATGATTTACCTTCAGCTACTGTTTCATGGCAGCATATTGAGCCTATTTATAAGGCCTATTTATTTTACTCATCTTTAATATGTGATCCAAAATCTCTAGAAAATCTGAGTGTGGAACAGCACAAAGCTGAAGAATGACCCCAAACACCAAATGTTCTTTTGCCGCCTGCCAACTGAAAGAGGCACATGATCCAAACAATGGAGATAGATTAGTGCTGGACTGGAACTGTTTTTTTTTTTTTCCTTCCTTAATTAATATACTGTTTTTCCTGTTTTAAGGAAGATGTGAGGAAGATTAGAGCATAAAAACAGCTCAAAGACACAGCATTCTGTCGTTTTTCTACCCTTTTATCATGATTTCAGAGTCCTCTTGCATGTTTTATGGATCATAGTGGCTCACTTTCCTGTTGATGTCTGGCTCAGCTTGCAGCACATGCTAAAAGGCCACTGCTCAATACACAAGACTATCGAGGGCTTGATAAATACAAATTGATTTTGTGTGCTGGAGAAGACACGGGAAAAGTGCTTAAGATCCCTATCAGAGTTAAGCAGCTGCAAGTGCCTGGACTTGTCTTCATTATTACTCCTGTTCACTGCTCTCTGCTCTCTTCAGCTTCTGAGCTTCCATGCCCAAGTCAAGACGCCCCTTCAGAAAAAAAAACATTCAACCAGCAGAAATCAATCACTGGTCTAAACTGGTTTATGATGGTTTGTGTCTGTGTGGTGGTGGTTCATTGTTTGCTAACTTCGCTTGTAACTAAAGGGTGTTCCAAAAGTCTTCATACATAGGGGACTATGTATTCCAGCACCACGTTGGTTGTGCCTTCGTCAGTGGATGTTTGTGGACGTCCACTTCTCGGTTGGTCTGCAACACTTCCAGTCTTTTTGAATTTGTTAATAATTTTGGCAACAGTGTCGTTTGTAATATGCTTGCCATGTTTCCTGTGAAAGTCCATCGCAACCTTGCGACAGCTTCCTGATCCATGAGCCATCTTTTGTCAACAGCATTCTTAAGGGTTATCTGAAAAAATATATAATCTAAAATAAATATGAAAAATTCTGGAAGGCATTTTGCTAAAAAGAGTTAATTTCCCCTATGTATGGAGACTTTTGGGACACCCTACAGTATGCATCATGCTGGTGACCAGCTGTGCAAGTCTATGATGTCTTTTTAAAAATAATATAATAATAATATGTCTTGCTTTAATCCTTGTCATAGATATAGATAGGTATATAGGGGAGGGGCCATCAACATTTTTGCCAATGCTTTTTTCTATATTTTAAACTTCCTAGGGTCAAACAAATTTATAATATATGTATACATATATATGTTTGTGTGTGTGTGTGTGTGTGTATTATGTTCTATTCAAATAGCTAGCTTTCTAAAGTGATATTATACACTTGATGCTTAGTGTATGCCCAACATAACCGTTTAGGTAATGTTATTATTAAATTATTAAATACACACTTTTTATTTAATGTGACATCTATATAATTCAAGTATATAAAATTCATATTCAGATATTTTTGTCAGCTTCCAGTGTCCACATTAATTCGGTCCACCAAAGGAATTCAGAATCCGTCTTCTACATGAATATCATCTTGTGGACTGTAATTGAATCTCAACATGTGAATCACTCCACTAGGAGAAAAAAAATACTCAGGATCATAACCTCAGCTACTGACAAAGTGTGTTAATGATACATTTTATTAATTAGCAAGCAAAAAATGTGATGCTGTAACCACATCTGTTTATATAATTTAAGTAAATAAATATGCAGTCCCCTACTTCAGTGTTATAGCCTATTTTGTGTAGATTCCTGACAAAATCTTCTGAAGTTCAAGCTTGCAACACTAGAAAACTGTGGAAAAGTTCAAGGGGGTAAATACTTTTGCATACACGCATACACACACATTGCATGTGTATTGTAAATGCTGTTAAATTAACACATTTAAGAGAAAATGTTCTTGTTTTGTTGTTTTTTTGTTATGGCCCACTTGACATTGGACTACGTGTAATGACACATTTAGACCCCCTGTTTTAGAAGATGTACATGAATGCTATGGTATAGATAGCAGAAATATATACATGTTCGCTGTTGTTAACAGTGAAATTCAAAGGTACATTCTTGTCAATGAGGTGGTGTTGTAATTCCCCCCTGCACACAGATTTTTACTCTCTAACCACATAGTAATCCTATTTCCCAATTTGTAATAACTTGACAGAGGTTGCATCAGTCTGTCAAGTTAGAGTGGATCTGGCACAATTTTCGCTTTTTACTCAGTTGTACAAAAAAGCTATGAATTTTAAGTAAGAATCTTTAAAAAAATATTACTACAAGGGTTTATAACAATGAAGTAATGATGACATGTATATCTCCATGGTAGAACGTTTTATATAAAAGGTTATGATAATCTCAATAAATTTAATCCTGCCAGTTACATTACCATGGTGCCACATTATCATTATGAACAGATGTTGGGTGCAACATACCTTGTACTTGTGTAATATCTAATAATAGCATTTTTTAGTAAGTGTGTAAATTATGAATATTTTGTATATTGAATTACCAAACCGTTCTTGATGTAATATATCCTGCACAAAAATTACCACAGAAATAATGTTTGGTGTAAATCTTTTCATGGTTCATGGTGTCATGAAAAGTTTATTCCCCCAAAACACTGATGATTCAGATCTCCAGCCATCTATACATCTGTCAATTCCTCTATCCGCTTTCCACTCAAATGCTGAAGGGCTGGAGCATGTGACAGTTTTTGATTTGGAATGAATTCCTATGGATCTGAGCTATTCATTCCTCTAGTAAATCTGTGTTATGAGAGGAGGAAGCTTTGAGAAGAGGAAGAATGACTAGCCAAAGGCACTTTAAAGTCCCAACTGTGGCTTCATTATCTGGGCCTTTGTAATGTTCTGGTCATGTGTCTCCTGAATGGAAAGCCATTCCCAAGCCAGCCAGCAAAGCTCATCCATTAACTTTCCTGTATAGCTTGTCATTTCGCTGCTGCGCTGCACAGCCTGACTCGGTTGTTGAAGTGAGAAAAGATAGCAGACTTCTTTAAAAGAAAGCACTATCTAATGATAACCGCCAGAGGAATGTACAAATAATTGCTGTTTGTAGTCTTCATATTTTGACTGGAGTCTGACATAAAGGATGTTTATTAAGAATTTAAATCTAATTCAAATACAGTCTCTGAGACACCGAGTTTAAGTAATCATTTGGAGTTGGCAGTTAATCTGCTTATTGTTAAGCCCCATGCTTGAAAGGTACACTTTGATCACTTCTTTGTGGTACTTTTCTTTCTTTTTTTTTTTCTAAATGAACCTGACAGTGAAAATCAGCCATACAGGAAAAACAAGATATAAAGCTTATCAGAGTGTTCAGCCCTTCAGAATAATAATGTCCAGTTAAACAGCCTGGTTCTGGCTGATACGCTATATGGCCAAAAGTATGTGGACACCTGACCATGACACTCATATGTAGTCATTTCCGAAACTGATGCCACAAAGTTGGAAGCACACAATAGTCTAGAATGTCTTTGTATGATGAACTAAGTGGCCTAGCACAAACATGTTCCAGCATGACAATGCCCCTGTGCACAAAGCGAGGTCCATAAAGACATGGTTGGCCAAGGTTGGTGTGGAAGAACTCGAGTGGTCTGCACAGAGCCCTGGCCTCAACCCCACTGAACAGAACACTGAATGAACACCAGACCTCCTCAAATCCCCACAGCCACACTCCAAAATCTAGTGGAGAGCCTTCCCAGAAGAGTGAAGGTTAGTACAATAGCAAAGGGAGACTAACTGTGGGATGGGATGTTTAACAAGCACATTTGGGTGTGATTAGTCAAGTGTCCACATACTTTTGGCTACATAGTGTACCTCAATCTGACCCATTGCATTGGCCTGATCTTATAACGATTCTGATGGCGTCTGTTTTTATTCATGCATTATGCAGCATTGCCTTTATAAAAATATAGTGTAAGTTGTATTGAAGGTTTGGTACTTGTACCACTAGGTAAGGAGTACAACATGGTGGGGCAAATATATATATAATATATTATAGGACAATAATCAGCAATGGGGTGGTGCGATGCCCCAAAGTTGATTCTTTTCCAATAACAGAACGTTTTATTATTATTTTCTGTTTTATTAAAGAATGACACATCATACATTTTATCCATTTATAATTACATTTAATGCCGTGGAACGTTCACAAGACAAGTTATCTTGTCAAAATCTGTTTGCCATGTTACTGAAAAACCACAAAGCCCTCCGCTTTCCCATGTTGAAAAACATAAGCAGCCTTACAGCCTGACTGTTACAAATCTCTGACACTGGAGACTCCTTCAAAAAATGCTAAATAATTGTCGCTTCACAAAAAAACCTCACCACATGAACAAGTCTCTGCATAAGACGTTTCTATAGAAATAATAATGTATTAGAAAAAGTGCATTAATATAAACCTGTCATTTATCTTGCGGCTGGAACTACTGTCAGAGCTGCTGTTATAGAAAATTAAACAACACCTTCTGACCAATCAGAATCGACATATATTTTCTTTACTTGACTTGAAGAGCACTTAGAAGGGCACTTTGAAAGATTTAAAGCCACTGAATCTTTACACATGGCTGCTGATCTTGTAACTTCATAGCACACCTGAATGCTCTTGAATTGACAAGGGAGCGAGGAAAGCCATCGTTTGCATCATCACAATTCAAACACACAATCTCCCGACCACGGGCCAGACACTTTACTGCTGCGGCCCTCGGGAGTCTGTGAGTGGTTTTAAATCAGTTCTGACATTTGAAATAATTTGTTGTGTCTTGTGTTTGCTGGTTAGTTTCATGAGTCAAGTCACATTTATTTATAGCACTTTTAAAGACAAAAGGTCTGCTGAAACTCTGTACTTAAAGTTAATAGGAATTTGAGTGAAGCAGGTTTAATATCCACTTTGAAATTGAACAAGCATTTTTGTAAGGATGAAACAGGCCTTTGTTCGGACTGCATTCCTGCTTCCACGTGGACTGCTAGATTTGCCTTTCAGGAAATCTGTTTATCCATAAGGAGTGTATGAATTATGTAAGATGCATAGTGAAGATTTACTGAGCAGAGCCACTCCTTAGAGCTGGTAAATACAATTCAGTCTGGCATTCAGTAAACTTTACATTAGACACTCCTGAGGAACCTTGCTGAGGAAATTAAGAACAAGATTGTGGTTTTTTTGCGTTACAGAAAGAACAATAGTGTAACATATACAAAAAAGGGAGACAGGTATATTATGAAATTAGCATGTCCTTTGGTATTTCCCGAATTATCCATGAGTTTCAATTAATTAGTATTTTGAGCCTCAGGGATCTGGCGCTGTCTGAACAGCACAGGGATTTTCCCGTTGATTGGTAACTTAGTGTATATCACGTCCTTATTAATTAATGCAGCCCTGAGAGGCATGTCTTCCATTTGTGCTTTCCCAGCAGTTCCTACTGTGAAGGCTCTGGCAGTCTTTTTCTCCAGTCAGATCCAACAGCAGCAAGCTGACTAAGAGACTCAGAGGTCTAACCAGCAACCCACTTGTCATAGTGGGAGGAAAGGTGACATTTAAATGTGTAACAAGCTAATAAGCATCACTGAGTCTTTTGCTGACCTTTTAGCCTGATCTGAGGCAGGTGCTTTCTCTGTATAGACTAGAGTAAGAATTTCAATAGGCTGCTCTTGATACAGTAGGAAGGACAACTCCCAGGTAGTGCTGTTCATCCACATACTAGACTTTAAGAAAAGTGGTAACAGAGAGGAGTGTCATTGGAGCTACTGAGTAGCACTGGCAGTGTACAGCAAACTCTTGCATCTGTGCAGCAGGCAGAAAGCCACAGCCTGGGGACGATGTCAGTTATAGTCAGAGAGAGAAAGGTGCAGCACAGCAAGGGAGTGGGATTGAATCAATGCACTGTAATCTTCCCCTCGGCACCCTAGGGCAATTCTAATTAAAAATCACAATGACCCTTAATTCTCTTTACTCTGAAATATAATTACTGCAGTGAATTGCACTGTTTCCAGTTGTCTGACGTCTTACTATTTGTGAGAGTTACAACATAGTGTGAGAAATATGTTAAAAAAAAAAAAAGTTCTGCATTGTTTTTTTTTTATTTAGAATCAAATACATAACCCCTTAAACTCTCATCTTATTGAGTAACATATACAGTATGAACCACTAAGTTCAATTCATTTCAAATCACTTGTCAAAATAAATAAAGAAGAATGAACTGAATGGACCAACCAACAAGTTTGTGAGCTTAACATTCTTATTCAGTAATAATCATTCTCATTCAGTAATAATCACACCAGCTGTGAATAAAGACTTAATGTACTGCTTGTCTATTGTGTGTATTTTGCTTTTAAAACTGATCAAATAAGAGGCTAAGTTGTTTTATGCTACTCACTGTGTAATTCATTATTGTGAAGTATGAATCCCTAGTCAGGGTTTGGTGGATTGCCATTTAAAGCTTTGTTCTTTATTTAAAAAACAGAACAATTTCTTGGCTGCTTTAATGATGATTATGATGTCTTACTTTGATTCTCTTCTTTTCTACAAAAGAGGAAAGTGTTATTGCAGAACATTTAGAGAGTACAGCCCTGACAATATTAACATGATTTGCTCAGCACTACCAGAGGGCTTCTGAGAACCGGCTTTTAAGAACCTATTGTATCTTAAACCTTTTTCCCTTAAACGTTACACTTTTTATTTTTATAACAAAGACAAGGCTTGACATATGTAGTCCATTCATTTATTTAATTGGCTTCATTAGGGACAGGAAAGTGCAGATATATAGTAGCTATTAAAGAGCTTCACCGAGACTAAATGAGAGCAGAAAATAAGCACAGGAATGCACTTTGAGAAAGATTTGGTAAACTAAATCAGTTTGGGAATTGTATATGCAGCTAAAAGTGTGTAATATTCTTAGCGCGGTCTTATGTAAGCACCGGTGAGGCCCCAACATCTGGCTCCGGCTCTGTTCATCCTCAAAAATTTCATTCCAGTTGGGAACTATTTTATGATGATTCTTTTGTCTATTTTGTTTTCATCTATTTTCTCCTCTCACTCTGTAGATGATGAGCTGTGATTTGTGGTTGTGGCTGGTGTCCTTATAGCAAGAGAGAAAAGGGAATAAAAAAATAGAATTTGGCTGCTCAATTTGTATGTCTTCCATCATGCTTCTCTGTTTGTCTCTCTTTTCTCCACATTCCTCTAATTCGCCAGCCTATAAAGTATTTTTGTCCTCCTTCCCTCATGTAACAACGTCTTCTCCAAGATCTGTGTATATGAGAGCACAGATGAACGGCCCTGTTGTCAGGACCATAAACCCAGCCAGGATTACACAAAGATTATAGAGCTCATTCTGTCTCTCCGAGCTCTGTCTGCAGAAATACAGAGGGATGCAGTTTCAAGGTTGCCCAGTGCCACTCCGTATATTTAAGTGCTCCTGGAGAATTTGCGAATAGAGGTTTCAGGTGTTGGTAACAGGGTTGAACTCAGGTCTGCAGTCTCGCCTGGCGTCTCGGTCACACTACGGGTCACTGGGTTCATCCATGTAGAAGGGCCCATGGAAACAGCCACGGGTCAAAGACAGACAAAAGTTAGCAAGTTTAGTAAGAGAGAAAAAGAGGGAAATTGTTATATAGATCATGTTGGAGACAGCTGTGGTTAGGTGAAGCCACCTGGATTTGGTAAAGCACAGAGCAACCTGCTCTAGTTGGAAGGATCTTAGAAATGTAGGCTTGCAAGTAGTAAGAGTATGACAATGTTTGTGTCCACCAATGGAATTTTGAACACTTCACTGACCAGAAATCACCCTTATGTCACTCCTTCCTCACACGCACCAGTAGTAACAGCCGCTGCTGTGCAAAACAATGCGCAACTAATTTGTTTGGTTTTGATCTGAGATTTTTGATCTGAGTTTTATTATGTCTCTCCAAGTTCATTTCAGCCATAATACAGCACTACTGTCTGGAACTGCACATAAATAAAAAAAACTACTTTTAACTGTGGTGGTAAAAAAGTAATCAAAGCTGTTTCAGTCACTGATTTCTCCCTATGCACAGAAAATGTATTTATCCAGAGTAAGTGGAGATTATATACCATAAAACAGGGCATTAAAAGGGCATTAAAGGTTAAACGCATCAAACCTGACCTACTAAATGACATCAACATACAAGCAGCCATTAATACCTATTAATAATCCGAGTACAGCCATTCTGCAGTTTTCTTAAATATCTAATTAATATACAAGTCTTCTGTTACCACACAGTGGAGAGAAAGTGGTTTAATACTTTAAAGCAACTTAGCACAGAACACTAAAGGACATAATAGTACAGGGCATTGTGAGGTAGAGAAACACAGATACAGGACAAAAAAATATATGGAACATGAGAAAAAATTGTTTCTTTGGTAATTGTTGTTAAGAGGAGATTCAAATTTATGGAATGCAAATTTATTGTAATGTCACTTTATCATGCAACTGAACTGTGCTTGAATTGTTGTAGTGCAGAAAGCATGTCTGATTTCTATGTTTTGCTTCCTAGCTTTGACTGTATATTATTTAGCATATTCACCACTATGATGCAGATTTCTTCTTAGGTGACTAGACATTTAAATTATGGCATAGTTTTCAGACTAAATACTGTATACTGCCCTGAGGAGCCTTATTTCAGCACATCATAATGTGATTCCACATTTTAGGTTTATTACAAGGACAAAAAAACCTGGTTAAAAGATGAAAAACATCATTAGTGAGTCAACGGAGGGGAAAAAACAGGACAAAGCAGTACAAAATATGGTGTTCTTGAGCGGCTTGAGTCATTCTGGCAGGGTTGTCACAGTCAGTGCTGCCAGCATACGTCATCATGCCACAAGAGCTTCACACAGAGTTATGTTAGTAGTAATGTCAGCTAGTTGTCTAAAAGGCAGGCCCAAATCAAAATGCGTTCTACAGGATCAGTACACACACACACACACACACAGACAAGAGAGCAAGCTTAAACCTAAGCTCTTGTGTTTTGATTTTTTTTTGTCTACTGCTGGGTATATATGCCAGTCATACTGACGTGCACAGTAAAGTTTTTAAATTCATAACACTTCTGTAGTATTATGGATGACAATAATGGTGACAAATACATATATTTCCACAGTCTGAGTCTTAGTCTGTGTCTCCAACTGCATACTACTCTAGTAATTAGCATGTCAGTGCACCAATGTGGTGTCATTGTTATTTAGGTATAGTATTTAGTGTGTGGTTTGGGGCGCATCCTTGAATTCTCTTTGAAGCTGTACTTGGCAGTGTTTAGATTAATTCGTGTGGTGGAGAAGGACACAAAACAACCACACTATGTTGTAACAAAATGTTCTTTTTGCAGATAGCTGGCAGCAGTTTTTTTTTTTGTTTTTTAACCCGAGATTTAAATGATTAAATCTTACATCCAGCCACTTTACCTATTAGTAACTAAAGCAGCAATATAACTAAAACGATAAATATTATGATGAATACTGTTCATAAATCTCTAAGTGTAAATAATATTACCCATTTGTAATATTATGACTAAAACCAGTTTTACTTCCTCTGTCTGTGCTTTTCTACATTTTCTACAGTTTGAGCATCATACATGGCATCACTGACCCAGTGCATCGCAATTTTATTTTGTGCATTTAGCAGTCTCAGAGCATTCTCTCATTTTCCCTCTCTCTCCCTTGAATATGCTCTTAAAGGGCATTTAAAGAGGACTGATAGTGTTCCTGGTTTTCCCTCTCACAAAGTCTCTCTGGAGCACGTTTGGAGAGCTTCAGAAAGCAGGCTAGTCTTATAGTAAACCCATTAGGGAAACATTTCAAAGGAATGTGTCAATCATTTCTAGCCCAGTGCAGGGGGACATGACAAGGGCTCGTGCTTGCTGACGTGTGCTTGGTACGCTGTTCATGTGATTGCTGTTTAGATGCTACAGTGCTTTAGAAATCTGTTCAAGTTTAAGAGAATCTGTTCTCTGCAATAATTCTGAATTTTCCAGACACAAATACATTCATTTTACCTTTAACATCACCTTTACCAGTGATCCCTTAAGAATTCAGGTCAAGCATTGCACATAAAGAAATAATAAAATGTAATATGCCATTACAGTGCCCTCTAGAATTATTGGCACCTTCATTAAATAATTACATATAACAATTACATTAAACAGTTCTTCAGATGTCCTACTCAGAAAGTGAAAAACTATAAAACAGTACATTTACATTTACGGCATTTAGCAGACACACTTATTCATTGAGACTTTGTACTTTTGTTCTCTAACAAAAAAAAAATTATCGATAAAAATATGTTGTCATTATATATAATGACAGTAATTTCTTCTTATAACATTATCTGTGGCAAAGTTATTGACGCCCCTAAGGAAAACTTGTCATCCTTGAGAACAACACACAAAATCCAGCAGCTGAAATATACCAAGCATTATTGCAACAACAACTCGAACTGTGTTTTGTTCAAATAGAGCCAAGTCAAACTTTTTGTCTATGTCCAGCATCGACATACAAAAATGGGCCCCACTGTAAAATATGCTGGTGAATCATTGATTCACTGGGGCTGTTTCGTGGTCCAGGGATCGTCGGCATCCTGAAACTTGCTAAGTATATTAAATGTCTGGTTGCCTCTGCCAGTAGGTTATGCTGTGTCTTAGATTAAACAAGAAACTGACCTCAAACACTCACTATATTGCCAAAGGTTTGCTGTTATAATAACCTCCACTCTTCTGGGAAGGCTTTTCACTAGACTTTGGAGCGTGGCTCCAGGGATTTGCTCATTCAGCCACATGAGCATTAGTGAGGTCAGGCACACAGTCGGCATTCCAGTTCATCCCAAATGTGATCAGTGTGGTTGAGGTCGGGGCTCTGTGCAGGCCACTCAAGTTCTTCCACACCAACCTTGGCACATGATGTCTTCATGGAGCTTGTTTGTGCACAGGGCATTGTGATGCTGGAACATGTTTAGTTCCAGTGAAGTCAAATCTTAATGCTACAGCATACAAAGACTGTCTAGACAATTGTGTGCTTCCAACTTTGTGGCAACAGTTTGGGGAAGAACCACAAATGGGTGTGATGGTCAGATGTCCACATACTCTTGGCCATATAGTATACATATAAATCAACACAAAATGTGCAGGACACAAAGTCATTGTTTTATGAAAGCCATCTCAGTCTCTGAATTATAACCCTCTTAAGCTTGAAACATTCTGAAGAATTGAAGTCAGTGATTCTTCTAGAAGTGTCTCCAACCTGTTATTCTCTTCAGGAGAGGCTTCAATAAATATTGATTATACCAATGCTCTTGTGAATTCTCAAATTAGAAGGTGTGCATTCTAACAGCATGACAGTAATTCTGGCTGTAATATAAATGATAGGTTTATATTAGTATGCTGATTTGAATACATTCTAGTTTCTACAACAGCCCGTACTAACAGCTCGTACGCAGTCTCCACATAATCTAAGACTAATAATAAATGGAGATGTTTATGGAAGTTTTCCAACATGGGAAAGTCTTCAGGACAGATGAGTTTAGGCTTTTCGGTTTCTCAGTAACATGACAAGCTTTTTTTTTTTTTTTTTTGTCTTATTAACTTCAAGAGAGAGAAAAAAGGCACTGGTGAGGGAATGCCGGTTTATAGCTCCTATAATGGAAGTGCTAACAAATAATTGTAACTATAGATGGTTAAAATGTGTGACGTTATTCATAAATTAATTAAAAATTGTAATTGCTGACAAATCACTGTGATATAAGTAGAATAACACACTTCAGGACGTGCTGTTATAGAAAAAAAAATCTGTTTCATGTCAGGCTGTATCACACCACCTCTGAGTGGATTATTTTCCTAGCTTATGGCCCATCATTTTATATTCCTTACTTGTGAAGGTGTAGATTTTGAAGAGGTATTTTGCAAAAAAAAAAAATCACTACTTAATAAAATGTTTTATGAAAAGAAGTATTGTACAGAAACCCCATATGTTTAGGCTCAAAATATCACTAATTGTATATATGCACGTAGCATTTTGCTTATTGAAAGGCGCCAATATTTACAGTGGACACTGTATTTTTAAGGCAACAACAGAGAGTTAGAAGTGACCTTTATTTACCTTGTTGCACAAGGATTCATCCTGATACTTGTCTTTCTACAGACAAACAATCCATATGACATTTTTATTGCGTTTTGATTTTGATTTATATGGAGGTAATTACACTAGCTCATCTCTCTGTGACCAAGGTTCTTTCATGTGGGCCGGCATGTGCACCAGACTGTCACATCACAAGTTGTCTGAAATACTGTGGCTGACCATGGCTTCCTCCCCTACAGGAAATAACAGACAGGAACATGATGATGGGTGTAACAGCACTGCCAATCACGACCCAGCAGGAGATCGCAGTGCAAATTAGCAAGATCTAGAACACAGCGATGAGAGGAAAAGAGCGAGAGAGAACAAGAGAGAGAAAGTGCTTGGACATTACATATACGAACACATCTCAGTAGATATTTTTGTTGTTTTTCTCCCATTTTGGACACAGCAAAGATTCTGACATAGCAACATGCTGAAGTTCCCGATTTTTTAAATGAATAAAGACTTTATTCAAGAGAACACCTCCCTGGTGGTCACAGTTTAAGAGGTACAATGTGTAAGAAAGGTGTCGAATTAGGCTCTACCTAGTCCACCCTTGAGTGTCTCATTGAATTCTGGGTCAAAAGGTAGACAGACTTTCCCCTCCGGGGAGCTGCTCGGGCTTTTATTACTGAATCAGTGCTAAATCTCAGCTCTCACCTTGCAAATAAAAAGCCATTAGTTTCCTTTATATCTCAAAAAAAAAAAAATCAAGCACATCATAATAGGTGTTTAAAGGGAAAAAAAAGATGATCCCATCGAAATAAAAAAAATATGAGAGGTTTTAAAGTCTTTTCCATTTGCAATTTGTTAGCAGTGGCAGACGGGAAGGGTGCTCTGTGAGGTATAATGGCACGTGGGAAAGGGGTGCGTTCAGAAAAAGAGAAGGCACTCACTTAAATGGAATGATATGACAGGTTTCATCTGCAGGTAGAGCTGCACTAGAGAGAGAGAGAGAGAGAGCGATGGCTGTAATAATGTTTGAGGCAGGCTGTTGGGAAGCCGTAGCGCACACCTGGGTCGCACTAAAATCTCCCTATCTGCCTCAGCTGTGACAGCCTCGGATAGATCGGCCCATCACGCAACAGTAGTTCCAGAAAAACAGCCCTCAGTTTAGATCAAGTTGTGCGAAACACATCCTGCGCACATTCTGCAGATAAAATACTAGACAGCCAAGATTCACTTAGCTATCCTTGTGCATGTCTGCCTCTCTTTCTCTGTGTTTCTCTTACTGAATTTATGAGCAGTGCATTCTACTGTAAAGTCTTACCTGGGTTTTTATTTTTTCAAGTTAAAATACCAAACCTAGGCAACAGTCCACAATCATGGCTCATCTGTCTCGGTCCCTCTCAGCCTTGAGAAGAGTCAGACAATACAGTCTGCTGCCAAATTTCTCATAATATCCATCCAAACCAGCTGTCTGACTACACAAGCTCAGGTCTGTGCGACCTGTAACTCCATAGTATTTTAAAATCTTGGGAAGTCTCTCTTTTCTTTTTCTATCTTTCTCCTTATCCTCTCTCTTTCAGACCTCCTGCTGAGATCTGGAACATGGGCTACTTTCACATTACAGGGTTGATCACAAATCCAATTTTTTGACATTGATTTTTATTTCATTATATATATATATATATATATATATATATATATATATATATATATATATATATATATATATATATATATATATATATTTTTTTTTTTTTTTTTTTTTTTTTTTTTTTTTTTTTTTTTTTTTTTTTTTTTTTTTTTTTTTTTTTTTTTTTTTTTTTTTTTTTTTTTTTTTTTTTTTTTTTTTTTTTTTTTTTTTTTTTTT